>JABWTJ010000682.1:0-381418 GCA_016801875.1 Solanum sitiens
GTACATATTGGTAACATTTACTTAGGCTCATTTGAGATTGCTCTCATCATTTACATTAGCCTCATATCATGTTGTCACCACATTCATCATCATTAGCATCTTTGCTTTTCATAGTTATTCACCTCTTATTACGTGAATGTTCATTTCATCATATGCCAATTCACTTGGCCATTTGGTGTGTTTCACACCCTTACTTAACCCTTCTAGGGTTTCATTATTTCATTGTTCATTTCATCATATCATTGTTCATCTCATCATATGCCAATGCACTTGGCCATTTAGTGTATTTACACTCATACTTAACCCTTCTAGGGTTCATCATTTCATTTCATACATCTTAGGTTCACTTACTTTTGAACGTATGTTAGACTTATGTGTCTATACATACAAGCCATGAGGCTTCATTCGTAGTTCGTTAAGTGATTCTTACATTCCTAAGATTACGTAGTACAAGACTTATGTATCTTGTATTTATGCCAAGATCTTGAATTTGATCTAAGTGGGTGGCATTATTCTTGGACGTTTGTTCACGTATGACTTATGTATCAATACGGAAGTTTGGGCAAGGAAACCCAAGTCTTGAATCAATTGAATGTCATTTACATCTTTAATGGATTTCATTCTAATATTCATAACATTTTAACTCTAAATCAAATCACAATATTTACATTATAGGCTTACTTTTCTAATTAAAATCTCTCTTGCATTGGCCGATGGGTTGTGGGTTCAAGCCCCCACAACCCCATTTCGTTTTTCTTTTATTAATTTCGGCCTATGGGAGACTTTGGGACCCGGGGTCGAGTCCCCTCAGCCACACTACAATTCTCCTTTATTTTCCTTTCCCTTCCATTCGCTTAAGGCTGAGAGGTTGTGGGTTCGAACCCCCACAACCTCTTTATTTTATTCTCCTTTTTGAAAGTTGACTTATTTGAGTTGACTATGAGGTTGTGGGGTCGAATCCCCACAGCCTCATTTCATTTTTATATTTTTTTTTACTCCTCTCATCCGCATAGAGGTCGTGGGTTCGAATCCCATGCCTCTCAAAATTTTTCTTTATTTTTCCTTTTACTTGGTTTCTAACCGAGAGGGTGTGGGTTCGAATCCCACCCCTCTCATTTCTTATTTTCTTTTTCTTCACACTTAGTTCCCAGCCAAGGCAGGTTCTAATCCCCCTCACCACACGAATTTTCTTCTTCTTTAATTAAACTTTTCTTTCGATTTTAAAGGGGTGAGGTCTCGGGTTCGACCCTCAATGACCTCACCTAATCTTCCTTATTTTTCTTGGCATTCTAACCATCTTAATTTGGCTGCATATATCAACAAAAATGCTGGAAATTCAAAGTAATTTCTTTACTCATTTCTTTTAATCTCCTTTTGTTAGTAAATTCGTAGGACAATACATAGTTCATTTGGTACGTTCTTTACCACAATTTTTCACACTTCTTAACCAAAATGTTTGCTTCTAAATTCAGCCACACTTCATATCACATGAACATCACATTTTACATCAATTATTGTACATAAAACAACAAACAAAACATTAACAAAATTAAGCCTCTAGGCCGAGACTCAATATGCCATACACATTTTCTTTCCTTAATTCGAACACGCACATAGTTGTCTTTTCATGACTTAACGTACATCAAATACATTAACATTCATCACAAATATCACAAAATCCTAAGTCTACCAGCATTCATACCAACCTACATTCGTTGGGAGCTAATGACAGGGACATGCAACAGGGGATACAACCTTAGTTTTGAACCGAATTTACTGAGTCCTAGGGGTCTCTTGGGAAAGGGACCAAGAGTAAGAAGACCCATACCTTTGTTTTCTTGTTAAATGTCCAGAATGCTGCCCAAGAACTCCTCCACAAACCAGTCCAAACACCCACACTCACACCTCACCCGACTAGTGTAGTATGCTTTGCTTAACGTTACCGAATTGCTTTCTCTTTTGTGTTTTACTTGTGAATTCTTCAAGCATGAAGAATTCTTGTTTTATTTCTGACTTTTTTTCACGTTTGCAGCCAGAGAGAGTGTGAGAAAGAGAGAGAGAAATCGTGCAAGAGAGAGAGTGGGGGAAATGGGAGATAGAAGTCTAATAAAAGTAGGACTTTGTGGGTATGAATTGGTCAACTTATTAATTAATCAATATTAATAAAAAAAATCTGATTTATTTTTTCCTATATCAGCTATTATTAATTATTTATTAAAAACTAAGTTACCACATTAAAAATAAAAGCAAATTAAATCTTGCTTCTAGTGGGGTTCGAACCCGGGTGACCCCATTTTGCGAAAATGGGTCACTTCGGGTTGCCCCACCCGAATTTTATTATTTTTTTGAACTTAATTAATTTAATAATTAATTACTCAGGGTAATTACAATATTACCCTTGGCCTGGAAAAGACCATTTTACCCTTGGACCCTCAAAACTTAAAATTTCTTCTTTTGAGTCCGGTAAAAACTCTTTCGATTAAATCTACGTTTTCGTGAGCCTCACATGGTTGGTTCCAACCTTTCCAAGCTCCATTAAATCCCCAAGTTAGTTGGCTTGGTCGTAGTAAGGGTTCTGAGGTCTGGTTCTACGCGTATCAATACGCTTGGACCTTGGTCTAATCACAAGCATTCTTGACACACTAAGCATTTCTTATCTTAACCAATTTCAGGGTTGTTACAGTGTCCCTCAACGGACCTCTACGACGGACTGTCGTGCCCTCGACGGTCCATCCTGCACAACTGTCATGGTTGTCAGAGACCCTGTTACTAAGGGTCTCAAAGTTTTTTTTAAGTGTCCATCGACGGACCTCTACGACGGAGCGTCGTGCCCTCGACGGTCCGTCCTGCACAACCTCATGGTTGTCAGAGACCCTATTTCTGAGGGTGTCAAAGTTTTTTCTAAGTGTCCATCAACGGACCTCTACGACGGACCGTCGTGCCCACGATGGTCCGGAATGCACAACCGTCATGGTTGTTAGAGACTTTCTTTCTGAGAGTCTCAAAATATTTTCCTAAGTGTTTGATGACGGACCCCCTTGACGGTCCGTCATGCTTACGACGGACCATCAATGGGTCAGTCGCGCAGCACAGCAACTGCAGCACTGCCATTTCAGTTTTGGTTTTACGTTTTTGTTTTCTTCTATGCATGTCTTGTTTGCTTCTACTGGTACTAATTGTTATTCTTTTCAGGTACTAACACTAATGGCACCAAAGCAAGATCGCGTGTACTCACGAGGGCGTTCAAAGTCTGTCGCCCCATCTGCCCGACTGTTCATTGGCTCTGACGATAAGCGTGACCTCGAATACGTACCCCTAGGCACATTCACTCCTACACGGGCTGCACGTACCACCAGAGCCACATCCTCGAAGGTGGCGCCCGGCGTAGTCACTGCCTCCCAGTCTGAAGAGGAGCGCATCCTGACCGGCACGCCTTTTGGGTCTGCTGCACACTCCAGGGATGCTTCCGGTTCTGAGGAAGTGTCGGGTTCAGAAGAAGTCTTCGGGTCTGAAGAGGCTTCTGCTCCAGCCACCGCATCCTAGTCCACCTCGTCTGATAAGGCCGATAGTGCTCATTCTACTCCAGCACCACAGACTGGAGTCCCCGCGCCGGTTGCCGACCAGCCCAACCGGTGGTGTGTTGAGGGGCAGTTTTAGGTGTATAACGACGCCAAGCTGCCGAATGATAAGGGGGTCATGACCTGGACCCTTACACTGGAGAGACGGGTCCTTACGGGGTGTCTCCCCACCATATCGGCAATCCAGGCCCTCTTCATCAGGCACCGGCTAGAATGGACGGATCGTGAAGTGGGCCGATAGAGTGAGAAGTTAGTCAGAGAGTTCTACGCCTCGTATGTGGTGACTCTCCGATACCAAATAGACAGGCAGGCTGCCCCTGCCAAACATGCCCCGCTAGATCACATCCGGGTCCGCGACAAGCGGGTAGACATCTCCTTGCCAGCCATCCACCAGTATCTATATGGCGAGGATGTTGATGCCACCCGAACTCCTCTCACCGCCGAGTTCGACTATCGGTGGAAACTGATTAAAGATGGACGGTTCATGCGTGAGCCAGAGTTGAGAGAGACCACCAAAAGGTGAATTTCCCAGTACTTGTCCGTTGATGGGGAGGCTGCTGACTGGGTACTTGAGCCGAAGGGAGCCATCAAGAAGGCTAACATGACCTTCACGGCCAAGTTTTTGTGGTTGATAGTCCGCCACTGCCTTTCCCCCATTGCTTCAGACAATATTGTCACATGGTTTCGCGCAGTTCTGATGGCGGCGATGATATTGGGGTTCGAGGTAGACTTCGCTTTGCTTCTTCAGGCGGTCATGCACGAGAGGGCCTTCAAGGTCACTACTACTTACCCATTTCCGTGCATGGTGTTTGCTTTGTGCAGGTCCGCAGGTGTGCCCGTTTGGCACATTGATCAGATCAAGACCCCATCGAGCACTGTTGATATCGACCTCATTAGGGATGAGGCCAATGAGTTGGCTCCACACAGAGTGCCCCACCCGGAGGTGCCTACGCTTGGTGAGAACCTGGCGGATACAGTAGAGCAAGCCCAAGCGGCTACACAGTCTACATCTGAGCCTACTGACACCACCCCGGTTGATTCTATCCCGGGTGGAATCACCGCCCCGAGCTCTTCTCGCTCGACTCCTTCCGCTACTCTGGTCTCACTTGCTAGGGTCCAGAAACTCAAGGCCCAAATGGCCACACTTCTGCATCACATCCAGCCTTGGATGCAGAGGTCTATTGCTGAGGCGGATGAGCGCATGGAGCGGAAGATGGACCAGCACACGGAGAGGAAGATCATGGAGGTTCATCAGCGCCTGGATGCTTTTGAGTTGTGGGTGATAGCCCAGCCAGCCCCTCCGGTGGACGTGTCGACCCTTCAGGCTGCTGTAGAGAGTCTGAGAGCGGACCTGGACACGATTATAGAGGCTAGGGTGCCCGAGTCTGAGGCCCCTTCTGCTGAGCCTGCCGAGGATACTATTTTGGCAGCCTTGTTCTCCACAGCTGCAGTGCCACCACCTCCCCCACGAGAGCATGCCAAGAGGGCATAGAGGTCGAGATGATGATGAGGCTAGGGCGCAGAAGAAGGAGCGCCGAAAGTTGGAGGCTGCGAGGAGACCCTCGATTGCGGATGAGGAGGCCCGTCAGTTGAGGGCCATAGAGTTGGCTGTTGGGGCATCTAGCTCCAGAGTTGTTGAGGCGGAGAAGAGCACTACTGATGGTGCTATTGATGCTGAGGACACTACTGAGGGTGTCCAGACTACTGAGGGTGTCCAGACTACAGAGGGAGTGGGTTCTAGGACACCGGACCCACCAGCTTGTTGATCGCCGGCGCTTTGCGCCTCAGGTTTGCTTCACCTACCACTCGATTATTTTAGATTCTTTTATGCATTGGGGACAATTGCATATCTTTTTTGTTGGGGGTGGGGTAAATGGAAAGTGAGTGCTAGGGTGAAGTCTGAGTAGCCCAAATTTACGATCCTCTCTTGGGGTTTTCTTGCCTGTGTTCTTTTTCCCCAAGAGACTGATTACTTTTATTGTTGAACTGGCATGTTTATATCTTGTGTACATAGTATAACTCTGAAGCATGATGGCTAAAACCGAAATGATAACCTGATGTAATGAAAATGATGCATGACTAGGCATAGTAATTGATAAATGTGTGGCTCTAAGCATGACATAGAGATACACTATTGCATGACCCTAAATCTAAGATTCGAACTAGGTGTCTGATAATATTGTAGAGTAATGAGATGTCAAGTGAGTGTGAGGAAAAGTCGAATGGTCCACCATTGGTACTGAGCTAGAACTTGCCTGGTTAGTCCTGCTAAAAGTAAGCCGTAATAAAAAATTAGGAAACTATCATAGGCCCTTGTTCGAAATAGTCAATCTTGAGCCTAAAATAATAGAAAACCAAATGAAGTTAATCCCTTATTGATCCAAATGATTTGAGCTTAAAATAGATCTTTCTTTTTCACCCCAACTGATCTTCTCTGGGAACGTGTTGGCCCTGGTCCCTCCTTGGACATGTGCACCTCAGCTTATGCCAAAAGCATAAGTTGAGGGTGGCTAATGCAGAAAGCAACCTTGTCGTGGCCCTGACTCAATCTTGGGTATTTGTGAACCTTTACTCATGGTAAAATCATGAGTTGAGGGTGACTGTTATGAGGAATACTCCGGAAAGTGGGGTTGAAAGAATAAAGAGGAAGAAAGAACAAAACAAAGGTGACTTAAAAAATAAAATAAAATAAACACAAGAAAAGAGAAGAGTCACTTACACATAAGGAGAAGAAAGGGAGAATAGCAAGGTGAAAGAAAATTGAGAAATAGGGCGAAATAAATTGATAAAAAGGTAGTACACTTAGACGATATGTCAAGGAGGGCAACAAGTCACTAAAGTATACCTAAATATACCATACCTGATCCTGAGCCTATGTTACAAGCTAAGAAAGTCCTATCGTGATCCTAAGAGTTTGTATGGCGAACTTAAAGCAGTGAAAATAAAGGCAAGCCTATGGCAATATGTATAAATGAGTTGTGAAGTTGTTCTGAGAGCGAGTGTTTAAAAGTAATCTTTATACTCAAACTGAAGTCATTGTGTGAAAAATGAGGATGTTATTTTGAAGTGAGGACACAAGTTGCAATACCGGAAAAATTAACACCTTGTTGAGAAATCGAAGAGGATAGGTGTCAGTGTGTAGTGAGTCTGTGTCATGGTCTGATCCACATAATTCAAGCCTAATAGTGATAGCATGTATGAACATAATGAGAATAATCGGGATTGATAGCCAAATGATTGCGAAAGCTAAAATACAGATACTCTTGTACAAAGATTTTGTAGTGAGTCATAGTGTGTCGCTTGAGGACAAACAATAAATTTAAGTTGAGGGTGTTGATGTACCGTGGTTTCACGGTACTTTCAATGCTTTTTCCTTAAGTTTAGTATGTGTCTAAAGCCTTTTTGTATTAATTTTTGATGTGGTTTTATCTTTATTTGCAGGAAATATGTCCAAAGGAGAACGCGGAGAATTTGAGCTGAAACTGCAGAAGTGACCACCTACGGAGCCCACGACAGTCCGTCGTGACTGTGACGGTCTGTAGGTAGCACCCGTCGTGAGAAGAAAATGGCTGCTGAAGGAAGTTAGGGAATTCTGACCAAGTTTGGGACTACGAAAGCTCACGACGGACCGTCATATCCACGATGGACCGTCATAGCCACGATGGTCCATCCTGCACATTCGTCAATACTAACAGAGAGTAGTCCCAGTATCCAACTTCAGAAGATGCTAAGTGTCGTGGAACGGAACCCCTCGACGGACCGTCGTGCTTACAACGGTCCGTCATACCTGTCCGTCGAGGGTAACAGAGAGTTGATGAAGAAAGTAGCAGAGATTTGTGCTAAGTATGGAACGACGGAAGACACGACTGTCCGTCGTGGCCACGACGGTCCATCACAAGGGTCGTCAACTCAGACGCATTTTGGGCAAATTTTCCTTAAATAGATTTCCCTCTTTTATTAAGTTTTGTTTATTATAAATAGTTCAAAAAACCTCATTTTTGGGGTTAGACTTTTGGATATTTTTAGTTTTATTGTTCTAAGTATTGAAGTTTGGGAATTTTGGAAATTATATTATTTTCCGAAAGCATTTGTTACAAGTTTTTGATCAATTCAAGTAATTTTCTGGAATATCTTCAATCTCATCAAAGTAAGTGTGTGAATTCTTATCTAATTAATATGAATTGTGTGATTATTAACATGGGTAACTAAACTCCATAACTAGGGTTGTGGGAACCATGGGTAAATAACAAGGTAAAATCTAACTAAAACAACAATTCTCGAATAATGTCTTGCATGTATTGATAATTCTTTCTTTTAGAAGTGTTTTTAACGGGTGACCAACGTTAGAACTCGCCTTATTGCTACTTGCCAGACCAAGTAGGTGATATTAAGAAAACAATTATCGACGTAGATTTAGTGTATACTATCTAATAAGCTAGTGTTGGTTTGTGCGAAGTAACAAATAAGCCAAATATCGATTATGATGCTTAATATGAGGTAAAGGTAAGGTTTAGTAAAGCATACACACGTAGCTGGATCAAGGTGCGGAGTGAAATTTCCTAGTTGCCGGACCAAGGAATTAGGAATACATAGCTTACCACTTTGCATGCAAGACATTAGGAAAGGATGGTTATCGTTAGATTTACCGAGTTATGCACCTATGGGGAACACTTAAGCCCTAGTTACTTTAAATTACTTGATAAAAATCAAATCTTTGAACGTGTCAACTATTACGTAGAATTAGTTAATTACATTTGTTATTCAAAACCCCCCTTTTTGTTATTTGTTTTCGGAAAGGACTTGACTAAATAAAAGTAATAGTAGGTTAAAGTTAAGTCTAAATCATTTTCCTCGTGGGATCGACCTCAACCTCATAGTTGGGTTCTTTACTTGATACGACCGCTTATTCTTCTTTTCGAGAAGTAAATTTGAGCGTATCAGTGACCAGTTTATAACATGCTGAAACTGAATACTGAATATACTGATAAATGGTCAATGCAATGGAGTCTGACTGAAGTATGGGAGCTACTAATAACTGATAATAAAACCACATAAGCTAAATGTGGAGTCTGATGTATACGCCCCATCGAGAGGATCCAATATTCCCTGCCAAAGGTATAAAGGCATGCTAGCGTGATCACTAAACTGATTGCCCACAAAGGGGACATACAACCTACTTGGCTAGTAGTTCTTGGACTAATTGGGTACACTGAACCCTAGTCCAACTCGGTATTATACTACTCCCATTGATTTATGTAGTTAACTGATTATGTCTGAATATCTGTAAAATACTGGATAGCTCAAAACTGAACATGCAAACTCAGAATGCAACATTTAATCTGATAATGATGCATTAATAACTGAGGCATGTATAGCTGAATAACTGAAATATCTGACCTAGCATGTGAAATTCAAGAACTAAAGAAATACATAGCTAGGGTTATGAAATTTATGCAATAATCTGAGTAATAACATGGAAATCTGATTTGGAACATATAACTAATTTATTCATGAAGTTCTAGAAGCCCTAGGTTTAATCATAATATGGGAATCAAGAATGTGACTGAAAACTAGGGATCTAATGAGTGAAAGGAACCCACTAGTGAAATACCACATACCTGGTGATGAAATTCACGGAGAAATATTCATATTTTGGGGCTGGAACTGCTGGAACCTTGTTGCGTTCTTGAACTAGGGTTCTTGACCTTTTTCTCTTTTCTTGCTTCTAATTTTCTAAGTTTTAATTAATGATTTGACTTCGGTAAGTTCTTGTTATGTTTCTAGGCTTAAACTGACTAAAATCTTATAATTTAGGGTCAGAACGACGTATCTTAGGGTTTAAACGAAGTGGGAAAAGTCCAAAAGACACCTTAGTTAGTTCCTATCAGACCAAACGACGACCTGGACACACGGTCCGTCGTTTGGGTCCGTAGGTTGGGTCTGTTCGACAAGCATTTACTAAAACGGGCATAACGATTTACTCAGAGGTCTGACTTTAGCAAGGTTGGTGGATATGGAAAGCTAATTCAATTATCTATCTTTTGGTATGTCATGGGACACCTAATTCATTTTGTGCTAAGAGTTATGATCATTTGAAGTTGCCCAACTGCATTTTCCCCCCTAACTGTCTGCTAATTCCCACATACGGTTAGACCTACGATCTATGGGTCCATCTATAGACCGTGCTGGTCAATCGTGGTTTTTGTCAGAGAGTGGGTAAATTGGGTGTTAATCGACGGACACACACTACGGACCGTAGGTCTGTCCGTCATTCGACACTTAGTCAAATTTTCTGAGATGAGTTTTTAGGGGGGTTTCTGACTCAATCGACGGATGTGCAGGACAGACCGTGGGTCAGGCTACGTCTCGTCGATGGCAACCGCCAAGATTTTATGAAAAAATGGTTTTTGGTTTGTTTTGGATACGGGGTGTTACATGATGTTCATGATTGGTCTTACTTGAAAATTTCAACTTTGAAGGGTGTCATGCGGTTTATAAAGAACGGGAAACTTAGTCCTCAATATGTAGGATCATTTCAAATTTTGAGGCATATTGGTGAAGTTACTTATGAGCTTGACTTGCCTAATAATTTAGCATTGGTACATCCGATTTTCCATGTTTCCTTATAGAAGAACTGTGTTGAAGATCCGACATCTATAGTACCATTAGAGAATCTTTGTATAAGAAAAGTGTTTCTTTTGAAGAGGTTCCTACTGAGATTTTAGACCATGAAGTTAAAGGGTTAAGGAACAATAAAATCTTTACCTTAAACTGATAATGCTAGAATAGGTACGATGGTCAAGATAGTCTTGAGCTTTTGAATGCTATCCTCACAGGTTTTGGTCCATTCAAATAATATCTTATTTTTGGTCAAATTTGTCAAATGAGTGGCAATAGAAGCAATGTTCTTCATGAATCGACGATAGTATCTAGTGAACCCGACCAAACTCCTAACTTCCATCACAGAGCTAGGATGAACCCAATAGTTAAACACCTCAATAACTTGGGGAACTACCATTACCCCTTCTTTTGAAACTACATGCCCCAAAATGCAACTGAAGTCAACCAAAATTCATACTTGGAGAATTTAGCAAACAACCTTCGTTTCCCAAGAACACCCAGAACAACACGAAGATGGTCGACATGCTTTTCACTTTTAGAATAGACCAAATAACATTAATAAAG
This sequence comes from Solanum sitiens, assembly GCA_016801875.1. Lineage (NCBI taxonomy): Eukaryota > Viridiplantae > Streptophyta > Magnoliopsida > Solanales > Solanaceae > Solanum > Solanum sitiens. Next base: position 10,764 of record JABWTJ010000682.1, read on the forward strand.
ACTATGATGAATCAATCAATAAATGGCATGAAACTCCATTTGTAATACTCATAAAGGATGTCAGCATATTAGTTAACCCAAACGACATAACTAGAAACTTGTAGTGCACATAGATGGTTCTAAACACCCTCTTGGGTACAGCCTCACGCCTGATTTTTAACTAATGGTAGCCAGACCTTAGATCAATCTTAGTGAAAACTGACGCACCTTTCAATTGGTTGAAAATATCCCTATTGGGGGTAAGGGATACTTATTTTGAATGGTGACCCCATTCAATTATACACATTCTTATACTACCATCATTTTTCTTAACAAACAAAACCGGAGGACCCCATGAGGTAACACTAGGACGAATATATCCCTTATCAAGAAGCCTTGGATTTGATCCTTAAGCTCTCTTAATTCTTATGGGGCTGTGTCATATGGACAAATGGATATGGGACGAGTACCAGGTTCTAAATCAATGCAAAAATCTATATCTCTATCCGAAGGCATACCAATAAAATCAGTAGAAAGCACTTCTCTAAATTATGACACCACAGGGATGAACCCAATAGATGATGTCTCAACATCAAAATCCCTAATATGAGCCAAATAAGACAAATAATCCTGCCCTATTAGTTTTCTAGCCAGAAGGGAGAATATGATCTTAGCTTGCTTAGGCTTGTACACCTCTTTCCACTCAAGCTTTTACCTTCCCGAAATTTCTAGAGTTACAAACTTAGCATTACAATTAAGTATAACATAATAGGGGGACAAAGAAGTCATGCCTAAGATTATATCAAAATCAGTCATATCCAAAATCACCAAATTAGCCCATGTCTGAAAACCCATAAATAAAATAGTACAAGCACGATAGACATGGGTGACTATAACAGACTTTCCAACTGGGGTAGAAACATGGACGGGGGCATCAAGTATATCAATAATCATAGCAAATTCTGAGGCAAATCTCATGGATATATTTGAATAGGTAGAACCCATATCAAATAACACATTAGCCATCCGGTCACAAACAAGAATAGTACTGTGATCATTGTATCTGACGTCTCTGTCTCATTCTTGCCTGGAAAAGCATTGATCCCTATTATCTTGATGAGCTACCTCCATACCTGGTTGCACGTTACCCCTGCCTGTGTTACCATTTTCTCTACCTCCACGACCTCTCTAATTACCTCCTCACCTATCTTATGAATGCCCTCGACCATTATTACCATTCCTCACGGTTACCACTGCTAAAGTTTATTTTTGTGCGGAATACAACACATATAGGTGGGGAAAATATCTCCTCATATGCCTAGGTTCTCCATAATAGTAGCAAGTACAATCAAAAGATGGTCTGTCACCCATCGAAGGTGTAGCTTCCTGGCTATCCTTAATCAAATTATAAGATGGAATTTTTGAGTAATTACCTGTAGAGGCGGGCATGGAACACTGAATTGGCATAGCTGCAAGTGTTGGCCTCCCTGATTCTCTGGACTAAGAACCTTGGAAGTTACCTGAGTTCTTTTTCCTTTTTGATAATGCCTTAGCCTGATCGTCTCGCCTCACCCCCTCCAGTTTGTTAACAAAGTCTATCACCTTGTTATAATGATTTTCCTGCAGAGGTCATGTGAGCATATAATACCGGCAACTCAAAATTTAGTCTCTTGATGAATAGACGAATCCTCTCTTTTTCAGTAGTCACCAACTGCATAACATATCTAGACAAATCATGGAACTTAGCTTCATAACCAACCACATACATTCCACATTGTTCCAACGCCATAAACTCATATGTCTTATGACCTCTCAATGTCCTAGGCACATATTTCTCCAAAAACAGAGCATGAAACTGGGTCCAAGTGAGTGGAGGTAAAACTAAAGATTTGCATTCCATATAAGCTCTCCATCACTGTTTGGCCTCACCTTGAATCTTAAAAGTCACCAACTCAACCCCATGATGATGGACAATTCCCAACTTATGAAGCCTCTCATAGAAGTCTAAGATAAGAATCCTCACTCTCAGAACCAAGAAATACAAAAGGATTTAGCTTCAAAAACTTAGTCAACATTTCATGCTCATTACCGTCATAACAGAACCCAACAAAGGATGGAAGAAAGAATAAGTACCTATATTTCCACCCACCTTGGGAGTATGATAGCAATAGGAGGATTGGCGGGATCTTGAGTTGCTCGAGTAGAAGGAAGTACTCCAGGACCAGCCAATCCTTTCAAAAATGAAATGATTTGTTGGGCTAACACTGGGTCTATGGGTGGAACACCGGTAGTCTCAGCCTGCATCTCTTCCTCTTGTCCAACCTCCTCAACATTTTCAACCTCAATATTCTCCTCTATCTCTTCATGATGTATGGGAGGGGCCTAATTTTGGGGAGCATTTTTGACTGATACCCCAGCTCTAGTAGGAGCCAATCTTCCTCGACCTCTACTCCTAGGTCTTCTCTACCCCTACCTCAACCGCGACCTCTCGCTACAGATTCCTCAGCTGGAGCATTGATAGGAGCTACGATATTGTTGAATCTAGTGTTAACCATCTGCAGACAAAAGAGTGAATGACATTAGATACCATTTCGAATAAACAGATACCAATGTGAATAAGGTTATATCACTAAGAAGACAAGAGCAAATAGAGAGGTTTCGTAAAATCCTATAGCTTCTCGAAGAAAAGTACAGATATCTTCGTACCTTTTTGTAAAGACTTTACTAGACTCATTTTGGTACATCGAGGTCAACAAACCTAGGCTCTATTACCAACTTTGTCATGACCTAGACCATCGTACTTGGCACCCATACTAACCCTGCGGTGGGACAACCATTTATACTAATTAGCTAACCAACTTAATAAAAAATACTAAAGAAAGAAATAGAGTACCCATAATCTCCAAATAAAAGTCTAATAAGAAACTAACATTGCATAAGAAATGCCTAGAATTTGAAAGTCAATGTACCTAAACATCTAAAGTTCAACCATAAGTCTAAATAAGAAGGGTTATAACCCCAAACTAATGCACTAATAACTAACTAGAAATTCCAAGTCTGAGATGTGGACATAGATGGATAGAGAACTCAGCCTGGAATAACTGGCTCACCCTTGAATTCGAATCGATCACTGATCTTCTAGATGAGGTCTATCAATAGCCACCTAAATATGCCATGTACACAACAAAGAAAAAACAAGTACAATATTAGTCACAACCATAGTAGGATCACAGGCTATCCCACTAAGTGCAACATATATAAGTCATTACCACAATATAATCACATACATATATAGAACATACATAATATTACCAACATTTACGAACAAGGTACAATTTCACATTTCTCAAATATTACAGTTATATCAAGTCACTGGTCCTCTTATGGAACCCAAACCCAAATACATAGCATACCATAACGTCATACCCGATCCATTATTTATGCTAGAACGTTGCAATCGATCCCATATTTATGCCGGAACATGGCAACCGATCCAAGTTAGTCTGTCGAAATGCAACACCCGATCCATTAAATAAGACACAATAACAATCACAAAGTACATATCATAATCATGCAATGAAGTCATGACTCATGGCATTCATTATTCATATTTCCTCAATCACAATTAATGTAATAAACAATGCAATATTTGCATGCATACATGTATCATAATGAAGCAAGAACAAACATACATCACACAACAATAGAATTACAACAATCACTTACCTGGAAACAATCTTTAAACCCTAAGAAACTTGATACTTCTTTTTCCGTATTATTTCAGCTTGTTCTTTGTTACACCCATAGATCTAAAAGACTAAACTAGAGCCTAAATCATGAACTAGTCACCCAGATGGAGTCTACCATAAAAATTAGAGTCGTTAAATAACCTCTGTTACTTCGTAGTAGTGTATATGGGTATAAATGTCAAGGAATGACCCCCAAGTCCCCCCCACTCCCCCAAAGGGTCCTTGAGGAGGACAAAGGGAGGGGGGGGGGCTGCCAAAAGCTGTCAAATTGCAGCTTGACCTATGGTTAAGGCACCCATGGTTCGTTGGTGGACCCACACCCTGTAGGTAGGGATAGTGGGTCGAGGATGATCCTCCCCTTCATTCCCCCCTCTATAAACCATTCCACATTTGTGCAACACAAGGCGTGAAACCACCCACGGTCCGTGGGTGGGGTTCTGTAGGTCATACCTGTAGGTTAGTAAAATATTTTTAGTTAGAGTTAACAGAGAAACTTAGGGGTAATTAATTAACTAACTAGAGTAAGTTAATACTAATTAAAACTAACTATAAATACCAAATAAACCCCTAAAATAATTGATTTAGTTCATTTATTCAAGATACCAACGCAAAACTATTTCCCTCCAAAACAATTTCTCTCTCTAGACTCCATTGAAGAGCAAGAACAAAGTGAAGCTTAGGGTTTAAGATCCAGCCTTTCCACTCCCATTTCGTGAGGAAAAAATCAACTAAGGTGTGTTATTCTTGATCCATGGAGTGATATCCTTTATGGAGCCCTTAAACTCACCAATGTTAAACTAGGAAAAAGCTTCAAAGACCTATGGTTTTCTTCCAATAATGGATTATTTCTCAAATACTTTTTAAATGTTTAATTGAAATGTATTATGGATATTTTTTAATGATAAATTTACCATGAATCCATGAAATCTCCTCTAACCCTATTTTCCATGAATGCAAGGTGGGTGAATTGTAGTAAGATCAATTCTATTTAATTGTTCTTGTTATAATGTAGTTTCTTGATCATATTATTATTCATGTTGGATGCTACAACCCTAGAATAATTGAGGGAAATTGATCCATGATCCATGATGGGTAAGACATTAGATTTATGCGAAATGAGTTACATGTATATGCACTATCTGAACATGATTATAACCCTATTGTTGTGTTAATTGAAAGCTCATTCTCAGAAACCCATAATGATCATTATGTTAAAGTTCTTTTCACTTTGTTAAGGTTCTAAGGTTGAAAGTCTATCTCACCTAATCAATCTATGAGCTACTATTATGAATTGTGTTGGATGGAGGGTAAGATAATTCTTCATGCTAGTAAATTTGATTCAAAGACTAAAAATATAATTGTGGGAAGTAATGCTTAGCAACTAGAGGATATTGAATATGATATGGAAATACCCCCTCTAGAGAGGATGGATTTCTATAATGTATCTCATGATATGGAAGTTCCCCGCAAGAGAGGATAGGTTTATAGTAACAAACTGTTTATTTCATAACTATGAGCCCTCATAGGTATTTTTCTAGTTGATCCACCTAAAATCTATACACTTATTTCTACCTTAAGCTAGTAGGACACCTCTTCTTGGTGTGGGTCATGAAACAGGATTCCATGTCTAGCCCACATGGTCTATGTCGGTTGATGCTTATTCCCAAAGTGATAATGAAGGTAAAGTATTAATTATGTTTCTTACGGAGTTTATTTAGCATAGGCAGGGTTACAAGACTTTACTTATGCATGGCACAAGTAGACTTTGAGAGTATTCATGGTGCGTTACTATTATGATGTGATGACTTCTACATTGTTGATGTTTATGATACATGTTTTAAATACCAATTTTAATTATGATTCTCAAGCTTTACAGAGTTGCATGCACTTTAACTAAAGTATCCCTTTTTGCATATTTTCATGATTTTTGTGCATGATTATCATACCGAGTATATTAAATGTGTGAACCCATATTTTTTCTCATTTTATAACACGTATAAGTTCCGCCGTGTGAGAAGATTGTCCCTTCTAGATCAAGCTTGGTTTGCCTACTCTTCAAGCTTGTGGTATGTCGTCATGGGTCCAAGGACAAGAGCTTTTATTGTTTTTTCTATTTCCTTATTGTACTTATAATTTTCATATACTCTATTGTAAAGGGTGTGACCTTATTACTTTGAATTCGATTATAGTATATGGCTAATGAAACTGTGTCTAGTTTCCTCTTACTTTTATAAAGATTTTCATAAATACTTGAAATTGTGTTTTTACTCTTTATAATTTTATACCTATGTGATGATGATAAGCTAAGTGGATTATTTGGGGACTTTCGGGGTTCCATGTTCTATCTTACATCTAGAGGGTACCCATGGGTCGTAACAAACTTGGTAATTAGAGAAAAAGGTTTAGAATTATTCTAGGTTGATTTCTCATTAGCCACGTCTAGTAGAGTCATTTTCATAGTGTGAAGCGAGCCATCTCTAAGAGTAATAGGCTATAAGATTTTAGAAACTTACACTTGTTTCATTACTATTTAGTCTTGCCATAGAATTTTAACTCTATGAAGTCCTTCGCCTAACCCTTCTCTTGTGTATATAGGATATGACAACAAGAAGGGCAGATGCAAGCAGGATGGAACAGGAGATTGTGAATGAGGGAGTTCCTCCCGAAGATCCTCAATAAAATTAAGCTCATCAAGGTGAGCAAGTTCCGGTAGACCCGGTACATGTGACTCAAGACTAATTTAAGGCTATTATGCTAATGATAACTCAAGCCATGATCAAGCCGTCAAAACTCAATCCTAAGCTATAAGGACTCAAGCAAATAGGGATGTTGGGCCTCAAGTGAATAATAATGTGATTTCTATGTTTTTGAGATTGAGGGATTTTTCTAGAATGAATCCCCGTGAGTTCTTAAGTTCCAAGGTGGAGGAGGACCCCCCAAAGGTTTGTTGATGAGATTTTAAAGATACTTCGTGCTATGTGGGTCTTCAGAGGATAAGGAGGAGTTATCCACCTACCAACTAAAAGATGTAGCTCAAATTTGGTATGAACAATGGAAGGATGAGAGTCCAAGAAGAGCGGGTACCATAAGTTGGGAGGTGTTCAAAGAAGCTTTCCTTGATAGGTTTTTCCCCAGCGTTGAGGGAACAAAAGTTGGTAGAATTAATGAACCTCCGCAAGGGTGTATGAGTGTGAAGGAGTACTCTCCCAAGTTCACCCAACTATCCAAGTATGCTCCAACCTTGGAGGCAAATTCGAGGTCTAAAATGAATTTGTTTGTGATGGGTGTCAATGCTACATAATGCTATGGATATATCAAGGCTCATAGTTTATGGTCAATAAATTGAGGAGAAAAATCTCAAGAATATGAATACCGAAGTAAAGAGGGACAGAACCGGTGAAAGCCTTTTTTTCTATGCTAAGTCCGATATGAAAGGTCGACCAAGATAAAAACAAAGGTTCTCCAACCAAATCTCCTCTAATGCTTCCCCTATGGTCAGTAAGGATAGGGTGACTAAACCTAAACCTCAGGTGGCAGCAGCGATGGGTATTCCAAGGTAAAGCCTGTTTGTCCTAAGTGTGGCAAGAAATATGATAGCAAATGTCTCGTCATTTTTTTTTTTATGGTTTCGGTAAGAGTGGGCACCGATTAAGAGATTGTCCAACACATTTGGAAAAGGGAAAAGAAGATGAGAAAACTCCTCTAAGTGGTTCAAACTCCAATCCTCAAAATCAAAACCGCTTCTATGCTCTCCGATCCCGAGAAGACCAAGAGAGATCCCCGTATGTGGTGACCAGTACGTTGCATGTATTTTCTATTAATGCATATACTTTGTTAGACCCCGGTGCCACTTTGTCCTTTGTGACCCATTTAGTTTCCATGAAATTTGAAATACTCCCCAAAGTCTTATTGTAACTTTTTTTGGTTTCTACCCTAGTTGGTGAGTCCATTGTGGCTAAGAAAGTTTATAGGAGTTGTCCTATTTCTTTTTCTCAAAAAGTCACTTTGGTAGATTTGTTAGAGTTATATATGTTTGTTTTGATGTAATTTTAGGGATGTGTTGATTGCATGCATTTTTTGCTTCAAAAGGTTGTGAGACCCGAGTGGTCAAATTTCAATTTCCCAATGAGCCAATTTTTGAGTGGAAAGGGGGAAATTCTATTCCCTAGAGGTAAATTTGTTTCTTGTCTCAACGCTAGGGAAATAATCTCCAAAGGGTGCATTATCATATTGTTAGGGTGATGGTTGTTGAGTCCAAGATCCCCTCTTAGAGTCGGTCACCATGGTGATTGAGTTTCCGAAAGTGTTTCCCGATGACTTACCCGGCATTCCTCTCGAACGGGAAATAAAATTTGGCATTAATCTATTGCCAGATGCAGAACCCATATCGATCCCTCCTTATGGAATGGGACCGGTCGAATTGAAGGAATTAAAGGAACAACTAAAGGATTTGCTATACAAGTGTTTATTCAACTGAATATTTCTTATTGGGGTGCTCTATTATTGTTTGTGAAAAAGAAAGATGGGTCCCTTAGAATGTGTATTGACTACCGCCAATTGAACTAAGTGACCATAAAGAATAAGTATCCCCTTCCGAGAATATATGACTTGTTTGATCAACTTAAGGGGCCAGTTACTTCTCAGATATTGACCTTCGTTCAGTCTACCATCAACTTAGGGTGAGAGGGAATTATATACCCAAGATGACTTTCCGAACTAGGTATGAGACCTATGAGTTACTTGTGATGTCATTTGGTCAAACTAATGCCCCAACGACATTTATGAACCTAATGATAGAGTGTTTAAACAATATCTTGATAAGTTTGTAATAGTGTTTATTGATGATATCTTGATCTACTCAAGGAGTGAGGGTGAAAACAGGGACCATTCAAGGATTGTATTTCAAGTCCTTAAAGACCACCAATTGTATGCAAAGTTTAGTAAATGTGAGTTTTGGTTGAGGATGGTAGCTTTTCTTGGCCATGTTATGTCTAGCAAGGGAATTTAGGTAGATCCTAAAAAGACGGATGTGGTCATGGGTTGGCCGAGAACTTTAACTCAAACCAATATTAGATTTTTTTGGGTTTGGTCGGGTATTAGAAAATATTTATTGAGGGTTTTCCCTCCATTGTTTCTCCATTGACGGCTTTGACTCAAATATATCTAACTTTGTGTGGTCGGAGGCTTGTGAGAAAATCTTCCAAGAGTTGAAAGATAGACTTACTTCCGCTTCGGTGTTGACCTTACTAGAGGGTACCGATGGATCTCTGGTACATTCTGACGTTTCGAGAGTAGGGTTGGGTTGTGTACTCATGCAACATGGTAAAATTATTGCCTATGTTTCAAAGGAAAATCAAGGTTCATGAAAAGAATTATCCGACCCACGATCTTCAATTAGCGCCGGTAGTGTTTACTTTGAAAATTTGGTGAAATTAATTGTATGGGGTCCATGTACATGTTTTCACTAATAACAAAAGCCTTCAATATGTGTTTACCCAAAAAGACCTAAATCTCCGACAAAGAATGTGGTTAGAACTTTTAAAGGATTATAACATGAGTGTCCTTTACAACCCCTACAAAGCTAATATCATGGAGGATGCCCTAAGTAGAATATCCATGGGTAGTGTGACTGACAGATAGGAATAAAAGAAAGATTTAGTTCGTGATGTGCATAGGTTGGCCCGATTAGGCGTCCAACTAGTAGATTCTCCTAAAGGTGGTTTCATGGTTCATAAGGGCTCTAAATCATCTTTTATTATAGATGTGGAATATAAGCAACACCTTGATTGTATTTTTATGGATTTGAATCAATCGTTATTTGGTAAATCCATTGAGGCTTTCTCCCAAGGGGGAGATGGAGTGCTTAGGTACCAAGGTTGATTATGTGTTTCGAAGGTTGATGTATTGAGGGTGTGAATCTTGGAGGAAGCTCATAGTTCTCAGAATTATATTTATCCGGGAGCCACCAAGATGTATGGTGATCTACGGGAAGTCTATTGGTGGAATGGTATGAAGAAGGATATTGCGGGATTTGTAGCTAAGTGTCCAAATTGTTAACAAGTTAAGATTTAGCACCAAAGGCTGGGAGGTTCGTTGCAAGATACACCCATTCCCACTTAGAAATGGGAAGAGGGGAATATGGACTTTGTTGTGGGATTTCCCCGTACTAGAAGGAAACATGATTTTATTTGGGTTACTGTTGATAGTTGAAAAAATTAGCCCATTTCATTTCGTCAAGGTTTCCCTATCTGCGGAAGAGTATTCTAATTGGTACATAAGGGATATAGTGAGGTTACATGGGGTTACCTTGTTCATCAATTGGGATTGGGGTACTCAATTTACTTCACATTTTTAGAAGTCTTTTCAAAGGGGGCTTGGTATAAAGGTGAAGTTTAGCACCGCTTTTCACCCTCAAATAGATGGTCAAGAAGGGCGACCCATTTGGACTTTAAAGTAAATGTAGAGGGCGTGTGTTATATATTTCAAGGGTAATTGGGACGACCACTTTCCACGAATACAATTCTCCTACAATAATAGTCACGACTCAACTATCGATATGGCTCCTTTTGAAGCCTTGTATGGTAGAAGGTATATATATCTTGTGGATTGGTTTGAAGTGGGAGATGTTGCTCTTATTGGTCCCACTCAGTTTATGGGGCAATTGAGAAGGTTCGACTCATTAGACAAAGGTTGAAAATGGCTCAAAGTAGGAAAAAGTCCTATTTTGATATGAGGAGGAGGGACCTAGAGTTTGAGGTAGGAGATTGGGTTTACTTGAAAATCTCAGCCATGAAAGGTGTGATGAGGTTTGGCAAAAAGGGAAACTTAGTCCCCGATACACCTGGTTTCATGTTTCTATGCTTAAAAAGTGTGTTGGGGACCGGAAGTCCATTATTCCCATGGAAGGGTTGGCTGTAGAAGAAAGTCTTTCTTATGAAGAGGTTCCGGTAGAAATTCTTGATCAGCAAGTCAAGAAGTTGAGAAACAACGAAGTAGCTTCCCTTAAGGTTTTGTGGAGAAATCATCTTGTTGAGGGTGCTACCTCGGAGGTCGAGGCCGATATGATGCCCCGAGACCCTCATTTTTTTTCCTTCTTCCCCTATTCAAGCTTGAGGTTAGTAGTTCCTCTAGAATATCCTTGTTTGGGAGTCATGTGTGAATTATGTGTTTTCCATGATTTCCTTAAATGATGCATGTTCTTGATGAGATTCAAATTTAATGTGAAAACGAGTTTTCATGATTTATGCCCCTCATGTTGTCTTGCATTTAGTATGAATTGCCTATTTTGACTTCATGAGATATTTTGATGAACATGTTTTTGTATGCCCTTATATGAAGTGCTTTTAGCTCCATGATGTTGTTTTGAGCATTATTTTATTTGGAGAAGTGAGTTCCTCCTTTGAAGATGAGAAATATTGGAAAATGTGCATATTGGGTAATTAGATGTAGTTCATACTCCCTTGCTATGCATTGATCATGTTTGAGATGGAGTTGAAGTTCCCTCCTTTCAATAAGTGCATGTTGAGAATAGTACATTTATAAATTGTGCATATTTTTGTGCTTCATACATGATGGGCTGCTAATCTTTAGTTTCTGATTCCTTAGGATGTCTAGAGTGTCATTTGAGGACGAATGACCCCTAGGGGGAGATATTGTTAAGCCCCGTAGAATAAAAAGACTAAATTAGAGCCTAAATAATAAAATAGTGACCTAGATCGAGTCTAACATAAATAGTAGGATCATAAAATAACCTCTGTTACTTAGTACAACTGTTTTTGGGTATAAACGTCAAGGCATGACCCCGAAGGAACCCCCCACCCCACCCCAAGGGTCTTTGAGGAGGACCAGTGTGGCTGCCAAAAGGTGTTGAAATTGCAGCTTGACCTACCGTTAGGGCACCCACGGTTCGTGGGTGGACCCACGCCTCATAGGTTGGGGTCATGGGTAAAACCTGAGCCTCCCTACATTCTCCCCTCTCGAAACCATTCCACGTTTGTGAAGCACGAGGCGTGAACCCACCCAAGGTCCGTGGGTGGGGTTCTTTATGTCATACATATAGGTTAGTAAAATGTTTTTAGTTAGAGTTAAAGGAGGGAATTAGGGTTAATTAACTAACTAACTAGGGTCATTTAGTACTAATTAAAACTAACTATAAATACCTAATAAACCCCTAAACTAATTCATTTAATTCATTCATTCAAGACACCAACACAAAACTATTTCCCTCCCAAACTATTTCTCTCTCTAGAATCCATTGAACAACAAGAACAAACTGAAGCTTAGGGTTCAGGAATCAGCCTTTCCGCTCCAATTTCATGAAGAAAACTGTCACGACCGAAGTCTAGACCCCAGACGAGACCGGCGTCATTGACCTCTCAGAGGTCGCAAACAAGCCTACTTGCATCATCGTTACTTCATCTAGGTTAATTTTGCAAAAAATTTGAAATTTTTGTTACTTAACATTCATGTAAGACATTCTACTTATACTCATAAACGTTCACAATCAATCATCTAATATTAAGATCATCAAATGAAAGAAATAGTTCCATACTATATTAAGTGTATACTTGCCAAAATGGTACCAATACAATGTCTAAAATTAGATGAGAAAGAAACGCTAGTGGAACATACTCCACTAACTCAGCCCTATATCTAAGCTAGAATATAATTGGAAAGCGTCCTCGAAAGCATGAGGGCCTACCAAATCCAGATGAATGCTCCACGTCCGAATAGCTGCAACGTCGTACTCTAAGCTCTAACGTCCACCTGTGCCTGCACCTAAAAGTAGATATTGTATGGGATTAGTATACACTTGTACTAAGTATGGGTATATGAAAGCACACACCAAGGACATGCATGATTAAGAATAGCTCTTTCCTAACAACATGATTTATGGAAACTCAAGTCAGTGGACTTGCAAAATTTGGATTAGGAAAGTCAGTGGACTTGCCAAATTTGGATTAGGAAAGTCATGCCATGAGAGTAACATGCATCATCATACTTATCATTTTGCAAGCATCACATAACGTATTGCACATATCATATCATGTAGTTCACATCATTCTTGCATATGCCATGAGACCTTGGAATCGTGGACTTGACATTAGGACTTCCCAAAATGAGGGCTCAACATATGGGACTTCAACTAGGGAGCTTTCTTTAGCAAACATAGAGTCTGCTTCATTCATTCATACGTACTTCATTTTCATTCATTCATATACTAGTGCAATCACTAGTCATACCTAGGATGTAGTTTAAGACTCTCATCGGGTTTGTTGTGCAATGACCAAGAATAACCTAGTTTCATTGCTTAAGTCTAGCTCACCTCTTGATTATCCTATCCTAACACCTTTGATATCATTTCATTATGTGCATCATTTGAGGCTAGCCTCATTATTTCTTTGGGAACTTTAACCTTAACCGACATAGATCATGTAAGCATCATGAAATCCAGTGTGTAATCCCCACATCGAAAAGAGGTCGAATCGCCGGCCAAAGTGAACCACATGCTAGCGTATATAGGGAGTCGAACCCTGCTAGATCCTTATATTGGCAGTATAGGTTCAAAGACTAGTAGATATAAGGACATCTATATTCGGCATGTCAGACAGTCTAATCTCATGAGAGTTACGTGAACCGCCGCCCTTCCCAAAGAAAGGCATCAACGCTCATAGCTAGCCTATCCGTGCTCAGTATAAAGTTCCATTACATTCAACTCATACATTATGGAAGATGGCTTCTAGCATGAGGACATCATAGCTCATTAGATGATTTCTCATATCATCATTAGTATTAAGTATGCATTAAGTTCAATACTTTCATTAGAGTGTTCATAGAGACTGGTCTCTTCATTAGCTTTACACTCTCATTGGTGAGTACGTTTTGGTAACATTTACTTAGGCTCATTTGAGATTGATCTTATCTTTCACATTAGCCTCTTATCATATTGTCACATCATTCATTAACTTTAACACATTTGCTTTTCATAATTACTCACCCCTTCACGTGAATATTCATTTCATCATATGCCAATGCACTTGGCCATTTAGTGTGTTTCACACTCTTACTTAACCCTTCTAGGGTTACATAATTTTATCACATACATCTTAGGCTCACTTATTTTTAAACGTAGGCTAGACTTATGAGTCCACACATACAAGCCATGAGGCTTCATTCATAGTTTGTCTAAGTGATTCATGTTTATCCAAGATTATGTGGTACAAGACTTATGCATCTTGTAGATATGCCAAGATATTGATTTCCATCTTTTGAGGCAGCATTCATTATTACTTATGTATGACTTATGTGTCAATACGGAATTGGGCAAGGGAACCCGATTTTGAATCCCTTGGACAACAGTTAATCTTATTTTAAACTTGATAATTGCATTTTTCAGATTTGGGGGACCCTAGTTCGATCCACATCAACCCCATAATATTTCCTTTCTTTTTCTCCTCTCTTTTTTTGTTTAAGTCAAGGAGGTTGTGGGTTCAATCCCCCACAAGCTCATTATTTTTCTTTTAATTTATCTCTTAACTTTCTCACTTATCCAAGAGGTTATGGGTTCAATCCCCATTCACCTCATTTTATATGTTTCCTTTATTTTCCTCCTAACTCTCTCATCTATTCAAGAGGTTGTGGTTTCAATCCCCACTCTCCACATTTATTTTTCTCCTTTATTTTTCTCCTAACTCTCTCATCTATTCAAGAGGTTGAGGGTTCAATCCCCACTCTACACATTTATTTTTCTCCTTTATTTTTCTCCTAACTCTCTCATCCATTCAAGAGGTTGGGGGTTCAATCCCCACTATCCACATTTATTTTTCCTTTCATTTTTTTCATGAAATTTTTATATAATTTACATTTGGTGAGGTCTTGGGTTCCATTCCCAACAACCTCATAATTTAAAAAAAAAATTAAAACATAATCAATTTTCTCACCTCTTTGCCGAGACTTCAAATTTCCATAAAGCTGGAAATTTGGTCTCTCCCAATCCATTTTTCTCTCATTCTTTTGTTGATTTTTTTTGTAGCATTTTGAGTGACATTCAGTCAGCCACCTTAACCTTTTATGAACATCACGTTTTCAACATTTTTACACACGCAAAACACAACATTTAACATACAAACTTCAGGCAGCAAACATAGTCAAATTTTTAGCACACACATGCTCAAAACAGTCCACTTAATACACTTTTCCGGAATATATTTTTCATCTTTTACATGATTTCCTACCACACATTCAACACATAATCACAACCATACCTAAGATTATCTACCAGAAGACATACCAACGCATGCTTTGAATCGTTCTAAGGATCTAATGACAGGGGCATGCAACGGGAACAACCTTAGTCTTTCAATCGCGATTTAAACTGAACCTTAAGGGTCTCTTGGGAAAGGGACCAAGAGATAAGAAAACCCATACCTTAATGTCGTTCAAAACTTGTTTAAATGATGCTAATTTACCTTGAAACCAAGCCTCACCACCGAAACTTCAAGCACAATCCCGTCAAGAACTTTTTGTTGATTTTCGTTTTTAGCTTAGTTTTTCGTTTGAGTTTTTGTGTGTAAGTTCTTCAAGAGTGAAGAGCTATTATTTTCAGTTATTTCAATGATAAAAACGTGAGAATGAGAGTGATAGACGTGAGAATGAGAGGATTAGGATTATGATTAGGATTAGGAGAGTTAGGTGGAGACTAAGTCAAACTAGGACTCCTCATTATTTATTAACTTTTTTTTTTTTTATTAAAAATATGATTTTTCCCTTACTTAAATCAGCTTTTTAAATATTAATTAATTCAACTAATTCACTTAATAAAATTAAATCAATTTAATCCTTGCTTCCACCAAGGCTCGAACCCGGGTGAAGCTAGATTTTTTTTAATGGGTCAAATTCGGCAACCTCTACCCTAATTGCCCCTGCACCATATTAATTAATTAATTAATTAAATATTTAGGGTAATTACAATACTACCCTTAGCCTGGAAAAGACCATTTTACCCCTAGACCCTCCAAACTTAAGATTACCCCTTTTTAAGTCTGGTTAAGACTCATCCGGGTAAATGTTCATATTTGGGTGCCCTACATGGCTGGAACCAACCTTTTCTAGCTCAACTAACTCACCAAGTTAGTTGGCTTGGTTGTTGCAGAGGTTCAGAGGTCTGGTTCTACGCGCATCAATTTGTGTGAACCCGATCTAATCTAGGCATTCTAGATACATTAGACATTAATTAGCATAGTCGGTTGTTACAAAAACATAAACTAAGGTATGGTAATCTTCATCCATGTAGTTATTTCTTCCATGGAGCCGTCAAACTCTCCAATTTTAAAATAGAAAAAAAATTCAAAGACCTAGGGTTTTCTTCCAATCATGGATTCTTTCTCAAATGATTTTCAAATGTTTAATTGATATATATTATGGAATAATTACTATTTTAGGATGTTTTTATGATAAATATACCTTGAATCCATGAATCTCCTCTAACCCTAATTTTCATGAATGCAAGGTGGGTGAATTGTAGTAAGGTCAATTGTATTGAATTATTCTTGTTATAATATAGTTTCTAGATCATATTATTATTCACGTTGGATGCAATAACCCTAGATTAATTTGGGAAAGTGATCCTTGATCCAAGGTGGGTAAGACATGAGATTTATGTCAAATTATGAGTTATATGTATATGCACTATATGAACATGCTTATAACCCTATTGTTGTGTTAATTGAAAGTTCATTCTCATAAACACATAATGATCATCATGTGAATGTTCTTCTCACTGTGTTAGGGTTCTAAGGTTGAGAGTCTATTTTCACCTAATGAACCTATGAGATATTATTATGAATTGTGTTGGATAAAGGGTAAGATACTCCTTCATGCTTGTAAATTGGGGATGGAAATACCACCGCTAGAGAGAACAAATTTTTATAATGTACCTCATGAGATGGAAGCTCCCAGCTAGAGAGGACGGGGTTCTAGTAATAATCTCCATATCCTATAACTACGAGGCGTATGAAGTCTGTAGCTAGTGGATCCACCTAAAAGATATACACTTAATTCTACCCGAGGCAAGTAGGACACCTCTTTTTGGTGTGGGGAATGAGACCACATTCCATGTCTATCTCACATGGTCTATGTCGGTTGAGGCTTATTCCCAAAGTAATAATGAAGGTAAAGTATTAACTATGGTTCTTAACGAGTTTACTTAGCATAGGTAGGGTTATGGGACTTTTCTTATGCATGACACAAGTAGACTTTGAGATTATTCATTGTGGGTTACTATTTTTATGTGATGACTTATACATTGTTGATGTTTATGATCTACACTTTAAATACCAATTTTCATTAGCATTCTAAACTTTAAAAAGATGTATGCTCTTTAACTAAATTGTCCCTTTTTGCATATTTTCATGATTTTGTGCATGATTATCATACTTGATACATTAAATCTTCTCCTTTTCTAACAAGTATAGGTTCCAAATTATCCCTTCTAGATCAAGCTTGGGTTGACTACTCTTCAAGCTTGTGGTATGTCCTCATGCATCCGAGGACAAGAGCTCTTCTTGTTGTTTCCATTTCCTTGTTGTACTAGACATTTTCATATTCTCTATATTGTAAGGTCTGTGACCCTATTACTTTGACTTTTATTGTAGTAGATGGCTAATGAGACTATGTATAGATTCCACTTACTTTTATAAAGATTTTCTTAAAGAATTGAAATTGTGTTTTCACTCTTTATTATTCTATACTGATGGGATGAAGATAAGCTAAGTGACTTAATTGGTGCCTTTCGGGGTTCCATATGCCATGCTACATCTAGGGGGTACCCTTGAATAATAACATTCTTGGTCTACAAACAATCATAATAACACGGAAATCAATAAACAATTACCAATTATCCGGATTACTAACAATTCTAACAACCTTAGATCATACCCATGATCCCAACATCCAAATTAGGGTTGTTTCCATCATAAATTCCAGATGAAATATCTTCCATATCAATGATTACCCATTTGATTGTGTTCTACGGATCGAAAATGGACTGGGGAAGTTAAAATCTTACATTTAGCCTCAACACTGGTGAAGAACTGTCAAAAATTGTCAGGGGTTCGTTCCTTACCTCTAAAAACCGACAAGGGCAGAGTAAAGACATTTTGGGATTTATTTATGACTTTAAGTCGCATGTTGGTCTGCCACAATAGCTCCCATATCTCGCTACAGCGGCCCCGCCAGAGCGACAAAAATCTCTGACAAAGAGGCTTGCATGATACAATGCGCTATTTATATAATTCCAAGAACCCATTTCATAGCACACATTCAACAAACGACACTAACAAAATACCGTTCATGCTAAGATCAATTTCGGGAGTTCTACTTACCCAAATTCAATTCTGTAAAGTCATACAGGTTCCTTAACGACTTATCTATATGCTATTGTAATCAAAATCGTAATTAAATCACCCGATTTATAACAAATATCTCTACACCTTAATGACTCTGATTTTGTCCAAATCTGGACTAGGTTGAGAAATTTCAAGTTACTATGAAAATATTTTTTGACCCAATATTTTTTCATGTTGGGTTTACTATAACGAGGGAAACCAGTCGTTAAGTGAAAGACTTTCTCTTGCATGGTCTAGGAGCTATTCTATGATGCTTCTAGCTTGGATTGGTTGCTTAATTGTGTCTTTACATGGATGATAAGACAAGCATCCATTATCCATGTCCCAAAATGATAAGACAAGCTAAGATTAATAACTAGTCTATAGGATTTATGCTTAGCACTCAGGCACAAGTGGTGATTATATAACTATGTGCCACCATAGAATGATTGTCTTAGATAGACAATGACGGTCTTATATAGAAATTAGCTAGTGGATCCACGTAAGCTAGAAATTCATGGTCCATATCTTGGAAAGTAGGACACTCTCTTTTCACTGTGGGAGGAGTACACTTGATTTCATGTTATAGCTCACATGGTCTATATGTCGGTTATAGGATATTTTCCACAATAATGAATCAAGGTTACTTTTAATGTAATTCACATGTGCTTTAAAGATGAATTAACTTGCATTGACTATGATTGTGATTTATGTTTTCTAAACATTTTATCTTATGTTTTAATTAGGTCATTTCATGTCATGAAAAGTCCTTTTATCATGATTTCATAAATCTTATGCATGACTATCATACGTGGTACGTTAATTTTTCAATAATATTCATGAATGACAAAATTTTATTTTCTATGGAGGTCAGTAAAGAGTTATTGGAGCTAAAAGAAGAGAAAATGTTGAAACCTATAATACATGATAAATTTATTGAGCAACAAAACTTAATAAGTTAGAAGATCTAAGAAAGCGTGAAATACTTCGTGAAAGTGAGGAGACAAAGTTGAAGCTTGCGAAAAAAAGGATTAAAGAAAGAGAAATAAAGTTGAAAGTGATTATTGAAGCATGGAGGACTAATAGTGAAAAGTAGAAAATGTTGTGCGCGATTGAAGATCAAAAGAGAAAAAACAAGTAACTTCATAAATGAATACTTGGCTCGAAAAAAATAAAAAATCCCCAAATAGATCACCAAATTGGGAGATTGAGCTTTTGAACGGTGTAATAAAAAAATACTATAACAAGTAGTGATGTAGAATTTTCTGTACCATGACCTTTCTTATGTTTATCAATAGAGATATTTGTTGTCCTCTTTAAACTTATTCATTACAAGATTTTTTAATATCATTTTAGATTATGCATTTTTTCTTTATTTAAAAGCTAATTAATATTTTTATTTAGTCGTTATTTTATAATGTTGATATTCTATTAATATTTGGTTATTCACAAAAATATAGATTTCATAAAGAAAAAAAAGGTATTAGTTAACTTAAAATCAATATACATGTTAATTACAACCACACACGTATTTTTTCCATAAAATTTAAATATTTAACCGAAACGTGTTATTGTTTAAAAACTTCAAATATCTAAATGAAAATTTTGGATAAATATAATTTACTCCGCCATGACAATAACTTGTACTTGTTTTTAATGAGTAGTCCATTTTACACTTTTTAGTAGAGAAATTCTCCCTAGTTCATACAGAAGGAGCCGAACCAGTCTATATGTTCATTCCAAACAGCAATACACGAAATTTGGGTAAATATAAACCCTATCCATCCCACAAAACCCTATATCTATTGAAAGCCATATAGAGTAGTTGAAAGGGAGAATATGTTACAAACAATCCCTTAACTATATTAGTATGTCAAAAATGATCCCTTAACTATACTTTTGTTGGATTTATTCCCTTAAGTATTCAAAAACTTATCAACTTTGGTCCCTTAGCTATATACTTATTGGTTTTAGTCTTTTGTGTATTCAAAAACTTATCAGCTTTGGCCTTTTAACTATACACTAATCAGTTTTAGTCCTTTAAATATTCAAAAACTTATCAGGTTTGGTCTTTGTCCATTTTAGTTAATACAACTAGTTTAAGTTTATATTAAAGAAATTCTTCGTGAAATCAAATCTTTAACCCATTTTTAAAGTTATTTCTCTATCCCTGTTACATTTTTTTTCAAATCACTCTTATGAATAGAACAATAACCTCAACGATCAAAAAATATTAATGGGGAAAGAAGAAATAAGTTCTAATTTATTCAATGGAGGATAAAATGAAGCATATAAATGTTGCCAACAGTTTGTTCCTTTCTTTGACGGTTAACAGGTCATAATCATGTGATTTTTTTAAATTTTATTTTTGATAAAAAAAAAGAGATTTTATCGGAAAAGTAAAAGTAGTTGGGAGAGACAAACAACTAAAAAATGGCCAAAGAATTTAATTTCTCAAGACATGAATTCAATGAATTTAAACCTAAGTTATTTGTATAAAAAATGGACAAAAGTCAAACATGATAGGTTTTTAATATTTAAACAACTAAAACTGATAAATTTATAGTTAAGGGTCTACAACCGAAAAATGTATAGTTAAGAGACCAAATATGATAAGTTTGTGAATAGTTGAAGCATTAAATCCAACAAAAGCATAGTTAAATGATCATTTTAGACCTACTCCTTTAGTTAAGAGACTATTTTGTCATTTTCTTGGTTGAAAGATGACATGAAAAGCAAATTTGCATTTTTCTTTTCTGTTGCTAGGAATTGACATAGTTTATTAATCAGTACAACGAAACTAATTTTTTTATTCCACTATATTTGCTAAGCTCTTACTTTTCACTTTTTTAAGATCAAGTTTTGATGTCTGATTATCAATTTTTTTAAATGGATCGATCCAGTTTCATTGGTGGATTTTATTTTCTTCTCATAAATCTATTAAGGAGCTTCCTATTTGACATAACGTTATTTGCTTCAAGTTAGCTCAATTCGGTTCCATCTTATATAGTTAATCCATTTTGTAAAAATTTTGATTTCGTCAATGCATATAACAATAATAAGATCATATCTACTAAATGTAAGTGTGAATAAGCACATGCCTCATGGAAAATATGCTTGTCAATCATGTTGGCAATTATGGTAGTTCATAAAAATGCATGCCTTTTAGTGTGGTACATCATTAAGAAAAACATGCACTGTAAACTCATGTGTCTTTCCATTATTGCAAATGTATCGACTGCTTTAGTATTCATTTTCTCCTTCATTTTAAAAAAACTTTCATCATCAGTATGTGTGCTTTTTAGTAAATATGTACAACTTTGAGTCTGTTTTAAAAAGAGAAAATGCATCAAATCTCACCTGAACTTGGCTGCAAAACTTACTTTAGTACATGAACTATACGAGCTTGCAAATACCCCCCTAAACATCTTTTATGTGAATTAAATACCCCCTTAATGGCTGATGTGGAAGATAAAAAATGATTAGTGCGTAAATAAGAAAAAATTAAAGAGAAAGAAAAACAATTGGAATACTTTTATTTTATTTTCAGACAATAAATACAATTAGACTACAATTGAAGTTTGTCCAAGATGACACCGTTGTGGCAGCCTCATCATCCCGCTCTGGTGGGATAATGGCTGCTATGGAGGGATTTGCCAGACTAGTGTCCTTACCCCTTGGCACAAAAAGTTTTCTTTCTTTATTCTTTAATTGCAACCCTTAACCGACCATACTTTCATATTTCCTAACTTATTTCAAACTCTTTGTAGGATTTGTAAATGGTCGGTCAAAACGGCGAACACTTGCCTTTTATCCGATTTCCCGACGCCGCGAGTCTGGAAAGTCATCATGCTAAGCGGACTACGGGGTTTTGTTGCGAGAGGGGGTTTATGTTGCGCAAGTTAGAGGGAAAGGATCCCGCGTTTTATGCTCGTCTAGTGGAATTTGGGTGGATTCCATTGACTAAGGCTCCCCCTGCCGCTAGAGCTAATTGGGTGCAGGAATTCTACGTTGTCCTGACCACTTTACGCTAGGATGACCCTAATCCTGTCATCCGCGTTCAGGGAGTTTACATTCCTCTGAATGTTGGTTCGCTTGATGAGGCCCTCGAAGTACCAGAGATCCCGAATCATGAGTTCGAGACAAGTGTATGGGATATGGACCTGGAGTGATTGAGGGACACACTAATAGATCCTTCAACATAAGGACCATATTTACTAGGCTACAACAAAGGGCATTACTAGTATGGATTCGCCACCGAATTCTAAGAGGTGGATACATCTGGTTTCAGGAGGATCCGCCCATCGGGCAACCGTACCAACGTGAATTTTCCCCGGGCCTTGGTGGTGGCGTGCTCTATACAGCGCATACAGATGAATGAGAGGCCGCAGATTATCTCTGAGTGGAAGATGTTCCACCAGGGCAACAACAAGACGATCTTCCTTCCTTGTTTTATCACTGCCCTTTGCAAGCTCTCAGGAGTGTCCTTGCTCGATGCTGACTAGGTACTTCCTATGGATCCCCCCTTCACCCTCTTTTGGTCAGGTCTAGCTTTAATTCTAGGAGCAAGGGCAGGAGGACTGACACGCATATCAGCAGCAAGGCAGTCGGGAGTTCAGACATTGAGGACCCCCTCTCAGGTGCACGGTCCATGTGTAGCAGAGACTATTCGAAAGAAGATGGGGAGTGTCTGCACTGAGTGCAGATCGATTCCTCCCAGCACTGCCCTCAAGGTAGAGACGCTATGCCACCACCTACGCAAGGACAGGAGGAAGGGCGTGGAGAGGGATCACCTGATAGCCCCGATGTGGAGGAATAATCAGGCCATTTTCACTTTTGATGCCCCTAGAAAAAAGATTCTCCAACTTGATCTGGAAGACTTTTCGTAGTTTCCTATGTTGAATGGGGCTTGGGCTAGATTGGAACGCCCAAAGGACTTAGACTCTGACGTGGACACCAACCATTCTGAGAGTTCCTGATTGGTCGTTATTTTGCCCCTTATTCTTGTAAATTCTAGACCACTTTATTTTTATCTTTCAACTTTCTTAAGTTTCTGTAGCACATTGATACTCATTTTTCTGCCTAATGCAACCTTTATTTAAGTTAAAAGTTCATAATCTCTCTATTTCTGTTGCGGAACAGTGTTTGGAGTTGTATAAATTTGTTCGGATCCCATTCGAGGTTTGAAATAATTTAAAAGGAAAAACAAGGGATAATGGGGTGAGGTTCTTGCTCAACCAATCCCACTCTGGAGGGGAAAATCCCGCTCGGGCGGTGCCTCTAGGGCGGGAGAGCGGTTAGACAGTGCCAAAAACCAGCCAATAATTTCAAGGTTCTTTTAGACCTTCCTAAAACTTTCCAAGGTTCAAACTTAATTAATCAATCCGAGATAAATTTCCAACCCAGGGAAATCATTGACTACTCCGAGTCGATATTAACAACACGGTACTATGTTATTTCTCATTAATTAAGCATTAGGACTCACATCCCCAGGATACACCCAGTCACTCACATGATTATAGGTCATCATTTATTTCTACAGATTATACAATATTTAGGGAATCACACTCGCTTACTTTTTCAAAAATTTCCTCAACAAACATCACATATTTACTGTTAATTCAACCACAAGAATCACACAACCCTAGTTATTTCAGGCGACAAGAAGCATACAATCACAATTTCGAGAAATACAATGCATAGGCAAGACAATTTTTTAGTTAGATTGTCCCATAAATGATCATTATTGGTCATCCATGCTTCTTATTAACTTGTTGGTGTACCGTCGATCGTGTTCATGATTTTCAGTTCACTTTGTTGAGATACCAATTGGAATCAGGAGATACCAATTGGACTCAACTCATACCACAAGCGACACTTCTCATGAAAGTAGAGAAGGAGAGGAACAATTCCTTGAATGTTTCCTAGCCTCTTGCAGATTAGATGTGAACGTCAACACACTAACCTCAATAGTCTAGTCCACACTTTTCTCTTGTACAAGGAGACATGTATCCTAGGCTCTAATACAAATTTGTCATGACCCAACCCATCGGGTCGTGCGGGCGCCCACTCTAACACTTAAGCAGGAGGACCTCTCATATCCCAAAAGTTAAACATGCGAAAAATAAAAACATATAGAGATAATAATGTTAGATCCCTTTATAAATAATATCCTTAGACATTTTTTAGTTTCAACTTGTAAAGTAATTCAACAACCCCCAAGGATTTTGTAACAACCCTAAAAATAGATAAGATAAGTAATGCTTAATGTGTCTAGAATGCCTACGATTAGACCAGGGTTCACACAGATTGATGCGCGTAGAACCAGACCTCGGAACCCTTTCTACATCCAAGTAAACTAAATTGGGGAGTTATTTGAGCTTGGAAAGGTTGGGTCCAACCATGTAGGGCTCTCAAATACGAAGATTTACTCAAAGGAGTCTTTACCGGACTTAAGAAAGGGAAATCTTAGGTTTGAAGGGTCTAGGGGTAAAATGTTCTTTTTCCTGGCTAAGGTTAGTATCGTAATTACCCTAAATATATAATTAATTATTTAATTAATAAGTTGGAGGGGCGATTTGGGGAGAGAGGGCCAAAATAGGGCTCTTGAAGTTAAGTCTTGCTCCACCCGGGTTCGAACCTAGGTGGAAGCAATGAATTAATGTGATTTTATTTAAGCTATTGAATTAATGTAATTAATTAATAATTATTATTCATTAGATGATTTAAAATAAAATAAAAATCAGATTTTTATTAAATAAACAAAACCCTATTGACTAAGTCCTAAAACTAGACTCCTAAGCCTCCTACAACTCCCACTCTCTCATGTTTATCTATCCACTCTCACGCTCAATCTCACTTATTCTTTCACACAAAATTTCTGTGACGAAATAAGATACAAAAGCAAAATAATAAACGATGTTCTTCACACTTGAAGAACTACCACGAAATCACAAGAAAACAAACGTTAATCGCACACTAGGCTAAGGGAGGTTGTCTTTCGAGTGGAGTTGATATTGAGTAGGCTTAGACGTGTTCTTGGGTGTAGTTTTTGGGCATAAAGTCAAGGGTTTAATGTCAAAAAGGTATGGGTTTTCTTCTCTATTGGTCCCTTTCCCAAGAGACCCCTTAAGGTTCATATTATTCATTCGAAAACTAGGATTGTTTCCCCTTTTGCATGCCCCTATCACTAGCTCCCAATGAATCGTAGGTTGAGTATGATTGCTGGTAGATTTAGGTGTATGTTATGTTTTCGTGATGATTATGATTATGTTTGTGTACTTGAAATCGTATGAAAGACAACATGTATTCGAAATTATGTGCAAGTGTGTGCTAGTGCAAGTATGTTACTGTGAATGAGGTTCTCGGGTTAGGGCTTCAAATTTTATAATGTTTTGGTTGTCATTTTACGTGCATAAACCTATGTAAATCGTGATGTTCATTAAAATGGAAGTGTGGCTAATTTGAGTATCAATATTTTGGCTAAACGAATCTATGAAAATGCACCCCAAAAAGTGTTAAATGATCTATAAATTTCCCTAAGATTTCAAGTGAAAATGTTGGTAAAAATAAGATAAAAAAATGACTAAATTTCCAGAAAACTTACAAGTTTAGTTTAGGCTAAATGTAGAGGAATAAATCTGGAAATTTAATTGAGTATAAAGGGATGAGGCTACCAGGATTCGAACCTGTGACCTCACCTGTGTAATGCCTTAAATTCGCAAGAAACGAAATGGGGTCAGGGGGAATTGATATGGGGTACGCTGGCTAAAAAAGTAGAGTGCAAAAATTAATAAAATAAAATGGGAGGCGTGGGAATCGAACCCACGACCTCCAGGCAGCGAGTGAAGTAAAGAAAAAATAAAAGAAAGGAGATGTGAGGCGTGGGAATCGAACCCACGACCTCAAGGCTGTGAAGGAGAGTAAAGGAGAAAGGGAAAAAAAAAGAAAAAAAAAGTGAGGCTATGGGGGATCGATCCCACAACCTCACTGCCAACGCAGAGATAGTCAACATTTAAATGAAATTAAAATAAGGAGGCTATGGGGGTTCGAACCCACAACCTCTCAGTTTCAAACGAATAAAGAAAAATAAAGAGAGGCTGTGGGGGTTTGATCCCACAACCTCATGGTTAATGCGAAATAGACAAGTAAAATAAAAAGGAAAATAAAAGGGGGTTGTGGGGGTTCGAACCCACAACCCCTCGGCCAAGGAAGAGAGTTTCGAAAGAAAAGGAACTAAAAGGAATGTTGATGTTGGGGCTCGATCTAGGGTCCCAATGTCATGAGGACTAAAAATAAAATCATGGAAAAATGTAAGTGTTGTCCAAGGGATTCGAACTTGGGTTCCCTTGCCTAAATTTCCGTATTGATACATAAGTCCTACGTGAATTAAATGATCAAGAATAATGCCACTTACTTAGATCGAAATCGAGATCTTGGCATACATACAAGATATATAAGTCTTGTACTACATAATCTTAGGAAGATATGAGTCACTTAACGAACTATGAATGAAGCCTCATGGCTTGTATGTATAGACCCATAAGTCTAGCATACGTTTAAAAATAATTGAACCTAAGATGTATGTAATGAAATGAACTAACCCTAGAAGAGTTAAGTACGAGTGTAAAACACACTATATGGCCAAGTGCATTGGCATACGATGAAATGATTATTATGTAATGAAATGATGAAACCCTAGAAGGGTTAAGTAAGAGTGTGAAACACACAAATGGCCAAGTGCATTGGCATATGATGAAATGAACATTCACGTAAAATGGGGTGAATAATTATGAAGAGCAATTGTGCTAATGTTAATGAATGTGGTGACAACATGATATGAGGCTAATGTAAAAGATGAGAACAATCTCAAATGAGCCTAAGTAATTATTACCAAAACGCACTCACTTATGAGAGTGTAAAGTTAATGAAGAGACCAGTCTCTATGAACACTCTAATGATAGTATTGAGATTAACACACTTAATACTAATGATGAGATGAGAAATCATCTATTGAGCTATGATGTCCTCATACTAGAAGCCAGCTTCCATGACGTATGAGTTGAATGTAATGGAACTTTATACTGAGCACCGATAGACTAGCTATGAGCGGTGATGCCTTCTTTCGGGAAAGGCGGAGGTTCACGTAACTCTCATGAGATGAGACTGTCCGGCATGCCGGGTATGGGTCTCCTTATATCTCCTAGTCTTCGAACCTATACTGCCAATATAGGGATCTGGCGGGGTTAAATTCCCATGTACGCTAGCATGTTTTGGGTCACTTTGGCCGGTGATTCCACCATTTTTCGGTGTGGGTAAGACACTGGATTTCATGATGCTCACAATATCTATGTCGGTTAAAGTTAAAGTTCCTAATGAATGAATGAGGCCAACCTCAAATGATGCACACAATGAAATGAATGATACAAAAGGTGTTAGGATAGGATAATCAAGAGGTGAGCTATACTCAAGTAATGACACTAGGTTATTCTTGATCATTGCGCAGCAAGCCCGATGAAAGTCGTAAACTACATCCTAGGTATAACTGGTGTTTACACTAGCCTATGAACGAAATGAAATGAAGTACGTATAATTGAATGAAGCACACTCTTTGTTTGCTAATAAAGACTCCCTAGTTGAGGTCCCATATGTTGAGCCCTTATTTTGAAAAGTCTTAATGTCAAGTCCATGATTCCAAGGTCTCATGGCATATGAATGAATGATATGAAAAATGTTATGTGCTATACGCAATATGATATATGCTATGTGTAAGATGTTATGTGTTGTGTGCAATATGATAAGTATGATGATGCATGTTACTCTCATGGCATGACTTTCCTAATCCAAATTTGGAAAGCTCACTGACTTTCCTAATCCAAATTTGGAAAGCTCACTGACTTTCCTAATCCAAATTTGGAAAGTTCACTAACTTTCCTAATCTCAATTTGGCAAGTCCACTAACTTGACTTTCCATAATCATGTTGTTATGAAAGAGCTATTCTTACACATTCATGTCCTTGGTGTGTGCTTGAATATACCCATACTTAGTACAAGTGTGTACTAATCCCATACAACTCTACATTTTTAGGTGAAGGCGCAGGTGGACGCTAGAGTTTACAAGTTGACGTTGCAGCTATCCGAACGTGGAGCTTTCATCCGGACTTGGTAGGCCCTCATGCTTTCCAGGATGTCTACTGTTATTATCTAGCTTAGATGTAGGCTTTATCTAGTGGAGCATATTCCACTAGTGTTTCTTTCCACTTTTATTTTAGACTTTGTATTGGTTCCGTTTCGGCAAAAATACGTTTAATGCAATTATGAACTGTTTCTTTCATTTGAATATCTCTATATTAGATGGTTGATTTGTGAACGCCCATGATGTTAAGTTTAAAATGTTTAGCATAAAATAAGAAAAAAAAAAGTTCAAATATTTCCGCTAAAATTACCTAGATGAGGTAAGAATGACGTATGTAGGCTTGTCTGCGACCTCTGAGAGGTCAACGACGCCGGTCTCGTCTCTAGATTCCAGTCGTGAAATATTTAGTATAACATGTACAAGAGCTACTAAGAGTAAAATTGGACAAACTAACAAAAGATACAGGTCCCACAATGCGGAAAGAATATTATAAGCTGCTGGAGAAGTTTTTCATCATCACCGAATGAAACATCACCAATCCTGCAACCAGACTATGTAAAAAAGACATTGCAAGAGTAGTATCAGTACAACTACACGTACTGGTAGGCATCATCAATCAACCCGACACCTACCTCATAATACAAGGAACAAATAATAAGATCATGAATTAAGAGACTCACTTCTCTACCTTTGCCCTCGCTTCGAACACCTCTAATTTACACCAATGCTTTGAATACTAACCACTTTCTCTATTGAACAATTTTGGTTCTGTTATATCATAGTCTAAACATGCTAACCTAATCGAATGTTCCCAAGTACTACCATCTTTCATTCCTACCAGTCGAGCATGTCATACCCTTAATTTATCGCCAGCTTGCCTAACCAAGCCCATATAATTTTGTTACCTCAAGCTTTAACCCTAGCCCACTCTCTCTTGGTACTTAGACAAACGAACTACCCTTTCTATCAACCACTAGCTCCTAGAAAACCTTGACCTTTCACTATTACCCAACAAGTACAACATTATAACACAGATCCACGCCTCCACATATTCACATGCATACACATAAATCAACATGCACCCGACCGTCAAGTATTTCTCACACGGATAATATTGAATATCACATGCTTCAAATATACATTTATCGCAAGTAGATGGTCCTCTCACGGAACAATAACCTAAATTGTTAGCTTTCCAGTGCGTGGCAATCTGATCCCATTTTTATGCCGGAACGTGGCAAGCAATTTAGTTAGCTTACTGGAACGTGGAAATATGATCCTATTTTTTTGCCATAGTATGGCAACCGATCTAATTAGCTTGCCGAAATGTGGCAATCCAATCCCTAAAAACACACCACAATCACAATTTCAATTATATCATCAAGATCATACATTTACATCACGATTTCATGGAAACATCATTCATCTATCTTATTTACAACAAGTGTCATCAATATTGCAACATTCATACATATACAAGTATCACAATGAAGCAAAAATATGCATAAATCATGCAACATAGAATAACAACCATCACCTACCACTGATTACTCATCAAGTGCCTCATGCGAACCCTAATTCGACCATACTCAACCCTAATTCAACACTAAGACTTCTTTCTAATGTGTAAAACATAAATCAATCGGTGCACCAAGGCCTACACGTACACCCTACCATCAATTCACATAAATTACGCAGTTGGCACAAATTTAAACTACTCAATTCATAAACTTAATCTACCTTGGTGTCAAGGAGTTGCACGGAGTTATTGACTTTGATTCGTAATTTTAGGTTTTGTGGGGATGGATTTGGCCAAGATTTCTCCATCCTCACGCTAGAAATATCCTTTTCCTTCCTTCTCAAGCTTAGAAAAACTTTTCTGAGGTTTCTAAGGTGTTTTACAACTTAATTAGGTATTTTAGCAAGATAGAGAAAATAACATTTCTCGTAATTTCTATGCTACCTCGCCTATACCTCTTTGACCCTAGTTTGTCCCGCTTTGGCGCCAACTTATCCCACTATGGCGCCACCGTCCTAGAAACAACAGGACCGCTATGGCAAAATAGTGGCCCAAGAATTTTCCCAGATTATTTTTTTTCTTCCTAAAATTCGATGGTTCAAGTCATTACATAATGCTTCCTTTTGAAGTTCCTGTTAGTGAAGTGTATTCTGTTGAGTAGTTATGGTCCTTGTAATGTTTATTTTCCTATTTGTATTATTATGGTTGTTTTCATTTCTTGTCTTCCAAATGCTCCATATGAAGAAGGGGAAAGCCTCCTTCCATCTTAGTGATGTTTTCTTAAGGGCAATGTTTAAATCTCTGAGTCTGACTAACTAATCTTCCCTTGCGATATTATTGATCTGATTTATTGGTTATATAGCCCCCAAGTCCAGCTACATTTTCTCAACTATCTCGCATTCTAGGAATATGGGAGTAGTTGTTTCAGGAGTGTTGCAAAGGTTAAATAACTTATAATTTCTATTCCTATATTGCTAAGGTAGTCTCTTGTGTGGATTCTACAATGTTGGCATTGCCATATGAAGTATTTTAGTTTGTTTGGGAACTTTAGTGACCATATACATGTAAAGTTGTTACTTGATAGATGCGCCTCATCATTGTTTTACTTAGGAAATGATTTATGGAGCTTGTTGATAGAATACCACTATGGCTAGGCCTCCGGGTGGCTTTGTACATTAGAGATCTATTTGTATAGGTACATTGTAGTAGGTTTTTGATCTTTGTAGTTGATTCAAAGGATAGAGGTACTCTTCCGTCCTCGACATATTTGGACAAGAAGGTTCATGTTTTGAGGTTGCTCTCATTTATGTGGAGACGGCCATGATAGATTTCTCTCATGGTTTTATTGTTAGGTAACCATCTAACATGTAATAAGAAGGTATCAAGACCGTCTCCAAGCACCCATTATATGAAGTTTTGACAATTATTCCATCCTATCATAAGAATTTCCCATTGTTTACTAGTGTGGGGCTTAGCATCGATTTGGTTGCTTTCTAGTTTTCCAATTTTAGTATATTTGTTTAGTAGCATCGATGCCCATAGAGAGCTTCGTTGCATAAAGGTTGTCCATGTCAGTTTTGCTAGCAAGGCTAAGTTTTTAATGTTTGTGGGTTGAGCCCCCAGTCCCCCTTGTAATTTTCTTTTTGTGACAATATCCCATTTGATCATGTCGAGCTTACGATTGTCTCTAGTTGATCCCCATATGAAATTCCTTTGAATTTGGTCAATTTTATTGGTAATCATTCTTGATAGCTTTGTGAATTGCATTATATGAGTAGGATTGTTCAAGAAAGCTTTAGCCAGGGTTGTTCTCCCTGCCATGTTTAGGAATTTTGTTTTCCGACCCGAGAGTTTTGCTTGCATAGTATTTATAATAAATTGGAAATCTTTGTTAGAGTATTTAGAGTGAATTACTGGTAGTCTTAGGTATTTCCCAAAATATTTACCAACTTTAATTCCTATTTTTCTACAGATGTATTCTTTAAAGCTTTCCGGGCAGTTTCGCGATAGAATTATTTTGGATTTTTTTATATTTATTACTTGGCCCGATGAATTCCACTAAACGATCTTGGTGTTCTTGATGAATTCTTGGTCCTTTTTCCCTCTCTTCTTCTCTTCTCTTTTCTACCAAGCCCTAAGCGTGAATAATATTTTCTAACATTGACTTAAGGCTTAGTTTTACCCCTAATAAACCCTTAAAACAAATTAGGAAATAATAAGGTGAAAAGACCATTTTACCTTTAGTAAAATCTTGGACTTTCCACATTCTTATAGCCCAACTTCCAAAAGGCTTATCTCGCTCATACGACATCTAAATCGAGAAAACTCGGTGATGTTGGAAAAATCTTTCCAAGGGCTTTCCAACCATATAAAGAACAGACCCTAAATCATCCTGAGCTAGAATTTATGACTATTTGAAAATGACCAAAAACTAACATTTACACTTAGGAAATTTTCCAGATTTTTCCTATTCTTTCCAAAAATAAGTATTCTTAGTTTCTTTGTTTAATCCTAGCTATTTCGGTTTACGAGATTTTACTGTAACATTTCAGAAAATGTACTTGTCTAGTGAAGGGTCCACTAGGTTTTAAGAATATGTATTGGGGTACATAGGCATACCAATGCCCAATATTGAGTAATACTGGGCATGTTAGCAAATATTGGCTTAAGGGTGTTAGCCAAATTTTATGTGTTAACAAGTAACTTTAACCAAGCTTGTTTAGGAATTGTACCTACAATGAAGACCCTAAGCTAAACTTCTTAATTTCTTCAATTCTTATTATCATCGTTTACACACATTAGGTACTAGGCATCTAAGTGTCAAGCCTAGGTACTATAGCACATGATCATTTAAAATGATAATGTAGATTAAGCAGTGTCGAAGGACATAATGAGAATCCTTGGGACAACAAGAAGTGAACTTTCCAAGTGCAACTGCAGAGTGTACGGTTAGGAAAGTGCACGGCAACACATGTGCAAGCACATGTGCTACCGGCCAAGGGACCAAGCGACAAGCCCAACCGATTTGGTTAGGGCGGTTAGGGGCAGGCGTGCGTCAGGTCAAGCTATGTGGGGCCAAACTTTCTAACCAGTCCTAGGCTCTAACTAACTTAACTAACTAGCTAACTAACCTAGGACTAACTAAAATGAACTAACTAGTGCACCCGACAACCTAAGACCTAACCGGGTGACAATAGCCGAGTAACTAACTAAAGAAACATCCTAGTACCTAACCTAGGATGGTCCAAAAGGGTTGGTTATGGTCCTAGTGACTTAGGGGTACTTTAGTAATTACCCCATGTCACTTAATTAATTAAATTAGAAACTTAATAAATTAATTTAAATGGTCAAACCGAGACCCTTAACAAATTTTCAGATTTTGGCTAAGTCAAATGCTCTCCTATTTTTAGTCAATTTAGGAGGGGAGTTTGGTAACTAATTGATTTATTTAATTAAGTTATTTAGCCTACGTTGAATTAGTCAATATTCAGTTCCTAAGACTTAGATTCACGTTTAACCATTAGAAAACCTACGCCTGAAAAGCAGTGAACAATGTAAGAAAAACCTTAGGCGATTTCAAGGCAGGTCTTCAAGGTTTTCGTGCAAAGAACAGGGTGATCGTCGTAGATTCAATTCTACAGTAAGGTATGGGTTTTATCTCTTGGATTACTTTCCCCAGGAGGCTTTTCAATCGTATTGACTTCAAGAAAACCGAAACTAGGGTTGTTCCCAATGAAATTGCAGAATGTTAATCTCCCTAGTTCTCCCTATTTTTGATTCTAGTAGTATGTATAATGCAAATCTCAAGCATGTTGTTAGTATGTGGTGCTAACTGATCATTATGTGTATGTTTCTGTGATTTATAATTCTAATGAGACCTATATGTTAGATTCGTATGATTAGGGTGTTATTAACATGAGATAACAAATGTTGTAATGCCTAATTGTGTTCGAGAAGATGGAATTGCTCTTAAAGGCTAATCAAAGGTTAAAAGTTGGCTTGCTTAACATGATGAGATTACTATAGTATATTCATGAAGTTAATTGAATTGGCTAATGATAATCTCATGAAAAATGTTTAGTGAAAGTTTGATTTATGCCAATAAATTGGCTAGGAATACTATGTCCAAAATATTATTAGAATTGGCCAATACTAAATCATACCAATCTTATATGGCGAATGTATTGTAATGCCAAATGCATGTTAAAGATAGACTTTACAAGATGTAACTCAATGAACTCATAACCAAGGGTATGCCAACGATTGGGACAAGTCCCAACATACTCTATCAAAATAAACGTTGTGAACATAATAGCACATTGAATAAGTCCTTATAACTTTGATAAAGAATGGTACAAGACTATCAATTAACGTTGAAAAAGATAAGGTGAGTAATAAAATAACTAAAAGCTTATGAGCTATGAAATTTACCTAATATAGGGTGTTAAAGGAAGTGAGACAAGTCTCACTAATATTTAAACGATTACGTCAAAAATACTCACATAAGAGGGTGTTAGAAACCGTGAGACAAGTCTCACTCACACCATGATGATAATGTAAGATTTAAATTCACATTCATCAAGTAAAGAAAGGGATGACTAGTCATCCATTGATATAAGTATACCTCATGCTAGAAGCGAGCTTCCATGATGTTTGAGTCAACTTTAAAAGTTGAAAGGTATACTAAATCTGAGCTAAGCAACGATAGACTAGCAATGAGCTTGTGCCAGCACATGTAAGCCTCATGAGACGAGACTACCACCAAGGTGGATCAGGGTGTCCAAGGTCTTCTAGTCTTTGAACTATGTTGCCAGCATATTTTACAAGCTAGTGGATCCACATAAGAAAGATAGGGAGTATTCGGTTTAAGTTTTGCCGGTGAACCACCTCTTTTCGGTGTGGGGAAGACACTGGATTTCATGTTAGATCACATGATCTATGTCGGTTAAATTCTCAAGAAAGTATTCGGTTTCACTTTAGCCGGTGAACCACCTCTTTTCGGTGTGGGGAAGACACTGAATTTCATGTTAGCTCACATGATCTATATTAGCTAAATGGTAAAGATTTCTTTAAGAAAGTAAGAAAGAAAGAAAGTAGCATGTTCAAAGTGAACATCAGATCAAAGAAGAGGAAATGTAAGTTCTAAGTGAACTAAGTACGCAAAGAATGAGAATGTCAAATCTTCAGTGCTTGATAAGAATGAAGTTTTAACAGTTATTGGTTTATGCCAATATTGGAGTATAAATATATGCCCCAACATCTATACATTATGCAAATAATCAAAGAATGGGCATAGACAATAAAGATTGGCTTATAAATACTTCATGCCCAATTTAACAAGAATGAAAAGAATAACTCATGAGTAGGGTAGCCAAATCATTTCCTTAATCTTTTGGATTACTTACTTGATTAATTGTAGGTATGGGACTACATTGAATCATTGAACTTGTAAGTAAAACATAGGATCAAAGGAGATCATTGAACTACACAACAAGAAAGAAGAAAAGACTTAAAATAAACTAAGGCTGGGAAAGAGAGCTCTCAGCCTAAGGGGAGCAAAATTATTAACTTTTGCTTAAGTTGTTCTAAAATTATGTTCATGATTCCAAGGTATTATGTTCATATAGAAAATGAGTTGTGTGATTTAAATGCATGAAAATATGTCATATTCATAGCATTATTCACAAATAACGAATTAGGAAAGTGAAGTGACTTTACTTTTAAGAAATGGCATGTTGCTATAGGAAGAGCTTTCCTTGATCATGCATAGTCCTTATGTGTTTATATGCATACACCCATACTTAGTACAAGTGTGTACTAACCAATATATTATTTCTATTTTTATAGGTGCAGGTCCTTGAGAAGATTGAAAAATCGTTGAAGCTGTTTGGACTAGTACCTCCAAACTTTGGTAGGTCCTCTTGAGATCGAGGATGCCTACGCTCGATTTCTAGCTTTAGTACATTAGACATAGCTTGTGGATGTTGTCCCTACCGTTTCATTTCAAATATCTGTTCAAGCGTTTGTATTAAGGCCAATTTGGCAAACTATTACTAATATTATGATTCTTCATTTCAATTGTTTAATCTATTGGTAGATGGTTGTTTAGTTTGAGCTCTTAGGATATCACTCTTATGCAGAAATTATATGAAGTCTAAGTACACTTCAGTAAGTATTAAAATGTTTTAAATTTTCTGATAAATTTAACTGTATGATTGTGATGAAAGCTAAGAAGAGGCTTTTCTGCGACCTCTGAGAGGTTAACGACGCAGGTCTCATCTGGGGTCTAGGATCCGGGTGTAACAAACTTGGTATCAGAGCATGAGGTTAAATTACCTGGGAACTTAGGCTCAAAAAAACCACGTTGCGTAGTTTCTAGATTATGGTTGTGAAGTGCACCACAACCATGACTTAGAGACTTAGTGATGTTAAGAATCTTCCCTTATTCTAATCTTTATCGTGTTGTGTAGAGATTTGACATTTTGTGTCATTCTAGCATCTAACTTCCTTCTTGTGTGTGCGTGTAGAAACAATGAACACAAGAAGAAACGCAGGCAGGAGAGTTGGAGAAGCAGTTGTTGGGGAAACCAAGCTCCTCCTCAAGCCCCAACTGCTGGAGTGCAAGTGCCTGTCAACCCAGCTGCGTTGACGGATGGAGAAGTCAGGGCAGCACTGGTTCAGATGGCCCAAGCCATCACTGTTCAGGCACAGGCTATCACAGCCCAGGACACTAGAGAGGGTGCTCCTAGGGAGAACCCACATGCTAGCACCATAGCTAGCAGACTGAGAGATTTCACCAGAATGAATCCTACAGTCTACTTCGGGTCCTGAACCAATGAGGATCCCCAAGAGTTTGTGGATGAGGTTCACAAGATTCTTTGTGCTATGGGTGTTAATGAAGAGGATAAGGCTGAGTTGGCTGCATATTAGCTCAAGGATGTGGCTCAGGTGTGGTACAAGATGTGAGGAGATGGCTGAGCACTAAGAGAAGTCCCCATCACTTGGGATATTCTCAAGACTGCATTTCTGGAGAGGTTCTTTCCCGGAGAGCAGAGAGAGTCTATGGTTGACGAGTTCATCAACCTACGTCAGGGAGGTATGTCAGTCAAGGAATACTCCTTGAAGTTAGTTAAACTTTCCAAATATGCTTCTTCCCTAGTGTCCAGTAGCAGGGATCAGATGTGTAGGTTTGTGACTGGTGTATTGGAGGATATGGAGGAGGAATGTTGGGAATCCATGTTGCATGATAACATGGACCTTGATAGGTTGATGGTACATGCACAGCAGGTGGAGGAGAGTCGTTGGAAGAAGAGAGCTTGAGAAGGCAAGAAGCCTAGACCCTTGGATCAGGCTAGTTCTAGCACTGGTAGGAGTTCGTTTGGAGTCCATGATAGGCCCAAGTTCAAGAAGGAGCACCAACACTCACGTAATCCTACTCCATCCAGGGCCAAATTGGACAAGTCTGTCCCCAAGAAGGGCAATGATAGAAATGCCCAGCGTGACAGAAAGCCGTGTGGTAAGTTGGGCTGTTCGCATGGATGTGAGTGCATGGTAGGTTCTAATGCCTGCTATGGGTGTGGCAAGAGTGGGCATATGATCAGGGACTTCCCACATGTGAAGAATCAGGACAAGGCAGATACTCAGCCTCGGCCTAATCCTACTGCTGGAGCCGAGCCTTCCAAGAGGAACAAGTTCTATGCTTTGAAAGGTAGAGAAGAGCAGGAGAAGTCAGCTGATGTGGTAACTGGTAACTTCCTTGTCTTTTTTTTCCTCTGTATGCATTGTTAGATCCAGGATCCACCTTGTATTTGTTACTCCTTTAGTAGCTAGTATATTTTAATTGCTTCCTGAGATCAACCTTTTCTAGTTAGTACTCCCATAGGAGACAACATTATGGCCGAAAGAGTATATAGAGATTGCCCAATAAGTGTTCGTGATAGAGTTACTTATGTTGACCTAATAGAATTAACTATGACTGATTTTGATATAATTTTGGGTATGGATTGGCTCCATAAATTCTATGCTACCATAGACTGTCGAAACAGGGTAGTAAGGTTTCAGTTTCCTAATGAGTTAGAGCTGGAATGGAGAGGGCGTGGTTCAAATCCAACAGGCCAAATAGTTTCCCATCTTAAAGCCAATAAGATGTTATCTAAGGGGTATTTATGCCACTTAGTCAGAGACAATGACTTAGAACATGAAGTTCCTTCCATAGACTCTGTGTCTATATTGAAATAGTTTCAAGATGTCTTTTCTGAGGATTTAGCAAGAATCCCTCCTGAACGCAACATTAACTTTGGTGTTGACTTAGATCCCAACACCAAACCAATTTCCGTTTCTCCCTATAGAATGGCTCCAGCTGAACTCAAAGAGTTGAAGTTGCAGTTAAAAGATCTACTTGATAAGGGCTTCATCCAGCCGAGCATATCCCCATGGTGTTCTCCAGTGTTGTCCGTTAAGAAAAAGGATGGAACTCTTAGAATGTTTATCGATTATCGGCAACTCAACAAAGTCACTATAAAGAACAAATACCCTCTTCCTAGAATTGATGATCTATTTGATCAGCTCAAAGGTTCAAGTTTCTTTTCTAAAATAGATCTCCGGTCATGGTATCACCAGCTTAGAGTGAGACAAGAGGACGTTCCTAAGACTTCCTTCCATACTAGGTATGGTCATTACGAGTTTCTTGTCATGTCATTTGGTCTCACTAACGTACCAGCCGCGTTTATGGACCTTATGAATAGAGTCTTCTGTGAATACCTTGATTCTTTTGTCATAGTATTCATAGATGACATCCTCATATACTCTAAGACCAGAGAAGAGCATGAACAACTTTTGAGAATGACATTGCAAGTACTCAGGGAACATCAGTTGTATGCAAAATTCAGCAAATGTGAGTTTTGGCTGAGATCAGTGAGCTTCCTTGGTCATGTTGTGTTCGATCAGGGTGTAGAGGTTGATCCCAAAAAGATTGAGGCAGTAAAAAACTAACCGAGACCCCTCACTCTTACAGATATTCAAAGTTTCTTGGGCTTGGATAATTATTATCGCAGGTTTGTTGAGGGCTTTTCCGCTATTGCTGCTCCATGACAACTTTAACAAAGAAGAAGGCGAAGTTTGAGTGGTCCAAAACTTGTGAGATGAGCTTCCAAGAGCTCAAAGACCGACTAACTTCAACTCCAGTTCTCACATTGCCGATGAGTGGTTAAGGGTATGTGGTGTACTCTGATGCTTCTCGAGTAGGTTTGGGATGTGTTCTTATGCAGGATGGCAAGGTGATTGCATATGCATCATGACAGTTGAAAATCCATAAGAAGAATTACCCTACCCATGATCTTGAGTTAGCTACTATGGTATTTGCGTTAAAACTTTGGAGACATTACTTATATGGTGTACATGTTGATGTATTTACTGACCGTAAAAGTCTTCAGTATGTTTTTATACATAGAGAATTGAATCTTCATCAGAGAAGATGGCTAGAGCTGCTCAAGGATTATGACATGAGTTTCCACTATCACCCAGGTAAGCCCAATGTAGTGGCCGATGCTTTGAGCCGATTGAGCATGGGCAGTGTGTCGCATATCGATGATGAAAAGAAGGAGTTGGTTGAAGAGGTACACCAATTGGCTAGGCTGGGTGTACGGCTGGTAGACCAAATGGGGGTGTTTCAGTTCATTCCAGTTATGAATCCTCATTTATTGTAGATTTAAAAGTTGTAACAACCCTAAAAAAGGATATGCTAAGTAATGCTTAATGGGTCTAGAATGCCTACGAATAGACTGGGTTCACACGGATTGATGCGCGTAGA
This sequence comes from Solanum sitiens, assembly GCA_016801875.1. Lineage (NCBI taxonomy): Eukaryota > Viridiplantae > Streptophyta > Magnoliopsida > Solanales > Solanaceae > Solanum > Solanum sitiens. The sequence continues at coordinate 50,338 of JABWTJ010000682.1, forward strand.
ACCAGACCTCGAAACCCTTACTACAGCCAATCCAACTAACTTGGGGAGTTAGTTGAGCTAGGAAAGGTTGGGTAAAGCCATGTAGGGCTCTCGAATACGAAGATTTACTCGAATGAGTCTTTACCGGACATAAAAAGGGAAAATCATAGTTTTGAAGGGTCTAGGGGTAAAATGGTCTTTTCCAGGCTAAGGGTAGTATCATAAATACCCTAAATATATAATTAATTATTTAATTAATATGGTGGAGGGGCATTTTCGGGAGAGAGGGCCAAAAATTGGCTCTTGAAGTGAAGTCTTGCTCCACCCGGGTTCGAACCTAGGTGGAAGCAATGAATTAAATTTGTTTTTAATTTAAGTTGATAAATTAATGTAATTAATTTATATTTATTATTTATTAGCTGATTTTAAATAAAAGGAAATCAGATTTTTAATAATTAAATAAAACCGTATTTGACTAAGTCCTAAACTAGACTCCTAAGCCTAAGAAAACTCTTCTCTCCCACGCTCATCTCTCTCTCTCACGTCTCTATCACTCTCATTAATGTTCTTTCTGCCAAAATAACTTCAAAAATAGTAGGTAAACCAAAGTTCTTCACACTTGATGAACTCACACGAAAATATAAGAAAAACAAACATTAATTAATCACGTAAGCAAAGAGAAGGTTTTCCGTCGAGTTTGGTGTTGAACTTTTGGTGTTGGACGTGTGTTTGGAGGAGTTCTTTGGGCAGCAAGTCAAGATTTGAACGTCAAAAAGGTATGGGTTCTCTTCTCTCTTGGTCCCTTTCCCAAGAGACCCCTTAAGATTCAGTCAATTCTAATCCGAAAACTAGGATTGTTCCCGTTGCATGTCCCTGTCACTAGCTCCCATTAAATCATAGGTTGGTTATGTGCGCTGGTAGAAAACTAGGGATGAAACGTATTTTCGAGATGATTATGTGTTTATATGTATGTTTGGAATTATGTGACTTATGTTGATATTTTTCGAAAATGTAACTACGTATGTTTGTGTGTGTTCCCGTGGCTATTGTTCATGGTTTAGGACTTGAAATGGCATGATAGTTCTTTATATTTCATGTACACATGTTGATGTAAATCGTGATGTTCATATGAGTTAAAATGTGGCTGATTTGAATGATAATTTCTTGGCGAAACGAATCCATGAAAAATGCACCTAAGAACGTATTAAATGAACTACGAACTACCCTATGAATTTACGTATAAATGTTGAAGAAAGTAGGCTGCAAAATGTGATTAAAATTTCCAGCATTTTGATGGTTTAGTTTCGGCTAATGTTGAGGTTTAGGAGAGTTTGAAAATAATATTTAAAACATGTGAGGTCAGTTGGGATTGAACCCAAGACCTCACTAAGAAAGCTATGATTAAAGAAAAGAAATGTGAGGCGTGGGAATCGAACCCACGACCTCTAGGCAGTAAAGGAGAAAGGAAAAATGAAAAGAAAAGAAATGTGAGGCGTGGGAATCGAACCCACGACCTCTAGGCAGTAAAGGAGAAAGGAAAAATGAAAAGAAAAGAAATGTGAGGCGTGGGAATCGAACCCACGACCTATAGGCAGTAAAGGAGAAAGGAAAAAGAAAAAGAAAAGAAATGGGAGGCGTGGGAATCGAACCCACGACCTCTAGGCAGTAAAGGAGAGTTAAGAGAAAATGAAAATAAAAGAAATGTGAGGCGTGGGAATTGAACCCACGACCTCTAGGCAGTAGTGGAGGATTAAAAGAAAAATAAAGAGAGGTTGTGGGGGTTTGATCCTACAAACTTATGGTCTACTCGAAAAAGGCAAAAAATATAAGGGGCTGTGGGGGTTCGAACGCACAACCCCTCGGCCAAGGGAGAGAGAGTTTATAGAAAAGAAATTAAAAGAAAATGAGGTTGTGGGGGTTCGATCCCACATCCTCTCAATCCCATTGAGCGAAAAATGAAGATAAAAACTAAGGGAAAATTAAGATTAAGGTGTTGGGCCTCGATCTTGGGTCCCCAAGCCGTGTGGACCAAAAGAAAATAAATGAAAAATGTAAGTGTTGTCCAAGGGATTCGAAACCGGGTTCCCTTGCCCAAATTTCCATATTGATATATAAGTCATACGTGAATTAAATATTCAAGAATAATGCTGCCTACTTAGATCAAAATCGAGATCTTGGCATACATACAAGATGCATAAGTCTTGTACCACATAATCTTAGGAAGATATGAATCACTTAATCGAACTACGAATGAAGCCTCATGGCTTGTATGTATAGACCCATAAGTCTAACATACGTTTGAAAATAAGTGAACCTAAGATGTATGTAAGGAAATGATGTAACCCTAGAAGGGTTAAGTAAGAGTGTGAAACACACTAAATGGCCAATTTCATTGGCATACGATGAAATGAATATTATGTAATGAAATGATGAAACCCTAAAAGGGTTAAGTAAGAATGTCAAACACACAAATGGCCAAGTGCATTGGCATATGATGAGATGAACATTCACGTAAAAAGGGGTGAGTAATTATGAAGAGTAAATGTGCTAATGTTAATGAATGTGGTGACAACATGATATGAGGCTAACGTAAAAGATGAGAGCAATCTCAAATGAGCCTAAATAAATGTTATCAAACTTACTAACCTATGAGAGTGTAAAGTTAATGAAGAGACCTGTCTCTATGAACACTCTAATGAAAGTATTGAGATTAACACACTTAATACTAATGATGAGATGAGAAATCATCTATTGAGCTATGATGTCCTCATACTAGATGCCAACTTCCATGAAGTATGAGTTTAATGTAATGGAACTTTATACTGAGCATCGATAGACTAGCTATGAGCGGTGATGCCTTCTTTTGGGAAAGGCGGAGGTTCACGTAACTCTCATGAGATGAGACTGTCCGTCATGCCGGGTATGGGTCTCTTTATATCTCCTAGTCTTCGAACCTATACTGCCAATATAGGGATCTGGCGGGGTTAAATTCCCATGTACGCTAGCATGTTTTGGGTCACTTTGGCCGATGATTCCACCTCTTTTCGGTGTAGGGGAGACACTGGATTTCATGATTCTCACATGATCTATGTCAGTTAAAGTTAAAGTTCCCAATGAATGAATGAGGCCAGCCTTAAATGATGCACATAATGAAATGAACGATACCAAAGGTGTTAGGATAGGATAATCAAGAGGTGAGCTAGACTCAAGTAATGACATTAGGTTATTCTTGATCATTGCAAAGCAAACCTGATAAGAGTCTTAAACTACATCCTAGGTATAGCTGGTGTTTACACTAGCTTATTAATGAATGAAATGAAGTACGTATGAATGAATGAAGCAGACTCTGTGTTTGCTAAAGAAGGCTCCCTAGTTGAGGTCCCATATGTTGAGCCCTCATTTTGGTAAGTCTTAATGTCAAGTCCATGATTCCAAGGTCTCATGGAATATGAATGAATGATATGAAAGAAGTTATGTGCTATATGTAATATGATATGTGCTATGTGTAAGATGTTATGTGCTGTGTGCAATATGTTAAGTATGATGATGCATGTTACTCTCATGGCATGACTTTCCTAATCCAAATTTGGAAAGCTCACTGACTTTCCTAGTCCAAATTTGGAAAGCTCACTGACTTTCCTAATTCAAATTTGGAAAGCTCACTAACTTTCCTAATCCCAATTTGGCAAGTCCACTGACTTGACTTTCCATAATCATGTTGTTAGGAAAGAGCTATTCTTACTCATGCATGACCTTGGTGTGTGCTTGCATATACCCATACTTAGTACAAGTGTGTACTAATCCCATACAACTCTATATTTTTAGGTGCAGGAACAGGTGGACGCTAGAGCTTACAAGTTGACGTTGCAGCTATCCGGACGTGGAGCTTTCATCCGGACTTGGTAGGCGCTCATACTTTCGAGGATGTCTACCGTTACTATCTAGCTTAGATGTAGGCTTTAGCTAGTGGAGTATGTTCCACTAGTGTGTCTTTCCGTTTTTATTTCAGACATTGTATTGGTGCCATTTTGGCAATTATACTTCTAATGCAGTATTGAACTATTTCTTTCAGTTGATAATCTTAATGTTAGATGGTTGCTTGTGAACATTATGAATGTAAGAAGAATGACCTTCATGCATGATAAGAAACAAAAAGTTCAAATTTTCCGCTAAAATTAACCTAGATGAAATAAGAATGACGTATGTAGTCTTGTCTGCGACCTCTGAGAGGTCAACGACGCCGGTATCGTCTGGACTCTAGATTCCGGTCGTGACAAAAGCTAAGCAGCATCTCGACCCAGTACTCATGCAGTTGACAGATTCGGTGTTGAGTAAGCTGAATGAATCATTCTCCCTAGGATGGGATGGTGTGCTTAGATACGAGGGCAGATTGTGAGTGCCAAATATTAATGATCTGAGACCTAATATTATTGAAGAGGCTCATGGCTCCAGGTATTCCATTCATCCAGGTTCCACCAAGATGTATCATGATCTCAAGGAGATCTATTCGTGGGAAGGTATGAAGTGAGATATTTCTAAGTTTGTGGAGGAGTGTCCCAATTGCCAACAGGTTAAGGCCGAACACCTTAAACCTGGAGGTCTTACCCAGTCGATTGAGATCCCAACATGGAAGTGGGAGGCTATTAATATGGACTTTATGATTGGTCTGCCTAGGACCAGGAAACTGCATGATTCCATTTGGGTCATTGTTTACAGGATGACTAAGTCTGCTCACTTCATTCCTGTGAAGTCTACCTACAGGGCCGAAGATTATGCCAAGTTGTATATTGATGAGATAGTGAGGTGGCATGGGATCCCTTTATCTATCATTTCGGATAGGGGAGCCCAGTTCACTTCTTACTTTTTGAGATCTTTCCAAAAGAGCTTGGGTACACAGGTCAAACTCAGCAGTGCTTTTCACTCTCAGATGGATGGACAAGCAGAGCGTACAATTCAGACCCTTGAAGACAAGTTGAGAGCATGTGTTATTGACTTCAAGGGGAGTTGGGATGATCACTTGCCACTGATTGAGTTCTCTTATAATAATAGCTACCATTCCAGTATTGGGGTGGCACCTTTTGAAGCACTGTATGGTAGGAGATGTAGGTCCCCAGTTGAGGGGTTTGAAGTAGGAGAGTCTGCCATCCTTGGACCTCACATCATACATGAGGCTATGGAAAATGTGAGAATGATAAAGGATAGATTGGCTACTGCTTACAGTCGTCAAAAATCCTATGCTGATAACAGGAAGATAGGTCTTGAATTTGAGGTATGTGATCAAGTCTACCTGAAGATATCACCCATGAAAGGGGTGATGGTTTGGTAAGAAAGGAAAGTTGAGTTCGAGGTATATAGGTCCTTATAAGATCTTACAACGACTAGGGAATGTTGACTATGAACAGAAGTTACCAAATGACTTGGCTTCTGTTCATCCAGTGTTTCACGTTTTGATGCTTAAAAAGTGTCTAGATGATCCAGCATCCATCCTACCTGTTGAGGGGTTAGGAGTCGATGAGAACCTTTCTTACGAAGAGGTTCTAGTTGAAATTTTAGATCTCCAAGTGAAGCGGATGAGGAACAAGGAGGTTGACACCGTAAAGGTGTTATGGAGGAACCACCTTGTTGAGGGAGAAACATGGGAGGCTGAGGCCGACATGAGATCCCGTTACCCTCAGTTGTTCAGTTCTGGAGGTTAGATATACTCTTCCTAAGTCTGAGTTTGTTTATGAAACTCTAAATTTTAGTGCATTAGTCGGTTTTGGTGTTTTAAGTCCATAACTGTGTGTTTTATACTTGCACTATATGAGTTAATATGAGTTCATGCTTGCATTCATGTTGCTGTTTTTTAGTAGCGTTGATATGATTTTTGTGTTGCATGAGTTATGATGTGCATTGAGTTAAAGTGAGATTGAGAAGGAAGTTCCTCAATCTCAGATATGAAGCTTCAGATAAGCTTTGAGTGATGTGCATCATCCAGAGTAAGTTGTGAATCAGATATTCACAAAGAGTAAGTTTCAAGTATGTTGATGTGTTTTTCGAAAATACCCTCTTCGATTCTAAATGATGTATAGTGTCATTTGGGGACTAATATTCCTGGGGGGGGGGATAATGTAACACCAGAAAATGTACTTGTCTAGTGAAGGGTCCATTAGGTTTTAAGAATATGTATTGGGGTACATAGGCATACCAATGCCCAATATTGAGTAATACTGGGCATGTTAGCAAATATTGGCTTAAGGGTGTTAGCCAAATTTTATGTATTAACAAGTAACTTTAACCAAGCTTGTTTAGGAATTGTACCTGCAATGAAGACCCTAAGCTAAAATTCTTAATTTCTTCAATTCTTATTATCATCGTTTACACACATTAGGTACTAGTCATCCAAGTGTCAAGCCTAGGTACCATAGCACATGATCATTTAAAATGATAATGTAGATTAAGCAGTGTCCAAGGACATATTGAGAATCCTTGGGACAAAAAGAAGTGAACTTTCCAAGTGCAACTGCAGAGTGTACGGTTAGGAAAGTGCACGGTAACACATGTGCAAGCACATGTGCTACCGGCCAAGGGACCAAGCGACAAGCCCAACCGATTCGGTTATGGTGGTTAGGGGGCAGGCTTGCGTTGGGTCAAGCCATGTGGGGCCAAGATTCCTAACCAGTCATAGGCTCTAACTAACTTAACTAACTAGATAACTAACCTAGGACTAACTAAAATGAACTAACTACTGCACCCGACAACCTAAGACCTAACCGGGTGACAATAGCCGAGTAACTAACTAAAGAAACATCCTAGTACCTAACCTAGGATGGTCCAAAAGGGTTGGTTATGTTCCTAATGACTTAGGGTACTTTAGTAATTACCCTAGGTCACTTAATTAATTAAATTAGAAACTTAATTAATTAATTTAAATGGTCAAACCGAGAACCTTAACAAATTGTCAGATTTTGGCTAAGTCAAATGCTCTCCTATTTTTAGTCAATTTAGGAAGGGAGTTTGGTAACTAATTGATTTATTTAATTAAGTTATTTAGCCTAAGTTGAATTAGTCAATATTCAGTTCCTAAGACTTAGACTCACGTTTAACCATTAGAAAACCTACGACTGAAAAACAGTGAACAACGTAAGAAAAACCTTAGGCGATTTTAAGGCAGTTCTTCAAGGTTTTCGTGCAAAGAACAGGGTGATCATCGTAGATTCAATTCTACAGTAAGGTACGGGTTTTCTCTCTTGGATTACTTTCCCCAGGAGGCTTTTCAATCGTATTGACTTCAAGAAAACTGAAAATAGTGTTATTCCCAATGAAATTATCGATTATTAATCTCTCTAGTTCTCCCTATTTCCGATTCTACTAGTATGTATAATGCAAATCTCGAACATGTTGTTGGTATGTGGTGCTAACTGATCATTATGTGTATGTTTCTGTGATTTATAATGTCGAATGAGACCTATATGTTAGATCCATATGAATAGGGTATTATTTTCTTGAGATAATAAATGTTGTAATGCCTAATTGTGTTCGAGAAGATGGAATTGTTCTTAAAGGCTAATCAAAGGTTAAAAGTTGGCTTGCTTAACATGATGAGATTACTATAGTATATACGTGAAGTTAATTGAATTGGCTAATGATAATCTCATGAAAAATATTTAGTGAAAGTTTGATTTATGCCAATAAATTGGCTAGCAATACCATGTCCAAAATTTATTAGAATTGGCCAATACTAAATCATACCAATCTTATATGGCCAATGTTTTGTAATGCCAAATACATGTTAAAGATAGACTTGACAAGATGTAACTCAATGAACTCATAACCAAGGGTATGCCAACGATTGGGACAAGTCCCAACATACCCTATCAAAATAAACGTTGTGAACATAATAACACATTCAATAAGTCCTTATAACTTTCATAAAGAATGGTACAAGACTATTAATTAACGTTGAACAAGATAAGGTGAGTAATGAAATAACTAAAAGCTTATGTCCTATGAAATTTACCTAATATAGGGTGTTAAAGGAAGTGAGACAAGTCTCACTAATATTTAAACGATTACGTCAAAAATACTCACATAAGAGGGTTCTAGAAACCGTGAGACAAGTCACACTCACACCATGATGATAATGTAAGATTTAAATTTACATTCATCAAGTAAAGAAAGGGATGACCAGTCATCCATTGAGCTAAATATACCTCATACTAGAAGTGAGATTCCATAATGTTTGAGTCAACTCTAAAAGTTGTAAAGTATAATAATTATGAGCTAAGCACCGATATAATAGAAATGAGCTTGCGCCAGCACATGTAAGCCTCATGAGACGAAACTACCACCAAGGTGGATCAGGGTCTCCAAGGTCTCCTAGTCTTTGAACTATGTTGCCAGCATAGGTTACTAGCTAATGGATCCACATTAGAAAGCTATGGAGTATTCGGTTTCACATTGGCTGTTGAACCACCTCTTTTCGGTGTGGGGAAGACACTGGATTACATGTTAGCTCACATGATCTATGTCGGTTAAATGCTCAAGAAAGTATTCGGTTTCACTTTAGCCGGTGAACCACCTCTTTTCGGCATGGGGAAGACACTGGATTTCATGTTAGGTCACATGATCTATATTAGGTAAATGCTAAAGATTTCTTTAAGAAAGTAATAAAGAAAGAAAGTAGCATGTTCAAAGTGAACAACAGATCAAAGAAGAGGAAATGTAAGTTCTAAGTGAACTAAGTAAGCAAAGCATGAGAATGTCAAATCATCAATGTTTGATAAGAATGAAGTTTTAACAGTTATTGGTTTATGCCAATATTGGAGTCTGAATATATGCCCCAAAATCTATATATTATGCAAATAATCAAAGAATGGGAATAGCCAATAAATATTGGCTTATAAAGACTTCATGCCCAATTTAACAAGAATGAAAAGAATAACTCATGAGTACGGTAGCCAAATCATTTCCTTAGTCTTTTGGATTACTTACTTGATTCATTGTAGGTATAGGACTACAGTGAATCATTGCACTCGTAAGTAAAACATTGGATAAAAGGAGATCATTCAACTACACAACAAGAAAGAAGAAAAGACTTAAAAATAAACTAAGGCTGGGAAAGAGAGCTCTCGGACTAAGGGGAGCAAAATTATTAACTTTTGCTTGAGTTGTTCTAAAATTATGTTAATGATTCCAAGGTCTTATGTTCATATAGAAAATGAGTTGTGTGCTTTAAATACATGAAAATATGTCATATTGATAGCATGATTCACAAATAACGAATTAGGAAAGTGAAGTGACTTTACTTTCCAGAAACGGCATGTTGCTATAGGAAGAACTTTCCTTGATCATGCATAGTCCTTATGTGTTTATGTGCATACAATCATACTTAGTACAAGTGTGTACTAACCCATATACTATTGCTATTTTTATAGGTGCAGGTCCTTGAGAAGATTGAAGAATCGTTGAAGCTGTTTGGACTAGTACCTCCAGACTTTGGTAGGTCCTCTTGAGTTCGAGGATGTCTACACTCTATTTCAAGATTTAGTACATTATACATAGCTAGTGGATGTTGTCCCTAGCGTTTCATTTCAAACATTTGTTCAAGCGTTTGTATTAAGGCCGATTTGGCAAACTATTACATATATTATGATTCTTCATTTCAATTGTTTAATCTATTGGTAGATGGTTATTTAGTTTGAGCTGTTAGGATATCACTCTTATGCAGAAATTATATGAAGTCTAAGTAGACTTCAGTAAGTATTAAAAAGTTAAATATTCCGCTAAATTTAACTGTATGATTGTGATGAAAGCTAAGAAGAGGCTTGTCTGCGACCTCTGAGAGGTTAACGACGCCGGTCTCATCTCGGGTCTAGGATCCGGGTGTGACATTAACAATATCTCCCCCTTGGGAACATTCGTACTCGAATGAGATTTATTTCACTAATCTAAGGATAGTAACATCATTTCAGCACTACAACAAACAAAAGCAAGTAATAACATGCTTACACATAGTCTTATAAAGTGCTAAGAAGAGAATTTAGCACCTTGATCTTCTTTCTCTCCGGATTCAAAGAGATGTGGATATCTCTTCTATATATCCTCCTCAGCTTCCCAAGTCGCTTGTTCAACGAATTGGTTCCTCCAAAGGACCTTGAATGATGCAACTTCCTTAGTTCTCAACTTGCGAACTTGGCAGTCAAAAATCTGGACCGAAATCTCTTCATAGGATAATCTATCCTTAATCCCAACATCCTCAGTTGGTATAATCAATGAAAGATCACCAAAGAACTTCTTCAACATAGAAATATGGAATACCATATGAAGTGCTGCTAACTCTTTGGGTAGCTCCAACTCATAAGCTACATTGCCAATTCTTTTAGAGGTTTTGTAAGGACCAATATACCGGGGACTAATTTTCCCCTTCTTACCAAACCTCATAACACCCTTCATGGGTGAAACTTTCAAATACACCCAATCAGCCACCTCAAACTCTAACGGCCTTCATCTAACATGTGTATAGGACTTTTGGTGACTTTGTGCCGTTTTCAATATCTCTTAAATAACTTTCACCTTCTCCATAGCTGGGTGAACTATATCTTTTCCTATCAACCCTACTTCACCAACTTCGAACCACCCAATAGGAGATTTGCATTTTTTCCCATAAAGAGCTTCATTTGGAGCCATTTGAATGCTCGAATGGTAACTGTTGTTGTAAGTGAACTCAATGAGAGGCATGCGATCATCCCAATTCCCTTTGAAATGAATCACACAGTCTCTCAACATGTCTTCCAAAGTCTGGATAGTACACTCTGCTTGTCCATCTGTCTGAGGATGAAAAGCAGTGCTTAAGTTCACATTTGAACCCAAACCCTTCTAGAAAGATTTCGAGAAATGTGTAGTAAATTGTGCATCTCTGTCTGAAATAATGGAGACTGGAACTCCATGAAGTCTTACCACTTCTTAAAGGTAAAACATAGCATAATCCTAGGCCAATAGGTAGTCTTTACCGGCAAAAGGGGGTTGATTTTGTCATTCTATCGACGATTTCCCAAATAGAATCATGCTTTCTGCGAGATCTTGGCAGGCCTGTGATGAAATCCATATTAATCATCTCCTACCTCCATTCTGGAAGTTCTATTGTCTGAGCCAAACCTCCTGACCTTTGGTGTTCTACTTTCACTTGTTGGTAATTCGAGCACTTGGCAACAAACTCTGCAATGCACTTCTTCATGTTTTCCCACAAAAACACCTTTCTCAAATAGCGGTACATCTTTGTGGAACCTGGATGAATGAAATATTTGGATCTATGAGCTTCCTCCATGATCCTCTCTTGGAGTCCATCTGTAACACCCCGTATCCAAGACAGACCAAAAACTAATTTTTCAGATAATATATAGGTGAAATCGATATTTTCCATCGACGGACCGTAGACTGACCCATGGTCCGTCCTGCATATCCGTCGATTTAGTCAGAAACCCCCCAAAAACTCAGCCCAGGAAATTTGACTAAGATTCGAACGACGGATGGAGCTACGGTCCATAGTCTATGTCCGTCGATCAACACCCCATCGACCCACTCTCTGACAAGAACCACGATTGACCAGCACGGTCCGTAGATGGACCTACAGACCATAGGTGGGAATTAGCAAACAGTTAGGGGGGAAAGCCAATTGGGTCAACTTCGAATGATCATAACTCTAAGCACAAAATGAATTAGGTGTCCCATGACATACCAAAAGATATATAATTGAAATATCTTTCCATAGCCACTGACCTTGCTAAAATCAGACCTCCGAGTAAAATGTTATGCCTGTTTTAGTAAAAGTCTATCGAATAGACCCAACCTACAGACCCAAACGACGGACCGTCGATTGAACGACGAACCGTTGATTGAACGACGGACCGTCAGTCCAGCTCATCCTCTGGTCCGACAGAAATTAACTCAGGGGTCTTTTGGTCTTTTCCCACTTAGTTTAAACTCTAAGATACATCATTTTGACCCTAAATCATCATATTTTAGTCATTTTAAGCCTAGAAAAATAAATAAAACTTACCTAAGTCAAATCATTAATTAAAACTTTGAAAATTAGAAGCAAGAAAGGAGAAAAAGGTCAAGAACCCTAGTTCAAGAAAGCAGCAAGGTGCCAGCAGTTCCAGCCCCGAAATCTGAATATTTATCCGTGAATTTCATCACCAGGTATGTGGAATTTCACTAGTGGGTTCCTTTCACCCATTAGATCCCTAGTTTTCAGTCAGATTCTTGATTCCCATATCATGATTAGACCTAGGGTTTCTAGAACTTCAACAGAACCTCATCAATTAATTAGTTATATGTTCCACATAAGATTTCCATGTTATTACTTAGATTATTGCATGAATTTCACAACCCTAGCTACGTATTTCTTTAGTTCCTGAATTACACATGCTAGGTCAGATATTTCAGTTATTCGGTTATACATGCCTCAATTATTAATGCATCATTATTAGATTAAATGTTGCATTCTCAGTTTGCATGTTCAATTTTGAGCTATCCAGTATTTTACAGAAATTCACACATAATCACTTAACTACATAAATCAATGGGAGTAGCATAATACCGAGTTAGACTAGGGTTCACGTACCCAATTAGTCCCAGAACTACTAGCCAAGTAGGTTGTAAGTCCCCTCTGCGAGCAATCAGTTTAGTGATCACGCCAACATGCATTTATACCTCTGGCAGGGTATATTGGGTCCTCTCAATGGGGCGTATACATCGGACTCTACATTAATCTCATGTGGTGTTATTATCGGTTATTAGTAGTGTCACACAAGGAGAGCATATCCAGATGAGAGTAATAGGGTTAGTATGCCACATGTACTACAGTTGTAGTAATATAAAGTAATGGGGTTAGTACGCCACATGTACTAAGTATAGGTATATGCACATAACACTTAAGGACATGCATGAAAAAGGATCATTTATCATCTCTTTAGAAAACATTCTAAGTCATATGAAAGTCCTCAATGCACATACCATATAACTTATACAAGTTAAGGACTCCATCACTTAAACATGATCATAATCGAAGGCATATTATCATAGAGTCATGTTAACATTACATATTCAAAGGGTCATAGAAAATAACACACAAAACACTTACCAATGATCTCATCCCCAACCAACAAGTGCAATGGTCATGTGAAGCCCCATAACCCCACACAACCAAGTAGATAAGATAGGAGACCATGAGTAAAGCTTTGCTTCATATAACTTGTAACATAAGTAATCAACACTTCATATATCAATATAACCCAATAACATATTCATCATAATGACCAACATCATATAAGAGTAACATCATGTATAATAAGAATCATACCTTTCATGTTATCATATTACATAAGAACAATCTCCTAGGACTTCCCTTAGAGTCAACTTGTGCAATGTCTAGGTAGAGTCCCATACCCCTACCTATACTAAGTAGACTCCTCAAGTCACCCTAGTCAACGTTCATTTACTTGTATTTCATGTTACATGAGGAAATATTCTCATTAACCGACATAGAGCAAGTGAGCTAAACATGGAATACAATTTCATAAAACCCCACACCGAAAGAAGGTGGTCTACCGGTCAAAGTAGAACCTAACATGACATAGCTTTCTAGGTGGATCCACTAGCTAGTATCCTATGGTGGCAACATAGTACAAGAACTAGGAGATATATTAAAGACCCATAGTTCCACATTACATGGAAGTCTCAATCTCATGAGAGTCATTGTGAACCTACCTTCCATCTAAGGAAGGGACACTTCTGATATCTAGTTCATCGGTGCTTAGCTTAAGTCCTTTTTCTTGAATAACCTTGATGTTGTCTTTTATCATAAACTTATCACAGGTCATAGGAGATTAATTCCTTGTATAAACATGATCATGAGCTCTTTTGGATTAGATGAGAATTGCCTTTCATTGTGACCTTTCGTGTGTGAGATTTACATAGCATAATCATCTTGTGTAAATCATACAAGAGAGTATCATAACTTGAATTTTTGTATTCTTATAATAATACCACAAGTAACATGTCCATAGCCCAACATATACACACAGCAACATCATTCATACTTTTTATAACATAGCATCATAATTTTATAGGCTAACATAAACATTGGAGAGTAATCACACTTTTAGAAGACTTACCTCTTGCTTCAAAGGACCTTAGTTCATCTTACAATATTCATAACCATACTTAGTGAAATACTCAATAACATAACCAATAAAAACTCTTTAAATCATATAAACGAGCAATGCATAATGTAGGGTAAGGGAACGGGTCATTTAAGAGTTCATTCTAGTCTTAATTCCAATCCCTACATTTACGTGTCATCAAACAGTGGGTATAAACCATTTTAAACCGTCAAATTGATAATAACATGCTTGACACGAAAATATATCATTACAAGTCAAAGACTCAACAATACATGAATAATTAACCATATAAAACAATTGCTTTTCATCAAAAATCATAAATCTGGAGTTAGGAAAAAGATTCATTTTGTAGAGTAAAAACCCTAGAATTAAATGTCTTTAAAACTTATCTTTGAAAGGACTTCTTGGGGAAAGTAATCCCAAGAGTGAAAAACCCATACCTTATAGATGAAGAATTCACGAAATTTGATTGGAAACTTCGAAACCTTCGTCTTCTTCCTTAAGCTTTTCTTGTTCTTCAATGCAGTTTGGAAAATGGAGCGTTTCTTGAGAGATGAGAGAAAACTTGTTTTAATCTAATTTGGACGTGTAAAAGTGGTCTAACACTGACCTAATATCCATATATAGTCTACCTATGAATTACCCAAAAGACCCTCCACTTAAATGGGTCTTTTTAATAAGTTAAATTACCAAAAATACGACTTTAAGATTCTTGGAAGTAGCTGCGCGTCGCGGGTCCATATTCCGTCATTTTTATTAAATTTTGTGTCGAAGCAGTGAGGTGCGTGTTAGACTCGCATCACGAGGATGACTCTCAAATCTTGAGGCAGAACACCTCGTGTTCTTTGTGCGTCGCGCACCATAACTCCAAATCTGCCTGCTCGCAGGCTGCCAGGCAGCCTTCCCACGCATGTTTGGGTCCTCCCCAAGGACCATTCGGGTGGTCCTTGGGGTGTCGTTACTTGACGTTTGGACCCTTTGTACTACATACTACCTATACAAGGTCTCTTTACAAGTTTTGTACTTCATTTGACACCTCAAAACCTTCACCAAACATAGGGACGTCAACTAGTTCAATTTAGCTAGTTTCCGAACGTCCATGTCTTTCTTTGTCGTTTTGGATCTAACCTTTTCCAAATGAGTTTATTACATTAATATAGTTATGTAAACATACTTTTAAACATTATTAAATATATTAATCTCTTGTCTAAGTCATGACATTTCCGGAGTGTTACATTATCCCCCCCTTAGGAACATTCGTCCCCGAATGACACTAAAATCTTTTGGAGGGTAGGAAAAAACTCAATACTAGTAGCCCAACCAATCAACAACATAAAATCATAATGAGTCACATATCATAGGAGTAAATCACAACTCCTTACAACACATACCATAACATTACACATAGCACTCAATTCATGGCGCACAACATATAAGAGCTCCATATTCATAACACATAGCGAGGAATTTCCTTCTCAACATTATAATGAGCTCAAAATACATCAAAGAGTTACCATGCTATCATTTATCTCAAGACAACAACAAAACAACAAAATCTCAAGAAAACATATGCATACATGTTTAACATAAGTGCAAGAATAGAGTATAAAAACATTTCTTAAAACTCTAGTTGGTACTATCTTTTACCAAAACATGCACCTATTTAGAAAGCAAGTTAACTTATTGATTATTCATTAATTTTTTTATTAATAGGAATGTCTAACCTAAAGGAGTAAATAGATGAAGGTAGCCGGACTTCATGTCGGCCTCAGCCTCCCATGTTGCACCCTCAACAAGATGGTTCCTCCAAAGAACTTTAATAGAGGCAACCTCCTTGTTTCTCAACTTCTTGACTTGGCGATGTAGGATCTCAACCGGAACCTCTTCATAGGAGAGGTTCTCATCCACCCCTAAACCTTCAATAGGTAGAATAGACACCAGTTCGCCTATGCATTTCTTGAGCATAGAAACATGAATGTAAGAACCCGAAAATAACTATGCGAAGTATTGCCTAAACGTACCTAGAATGCCTAGATTAGACAGGGTTCACACGGCTTGATACGCGTGGAACCAGACCTTAGAACCCATGTACCATACAAGCCAACCAACTTGGTGAGTTAGTTGAGCTAGGCAAGGTTGGGTCCAGCCATGTAGGGCACCAAATATTAAGATTCACCGGGATGAGTCTTAACCGGACTTGAAAAGGGTAATCTTAGGTTTGGAGGGTCTAGGGGTAAAATGGTCTTTTCCAGACTAAGGGTAGTGTTGTAATTACCCTAAATATTTAATTAATTAATTAATTAATGTGAATAATGGACAATTCGGGTAGAGTTGACCCGAATTTGACCCTTTTCGCGAGTGAAGCTTCACCCGGGTTCGATCCTTGGTGGAAGCAATGTTAAATTGAATTAATTAATATTAATTGTCTGATTTAAGTAAGGGCATGATGAGTCATTTCACCTAAACCTTAAAAAAATCAGATTTTTAATTAATACATAACAAGGAGTCCTAGTTTGACTAAGTCTTCAACTAAAACTCCTACACTTACTCTCATCTCTCTCCACTCTCATTCTCACAACTTTCTCCATTCTCTTCCCACGTTATTTATCAGCAAAAAGAAGAAAAAAATCAAAGTTCATCACTTGAAGAACTTGCACACAAAAACTCAAAAGAAAAACTAAACTAAAAAGGAAAAGCGAAAGCATCTTTCAAACGGTTTGCACATGAGTTTTGTTGGAGAAGCATTTGTTTTCATGGGAGTTGGTAGCACTTGAGATCAGATTTGAAAGGTGTTAAACGACGAGAAAAGGTATGGGTTTTCTTCCTCTTGGTACCTCTCCCAAGAGACCCCTAAGTTTCAGTCGAATTCTAATCTGAAAACTAGGAATGTTCCTGTTGCATGTCCCTGTCACAAGCTCCCATTGATTTTGTAGGTTGGGTATGTTTTGCTGGTAGAATTTAGGGATTGAGGTGTTTTCGTGATGATGATGTTCAATTATGTATGTTCGGATTTATGTGTGTAATAAGCATGCTTTCCGAATCTATGTGTTAAACGTGTGTGTGCATTGTGTATGCCATGACTTTGGTCATGGGTTGAAGTGAGTAATATGCAAGTTAAATTCTTGTATTTTGTATGCAATTACTTGAAGTAAACCGTGATGTTCATAAGTGGTGTAATGTTGTTGAATTCAGTGGAAATTCTTGATCAAATGTTACCGCGAAAATGCACAAAATAAACGTACGAAATGTCCAATGAATTTTCCAAAAATCTAACCTATAAATTGTTGAGGAAATGGACTGGAAAGCGTGATCAAATTTCCAGATTTGCTGGAAATTGGTTTCGGCTAAGTTACCGGAAAAATTGGAGAGTTAAAAAAATTATTTTAAGTATGTGAGGTCATCAAGGATTGAACCCAAGACCTCACTATATGAAGGCTGCTGAAAAATTAATATTAAAAGTGAGGTGTGGGGGATTCGAAATGGGGTAAGGCTGGTGAAGATATAAGAGAAAAAGGGAAAATAAATAAAATGTGGAGTGTGGGGATCGAACCCACAACCCCTCGGATAGGTGAGAAAAGTAGGAGAAGACTAAAGAACAATTAAATGAGGTGTGTGGGAATCCTAACACACAACCTCTCGGATAGGTGAGGGAGTTAGGAGAAAAATTAAAGAAAAATAAAATGAGGTTGTGGGGGATCGATCCCACATCCTCTTGGTCAAAAACTGAAAAGTCAAGGAGAGAGAAGAAAGAAAAAGAAATGTAGGTGTTGGGATTTGAACTTGGGTCCCCAAGTTGAAATTTTAAATCAAAATTTAATATAAGACTAAGTGTTGCTCAAGGGATTTGAAATCGGGTTCCCTTGCCCAATTCCGTATTGATGCATAAGTCTTACGTGAATAAATACTCAATGAAAGCTGCCTATAGGAATCGAAATCGAGACCCTGGCATACTTACAAGATGCATAAGTCTTGTACCACATAATCTTGGGTAAGTATGAGTCACTTAGACGAATTATGAACGAAGCCTCATGGCTTGTACGTATGGGTTCATAAGTCCAGCGTACGTTTAAAAATAAATGAACCTAAGATGTATGTGATGAAATGATGTAACCCCTGGAGGGTTAAGTAAGAATATGAAACAAATTAAAAGGCCAAGTGCATTGGCATATGACGAAATAAACATTCATGTAATAAGGTGAGTAATTATGGTATACTATGATGCTAATGAAAATAGTGACAACATTATAAGAGGCTAGTGCAAGTGAGACAAGCTGCATCTACGCCTAAAAATCAATGTCACTAAATGAAATTTCTAAGATAGTATATTTATGCTAAACGATGAATAAATCAAGAATGAGTGGCTACATGAGGATAGGCTAGTACAAGTGAGACAAGTTGTATCTACGCCTAGAATCTATGTCCCTCAAAGTAAATTCCAAGAGAGCATATGTATGTTATACGATGAAAAAATAATGAAAGGTGAGTAAAGATGAAATGGAAAGATGTTAAGAAAGAACAGGGTGGCATAATAATATGAGGCTAGTGCAAGTGAGACAAGTTGTACATACGCCAATATAAGGTCAACAAAAGTACTCACCTAAGAGAGTGTTGAATACGAAGAGACAAGTCTCAATCACACTCTATATGTAAGTGTAAGGAAATTTCACACTTAATACGTAAAGAAGAGATGATAAATCATCTAATGAGCTATGACTACCTCGTGCTAGAAGCAAGCTTCGACGATGTATGAGTTGAATGTAAATAGGAACTTTAAACGGAGCACCGATAGGCTAGCTATGAGTGGTGATGCCTTCTTTCGAGAAGGGAGGAGGTTCACGTAATTCTCATGAGATGAGACTGTCCACCAAGGTGGGTATGGGTCTCCCTAAATCTCCTAGTGTTTGAACTATGCGGCCAACATAGGGAACTAGCCAGTGGTTTTCCACCTAAGCGAGCTAGGGATGTTTTGGTTTCACCTTGGACAGTGACTCCACCTCTTTTCGGTGTGGGGAAGACACCGGATTTCATAATGGTCACATGATCTATGTCGGTTAAAGTTGAAGTTCTTCAAAGTATGAAAGATAATTAAATGAATGATACCAAAGGTGTTTGGATAGGATAATCAAGAGGTGAACCAGACTTAAGTAGTGACACTAGGTCATTCTTGATCATTGCACAGTGAACCCGATGGGAGTCTTAAACAACATCCTAGGTATAGCTGGTGTTCACACCTGCCTACGAACAAATGAAAACGAAGTACGTATGAATGAATGAAGAAGACACTGTGTTTGCTAAAGAAGGCTCCCTAGTTGAGGTCCCATATGTTGAGCCCTTATTTTGGGAAGTCCTAATGTTAAGTCCGTGATTCGAAGGTCTCACGGCATATGAACGAATAATATGTAATATATGTATGTGCTATATGAAATATGTTATGTGTTGTGTGCAATATGAAAAGAATGATGATGCATGTTACTCTCATAGCATGACTTTCCTAATCTGATTTGGCAAGTCCAACTAACTTGGCTTTCCATAATTCATATCATTAGGAGAGAGATATTCTTAATCATGCATGTCTTTGGTGTGTACTTGCATACACCCATACTTAGTACAACTGTGTACTAATCCCATACATTATACTATTTTAGGTACAGGTTCAGGAGGGTGTTGAAGACATTGATTGCAGCTGTTCGGACATCAGAGTTTTTCATTCGGACTTGGTAGGTCCTCATGCATTCGAGGATGCCTGCCGTTATGTTTCTAGCTTAGTAATAGGTTTATGCTAGTGGAGCATGTTCCACTAGTATTTCTTTCCTATTTTATTCAGACTTATGTAATGGTGCCATATTGGCAATTGTTACTTATGTTATAAGATTATTTATTTCCAGATTGAATGATTCTTTATTAGGTGGTTGATAATCATGAGCAATGAACTTCTTTATACGCATAAGTATGTTATAACTATGAAGTCTATGTACACTTCAAACAAAACAAAAAGTTTCAAATTTTGCGCTAAAATAAACCTAACGAATGTAATGACGACGTAAGTAGGCTTGTCTGCGACCTCTGAGAGGTCAACGACGCCGGTTTCAACTAGGGTCTAGACCCCTTTCGTGAAAAACTTGGTATCAGAGCATTAGGTTAAATATCCAAGCCATCAGGCTCATATCAACCACGTTAAGTTGTTTCTAAGTTATGGTAGTGAAGTACACCACTATCATGAATTAGAGACTGCATAATGCTTAGTAAATTTTCCCTTCTTCAACTCTTATTGTGCCTTATGAAATTTTGAATTCTTGGTGTTAAGAGTCCAAGTGTCGCTATGATAGGGATTCCGAGCCCAGAGTTAAGAGGAACAATGAAGTAGATACACCTCAGGAGAGGCCACCATGTAGGAAGTGTGGCAAATTGCATGGAGGAGAGTGTATGCTGGGCTCTAACGCTTCTTACAGTTGTGGAAAACTGAGTCACATGATGAAGGATCGTCCGAATAAGAGAGGTCAAGAAAAAGCGAAGGAGAGAGTTCAGCTGAATGGTCCAAGTGAAGAGGCTCCAAGGAGGCAACGATTCTTCGCACTCAAGTCTAGGGGTGCAGGGGAAGATACTCCTGGTGATGTCTCGGGTGCGTAGCCTTAATTAGTCTTTCATGTGTTTGACTGTGTATGGTTTTATGCACTAGTATGAAGTTAATATGTTTGAGTCATCATGTTGGTTGCTGATTTGTGTGACTTATGTGTTTACTTATGTTGTATGCTTTGATGAGCCTAGTTTAGGAAAGAGTTCCTTAGTCTATTAATGTGAAGCTGCTAGTAGGTTTCAAGGATGTGCACCATCATGTTAATATGTGAATAAGATATTCACCAATGAGGAGTATTGAATTGCCTATGTATACATATGTTCTATACATGACTTACTTTTTTCTAGTAAAGAGTAGTGTCATTCGGGGATGAATGTTCCTAAGGGGGAATAATGTAACAACCCAAAAATAACTATGCGAAGTAATGCCTAAACGTACCTACAATGCCTAGATTAGACCGGGTTCACACGGCTTGATGCGTATGGAACCAGACCTCAGAACTGATGTACCAGCCAATCCAACCAACTTGGTGAGTTAGTTGAGCTAGGCAAGGTTGGGTCCAGCCATGTAGGACACCTGAATATTAAGATTCACCCGGATGAGTCTTAACCGGACTTGAAAATGGTAATCTTAGGTTTGGAGGGTCTAGGGGTAAAATGGTATTTTCTAGGATAAGGGTAGTATTGTAATTACCCTAAATATTTAATTAATTAATTAATTAATGTGAATAATGGACAATTCGGGTAGAGTTGACCGTAATTTGACCCTTTTCGCGAGTGAAGCTTCACCCGGGTTCGATCCTTGGTGGAAGCAATGTTAAATTGAATTAATTAATATTAGTTATCTGATTTAAGTAAGTGCATGATGAGTCATTTCACCTAAACCTTAAAAAAATCAGATTTTTAATTAATAAATAACAAGGAGTCCTAGTTTGACTAAGTCTTCAACTAAAACTCCTACACTTACTCTCATCTCTCTCCACTCTCATTCTCACGACTTTATCCACTCTCTTCTCACGTTATTTATCAGCAAAAAGAACAAAAAAATCAATGTTCATCACTTGAAGAACTTGCACACAAAAACTCAAAAGAAAAACTAAACCAAAAACGAAAAGCGAAAGCATCTTTCAAACGGTTTGCGCATGAGTTTTGTTGGAAAAACATTTGTTTTTCGTGGGAGTTGGCAGCACTTGAGATCAGATTTGAAAGGTGTTAAACGACGAGAAAAGTTATGGGCTTTCTTCCTCTTGGTCCCTTTACCAAGAGACCCCTAAGTTTCAGTCGAATTATAATACGAAAAGTAGGAATGTTCCCCGTTGCATGTCCCTGTCACTAGCTCCCATTGATTTTTAAGGTTGGGTATGTTTTGCTGGTAAAATTTAGGAATGTGAGGTGTTTTCGTGATGTTGATGTTTAATTATGTATGTTCGGATTTATGTGAGTAATAAGCATGCTTTCCGAATCTATGTGTTAAACGTGTGTGTGCATTGTGTATGCCATGACTTTGGTCATGGGTTTGAAGTGAGTAATATGCATGTTAAATTCTTGTGTTTTGTATGCAATTACTTGAAGTAAATCGTGATGTTCATAAGTGGTGTAATGTTGCTGAATTGAGTGAAAATTCTTAATCAAATGTAACCGCGAAAATGCACAAAATAAATGTACGAAATGTCGAATGAATTATCCAAAAATCTAACTTATAAATTGTTGAGGAAATGGACTGGAAAGCGTGATCAATTTCAAAATTTGCTGGAAATTGGTTTCAGCTAAGTTACTGGAATAATTGGAGAGTTAAAAAAATTATTTTTAATATGTGAGGTCATCAAGGATTGAACACAAGACCTCACTATATAAAGGCTGCTGAAAAATTAATATTTAAAGTGAGGTGAGGGGGATTCGAAATGGGGTAAGGCTGGTGAAGCAATAAGAGAAAAAGGGAAAATAAATAAAATATGGATGGTGGGGATCGAACCCACAATCCCTCGGATAGGTGAGAAAAGTAGGAGAAGACTAAAGAAAAATTATATGAGGTGTGTGGGAATCAAACCCACAACCTCTCTGATAGGTGAGGGAGTTAGGAGAAAAATTACAGAATAATAAAATGAGGTTGTGGGGGATCGATCCCACATCCTCTTGGTCAAAAACAGAAAAGTCAAGGAGAGAAAAGAAAGAAAAAGAAATGTAGGTGTTGGGATTTGAACTTGGGCCCCCATGCTGAAATTTTAAATCAAAATTTAATATAAGACAAAGTGTTGCTCAAGGGATTTGAAATCGGGTTCCCTTGCCCAATTCCGTATTGATGCATAAGTCTTACGTGAATAAATTCTTAATGAAAGTTGCCTATAGGAATCGAAATCGAGACCTTCGCATACTTACAAGATGCATAAGTCTTGTACCACATAATCTTGGGTAAGTATGAGTCACTTAGACGAATTATGAACGAAGACTCATGGCTTGTACGTATGGGTTTATAAGTCGAGCGTATGTTTAAAAATAAATGAACCTAAGATGTATGTGATGAAATGATGTGACCCCAGGAGGGTTAAGTAAAAATGTGAAACACACTAAAAGGCCAAGTGCATTGGCATATGACGAAATAAACATTCACGTAATAAGGTGAGTAGTTATGTTATACTATGATGCTAATTAAAATAGTGACAACATAATAAGAGGCTAGTGCAAGTGAGACAAGTTGCATCTACGCCTAAAAATCAATGTCACTAAATGAAATTTCTAAGAGAGTATATTTATGCTAAACGATGAATATATCAAGAAAGAGTGGCTACATGAGGATAGGCTAGTACAAGTGAGACAAGCTGTATCTACACCTAGAATCAATGTCCCTCAAAGTAAATTCCAAGAGAGCATATGTATGTTATATGATGAACAAATAATGAAAGGTGAGTAAAGATGAAATGAAAAAATGTTAAGAAAGAACAGGGTGGCATTACAATATGAGGCTAGTGCAAGTGAGACAAGCTGTACCTACGCCAATATAAGGTCACCAAAAGTACTCACCTAAGAGAGTGTTGAATATTAAGAGACAAGTCTCAATCACACTCTATATGTAAGTGTAAGGAAATTTCTCACTTAATACATAAAGGAGATGATAAATCATCTAATAAGCTATGACTACCTCATGCTAGAAGCAAGCTTCGACGATGTATGAGTTGAATGTAAATAGGAACTTTAAACGGAGCACCGATAGGCTAGCTATGAGTGGTGATGCCTTCTTTCGGAAAGGGCTGAGGTTCAAGTAATTCTCATGAGATGAGACTGTCCACCAAGGTGGGTATGGGTCTCCCTAAATCTCCTAGTCTTTGAACTATGCTGCCAACATAGGTAACTAGCCAGTGGTTTTCCACCTAAGCGAGCTAGGGATGTTTTGGTTTCACCTTTGCCAGTGACTCCACCTCTTTTCGGTGTGGGGAAGACACCGGATTTCATGATGCGCACATGATCTATATCGGTTAAAGTTGAAGTTCCTCAAAGTATGAACGATAATGAAATGAATGATACCAAAGGTGTTTGGATAGGATAATCAAGAGGTGAACTAGACTCAAGTAATGACACTAGGTCATTCTTGGTCATTGCACAGTGAACCCGATGGGAGTCTTAAACAACATCCTAGGTATAGCTGGTGTTCACACCAGCCTACGAACGAATGAAAACGAAGTACATATGAATGAATGAAGCAGGCTCTCTGTTTGCTAAAGAAGGCTCCCTAGTTGAGGTCCCATATGTTGAGACCTTATTTTGGGAAGTCCTAATGTTAAGTCCATGATTCCAAGGTCTCACGGCATATGAACGAATGATATTTAATATATGTATGTGCTATATGAAATATGTTATGTGTTGTGTGCAATATGAAAAGAATGATGATGCATGTTACTCTCATAGCAAGACTTTCCTAATATGATTTGGCAAGTCCAACTAACTTGGCTTTCCATAATTCATATCGTTAGGAGAGATCTCTTCTTAATCATGCATGTCCTTGGTGTGTACTTGCATACACCCATACTTAGTACAAGTGTGTACTAATCCCATACATTATACTATTTTAGGTGCAGGTTCAGGAGGGTGTTGAAGACATTCATTGCAGCTGTTCGTACATCAGAGCTTTTCATCCGGACTTGGTAGGTCCTCATGCATTCGAGGATGCCTGTAGTTATGTTTCTAGCTTAGTAATAGGTTTAGGCTAGTGGAGCATGTTCCACTAGTGTTTCTTTCCCATTGTTCAGACTTATGTAATGGTGCCATTTTGGCAATTGTTACTTATGCTATAAGACTATTTATTTCCAGATTGAATGATTTTTTATTACATGGTTGATACTTATGAGCAATGAACTTCTTCATAAGCATATGTATGTTATAACTATGAAGTCTATGTATACTTCAAACAAAATAAAAAGTTTCAAATTTTCCGCTAAAATTAACCTAATGAATGTAATAACGACGTAAGTAGGCTGCTCTGCGACCTCTGAGAGGTCAACAATGCCGGTTTCGACTAGGGTCTAGACCCCGGTCGTGATAATGAAACACCGAATGAACCGAAACTAGTTCACTAGGTAGTTTCAACTCATAGGCAACCTTTCCAATTCGTTGTAAAACCTCATAAGGACCAACATACCTGGGACTTAAGTTCCCCTTTCTACCAAATCTCATCACACCTCTCATAGGTGAAATCTTCAAGTAGACATGATCACCTATTTCAAACTCAAGATCTCTTCTTCTATTGTCGGCATAAGACTTTTGCCGACTATAGGCTGTCTTCAATCTATCGCTTATGATTCGAACCTTCTTTATAGCTTCATAGATAATCTTTGGACCAAGGAGTGAGGACTCACCAACTTCAAACCATCCAATCGAAAATCAACACCTTATACCATAAAGAGCTTCAAAAGGTGCCATGGATATTCTCGAATGATAGCTATTGTAAGAGAGCTCAATCAAAGGTAAGTGATCATACCAACTTTCCTTGAAATCAATGACACAGGCTCTTAACATGTCCTCAAGGGTCTTAATGGTACGCTCCGCTTGTCCATCCGTCTGAGGATGAAAAGCGGTACTATGTTTCACTTCAGTACCTAAACCTTTTTGAAAGGCCTTCCAAAAATGAGAAGTGCATTGGGAACCTCTATCCGAAATGATGGACAAAGAAATCCCATGAAGACTCACAATCTCATTAATGTAGATTCTTGCATAATCTTCGGCAGTATATGTAGACTTCACAAGAATAAAATGGGCAGATTTGGTCAACCTATCCACAATAACCCATAAATAAACATTTTGCTTTTGGGTTCGAGGCAACCCAACAACAAAGTCCATATTGATGGCTTCCCACTTCTATGTAGGTACATCCATGATTTGGGTTAAACCACCAGGTTTTAGATGCTCAGCTTTAACTTGTTGGCAGTTTGGACACTTAGCAACAAACTCTGCTATGTCCCTCTTTAAACCATCCCAGCAGTAGACTTCCCTAAGATCATGATACATTTTGGTGGCACCCAGATGTATAGAATAGTGAGAACCATGGGCTTCTTCGAGAATTTGATTTCCCAAATCCTCTACATCGGGTACACATAATCTCCCTTGGTACCTTAGAACACCATCCCCCTTTGGAGAATGACTCATTGAGCTTACTAAGTATCGATTCCTTCAACTCTATCAATAGAGGATTAAGATGTTGCTTAGATTTCAGCTCCACCACTAATGATGAGTCGGTGTTATGATGGACCATAAAACCACCAATTGGTGAATCTTCTAACCGCACACCTAAGCGATCCAACCTATGAACATCTTTCACAAGTTCTTTCTTCTCTTCTTCCACATGAGACACACTACCCATAGTCATACAACTCAAAGCATCTGCAACCACATTGGCTTTGCCGGGGTGGTAAAGGACACTTATGTTGTAATCCTTTAACAATTCTAACCATCTTCTCTGTCGAAGGTTCAACTCCTTTTGTGTAAACACATATTGAAGACTCTTATGGTCAATGAATACATCAACATGCACACCATACAAATAGTGCCTCCATTTTTTTAAGGCAAAAACTACAGCGGCTAACTCAATATCATGAGTTGGGTAATTCTTCTTATGAACTTTGAGTTGCCTAGAAGCATAAGCTATCACCTTACCATGCTGCATGAGGACTGATGTACCGTGGTTTTACGGTACTTTCAATACTTTTTCCTTAAGTTTACTGTGTGTCTAAGGCCTTTTTGTAGTAGTTTATAATGTATTTTTATTTGTGTTTACAGGAAAAACTATCCATAATGAAAACGCTGAAGATGTAACAAAAATTGCATAACAGATGACCTACGGAGCCATCGACGGTTTGTCGACCCATCGACGGTCCGTAGGTGGAAACCGTAGCCATGAAGATGTTATGCTACCAAGGAAATATGGGGGAATTTTGACAAGAGTGGGGCTATGTAAGGGATGACGGTCCGTCGTCTCATCGACGGACCATCCTGGTGATCCGTTGGTGTTAAGAGAATGTAGCCTCAGTACTCGATTTGAAAAGATTCTAAGAGTGGAGAACCAAAGGCCATCGACGGACCGTCGTCCTGTCAACGGTCCGTCCTGCAGGTCCTTCGATGGTAACAGAGAGTTGGAGAAAAGGCAGCTGAAAATAAAGTTGAAGTATGGACCGACGGAGGCGTCGACGATCCGTCGTTGCCTTGATGGTCCGTCGGTCAGGTCGTCGATGAGAGACGCATTTTTGGACAGATTTTCCTTATTTAGGTTTCCCTCTATGTTTAAGATTCTATTATTATAAATAGGACAAAAAAACCTCATTTTTGGAGTTAGACTCTGGGTTATTTTTCTGTTTTGTAATATTGGTTGTTAAATATTGGGTTTTGGAAAATACTTCATTTTTTTGGAATTGTTTATTGCATTATTTTCTCAAATTCAAGTGATTTTCTGGATTTTCTTCAATCTTATCAAAGTAAGTAAATGAATTCTTGTCCAATTAATATGAATTGTGTACTTATGAACATGGGTAACTAAATCCACAACTAGGGTTGTGGGAACCATGGGTAATTAACAAAGTAAATCTAGCTAAAATAACAATTCTCGAATAGTTTCTTGCATGTATTGATAATTCTTTCAGTTAGAAGTCTTTTTAACGAGTACACGCGTTAGAACTCGCCTTGTTGCTACTTGCCAGACAAAGGAGGTAGATAATAAGAAAAGAATTATTAACGTAGATTTAGTATATACTATCTAATAGGCTAGTGTTGATTGGTTCGAAGTAATAAATGAGCCATACATCGATTATGATGCTTAATATGAGGTAAAAGGTAAGGTTTAGTAAAGTATACACACGTAGCCGGACCAAGGTGCGGAGTGAAATTCACTAGTTGCTGGACCAAGGAATTAGGGATACATAACTTATCACTTTGCATGCAAGATACTAGGAAAGAGTTGTTATAGCTAGGGTTACTGCGTTATGAACCTAATGGGGAACACTCACACCCTAGTTTCTCTCATTACTTGATAAACATCACACATTTGAACTTGCTACTTGTTTACTTAGAATTAATTAAATAATTTTGTTACACAAAACCCCCCCTTTAATTGTTTGTTTTTGGAAAGGACTTGATTAAAATAGAAATAATCGTAGATTAAAGTTATGTCTAAACCATTTTTCTCGTGGGATCGACCCTAACCTAACATTTGGGTTCTTTACTTGATACGACCGCTTATACTTCTTAAGGGAAGTGTAATTTTAGCGTATCAAATTTTGGCGCCGCTGCCGGGGAACAGTGGCTTTTAGATTAACTTTAACCATATTACCGAGTGTTAGTCAATAAATTTCCTGATTTTACTTTTTCTTTTTCTTTTTGTCTCTCGCAGTCTAGCTTTAGTGTATGCCAGGTACACGGAGTCGAGGAGAACCAATACTTCCTCTTGATCCAAAACTAAACCGTACACTTTGCAAAATGAACATTCAAAACAATCCTGCTTATATCGAGGATGAGATCAATCCTCCACCTCCCCCGCCAGTTGATGCTCATAATCAAGTGATGGTTGATAACCCGGTGAAGGTAATCCGAGGAGGCAACCTCCTGCCCCACACCCTCAAGAGTACTACAGGGGAAATGTTAACATCACTGACTATGACGGGCCACTTGTCCTACCTCCTCTACCACATGGTCATACTTTCGTGGTAACTAGTAGCTTAATGCAGATGCTCACAGCTAGAGGCCTATTTTCGGGGCTACCATTTCAGGATCCATATGCTCACATCGCCAAATTGAGGTCGGTGTGTAAGAGTTGTGTAGGGAGGCCTGACTTGGACATGGACGTTATTAGGCTAAGAGTGTTTCCTCTCTCACTGACAGGAGAGGCTGCTATATGGTTTACTGAGCTTCCCTATAACTCAATCTATACATGGAACCAATTGAGGGATGTGTTCTTAGCTCATTACTATCCGGTTTCAAAGAAGCTCAACCACAAAGATAGGGTAAACAACTTTGTGGCACTACCAGGGGAGTCAGCAAGCAGTTCTTG
The DNA here is from genome assembly GCA_016801875.1 of Solanum sitiens. Taxonomy (NCBI): domain Eukaryota; kingdom Viridiplantae; phylum Streptophyta; class Magnoliopsida; order Solanales; family Solanaceae; genus Solanum; species Solanum sitiens. The sequence continues at coordinate 79,579 of JABWTJ010000682.1, forward strand.
GGATCGGTTCACCTCTTTCTTGAGAAGTGTCCCAAATCACCGTATTGATGATGAATCGCGAAAGAGTATTTCTATCGGGGGGCAAGATGATAATAATAAAGCGGTGTTGGATACGTTTGCGGGTGGTTCTTATGGGTAGTGTACTTATGCAGAGATCGCTGAGAAGTTAGAGAAAATATCCCAAAATAATAAAGCTTGGAGCACTAGAAAGTCGGATACTGGAAGAAACACTTTTGCAGTGCAATCAATACACAACCCAGCCGCAGATGATATTCGTTAAGAAATGTCTCAAATGAGAACTGATCTTGCATTAGTATTGAAATATGTCACTGGAGGTGTAGAGAAAGTGAATGCGGTGAATTATTTGACTAAGCCACCACCACCGATAAATGAGTTTTACTATAAGAAGTATTCTTATGCGGTGAATGAGCAGACGGGTTTTTTTTTTATCGAACGCCCAAGGCTCCAATCAGGAGAATTGGCGTCAAGGTCAAGGAAATCAAGGTCGGAACTATGGAAATTACAATCGAGAGGGTCACTATGTTCGTGAAGAAAACTACAATCGCAACAACAATTTGAACCGGAGTAACTATGGAAACAGAAACGATAGAATTGGGCCTTATGTTCCACCTCAACATCGGGAAGTTTTTCCTAGGTATGGTCGAGGTAGTATGACGCGAGTTGAAGATATGTTGCAAAAGATGATGAGGAGGTTTGACGCAAGTGACGAGCACTCCAAGGAATTGAGAGGTGATTTGGCCAACATTGGCCAAAAAGTGTATGCATATGCAGTCTCAATTAAGCATCTTGAGATGCAAATGGCCCAATTATCGTCTACTATGAACCCTCGTTAACCGGGTACTCTTCCTAGCAACACTGTTCAAAATCCGAAGAATGATGGAGATTGTATGGCAGTCACCACTCGAGGTGGTAAGCAAACAATAGATCCACCTATGCCATCTGGTGTAGAAAATAATATGAGAAGAGAAGATGAGGTAGTAGAAGTGAGTGGTGAGTTAGTAGATAAAGCGGTAAAAGAAGCGAAGAAGTTCCAAAAGGTTACTCCTATTCCAAGACCACCACCACCATTCCCGCAAAGGTTGGTGAAAAAGAACGAGGATGGTAAATACCGTCATTTTATTAATATGTTGAAACAACTTTCCATCAATGTTCCTTTGGTAGAAGCTCTTGAACAAATGCCCGGTTACGCCAAGTTCATGAAAGATATGGTCACTAAAAAGAGATCGGTTAGTTTTGAAGATGATGATTGGATGCAACACTGTAGTGCTATTGCTACAAGGTCTCTAGTGCAAAAGAAAGAAGATCCGGGTGCTTTCACTATTCTATGTACAATCGGGTTGTTACACTTTGCCAAAGCATTATGTGATCTTGGAGCAAGCATAAATCTAATGGCTCTATCCATCTACAAAAAGTTGGGTTTGGGTGATCCAAAGCCCACTGCGATGCGGCTACTGATGGCCGATCGCACTGTGAAGAGGCCTATTGGGATACTCCACGATGTGTTAGTAAAGGTGGAGTCATTCATATTTCCAGCCGATTTGGTGATTCTTGATTGTGAGGTCGACTTTGAGTTGCCTATTATTCTTGGGAGGCCATTTCTTGCTACCGTTCGCACCTTGGGTGATATGGAAAAAGGGCAAATGAAGTTTCGGTTGAACAATAAAGAAGTGACTTTCAACATTTGTAGGTCTATGAGGCAGAGTGGTGAGCTCCAATCGGTATCTGCCATATCCAACAGAGTTGAGAGTTCGTCAGAGATCCAAATAGAAGAACGTCTTGGTATTGAGGCACTAGCAGCAGTAATTATGAACTTTGAGAGTGATGGTATTGCAGAGTATGGATCATTGGTTGCGTCACTGAATCGAGGTGATGTTCGGTTCAAACCCAAGAAATTGGAGTTAGATATGATGCATCGCGAGTCTCCACCCGCGAAACCATCTATTGAGGAGGCTCCAAAATTAGAGCTTAAGGCTCTACCACCTTATCTGAGGTACGTATTCTTGGTGAAAGATGACACTTTGCCGGTTATTATTTCGCTAGATTTGAAGGTGCATCAAGTAGAGTGTTTGGTTGAAGTGTTGAAGAGGTTTCAGAAAGCTATTGGATGGACTATCACGGATATTATTGGGATCTCTCCCGGTATTTGTTCACACAAAATTCAACTCATGCCTGATCATAAGCCAAGTATTGAGCACCAGAGACGCCAAAATCCACCTATGCAAGAGGTAGTGAAGAAGGAAATTATTAAGTGGTTGGATGCCGGAGTCATATATCCGATCGCTGATAGTAGTTGGGTATGCCCTGTTCAGTGTATGCCCAAGAAAGGGGGAATGACTGTGGTCCCCAATGAGAAAAATGAGCTTGTTCCGATGAGGCCGGTGACTGGATGGAGAGTGTGTATGGATTACCGGAAACTAAATGCATGGACTGAGATAGACCATTTTCCTATGCCCTTCATGGATCCAATGTTGGATAGACTTGCAGGTAAAGGGTGGTACTGTTTTCTTGATGGCTATTCGGGTTACAATCAAATCTCTATTGCACCGAAAGATCAAGAGAAAACCACTTTAACTTGCCCTTATGGAACTTTCGCGTTCAAAAGGATGCTCTTTGGGTTATGTAATGCACCGGCTACTTTTCAGAGATGTATGATGTCCATATTTTCCGATATGGTGGAGGACACAATTGAGGTATTTATGGATTATTTTTCTGTTGTTGGTGATTCGTTTGATCATTGTTTGAGTCACTTGTCTGAAGTTCTCAAAAGATGTGAAGAGTGCAACCTTGTGCTAAACTGGGAAAAATGTCACTTTATGGTGAAAGAGGGTATTGTATTGGGCCACCGCATCTCAGAGAAAGGTATAGAGGTTGATCGAGCTAAAGTCAAGGTTATAGAGAGACTTCCTCCACCCATTTTTGTAAGAGGTGTGAGAAGTTTTCTTGGGCATGCAGGTTTCTACCGGAGGTTTATCAAAGATTTCTCAAAAATTGCACATCCTCTGTGCAAGCTTCTTGAGAAATAGTGTAAATATTATTTTGATGAATCCTATCTGAAGGCATTTGGAGAGTTGAAAGAGAAGTTGGAATCTGCGCCCATCATTATTTCTCCGGATTGGAGTAAGCCATTTGAGGTGATGTGTGATGCTATTGGGGTTGCGCTTGGCGTGGTATTGGGACAAAGAAGGGATAAAATCCTTCACCCCATTTATTATTCTAGTAAAGCCCTTAATGAAGCCCAAAAGAACTACACCGTGACTGAACAAGAGCTCCTTGCGATGGTCTTTGCTTTCGAGAGATTTTGCTCCTATTTGCTTGGCACTAGAGTTATAGTGCATACTGATCATTCTGCCTTGAGATATTTGATGTCAAAGAAGTATACGAAACCAAGGTTGATTCGTTGGGTTCTACTATTGCAAGAATTTGACTTTGAAGTGAAAGATAGAAAAGGGACCGAAAATCAAGTATCCGATCACTTGTCCCGATTAGAAGATGAAGCAATGCGAGAGTTAGGTGAAAAAGCTGAAATTGATGATACTTTCCCTAATGAGCATGTATTGGCTGCTTCTCAAGACTTGATTCCATGGTTCGCAGATTTTGTGAATTACTTGGCTAGTGATATCTTCCCATCGGACTTGTCCTTTCATCAAAGGAAAAAGTTCATGCATGATGTGAAAAAGTTCTTTTTGGATGAGCCATATCTTTATAGGAGTTGTGCCGATGGGCTTACTCGGCGATGTGTACCGGAAGTTGAGATGTTGAGAGTTTTGGATGCATGCCACTCCTCGCCTGTGGGTGGGCATCATAGTGGTATCCAGACAGCCCATACAATCTTGTAATGTGGCTACTATTGTCCAACCATCAACCAAGATGCACATGATTTCGCCAAGGCATGTGATAGGTGCCAAAGAGATGGCGGTATTTCTAGAAGGCAAGAGCTCCCTTTAAATCCCATTCTTGTGATCGAATTGTTTGATGTGTGGGGCAATGACTTTATGGGCCCTTTGGTGAGTTCTCGTAGGATGAAGTACATTCTTGTGGCGGTTGATTATGTGTCGAAATGGGTGGAAGCCATAGCACTTGCAATTAATGAAGGGAAGAGTGTCACCGCGTTCTTGAAAAAAAACATATTTTCCAGATTTGGCACCCCAAGGGCCATTATTAGTGATGGGGGATCCCACTTTTGCAACAAGTTGTTCAAAGGATTGTTGGAGAAATATGGGCTTCGTCACAATGTGGTCACACCATACCATCCTCAGACTAGCGGGCAAGTTGAGGTGTCAAACAGAGAAATCAAGCATATTCTGGCGAAAACGGTGAATGCGAATAGAACAGATTGGTCAAGGAGGCTTGATGATACTCTTTGGGCCTACCGAACAGCATACAAGACTCCCATAGGTTTGTCCCCATACCAACTTGTATATGGGAAAGCTTGTCACTTGCCGGTGGAGTTAGAGCATAAGGCCATGTGGGCAATGAAGAAACTGAAAATTGATTGGAATGAGGCTGTGGAATAGGGGTTAAATGGGTTGAATGAGCTTGATAAATTTCGCTTAAAGGCATATGAAAGTTCAGCCCTCTACAAAAAAAAGATGAAGAAGTACCACGACCAAAAGATTGAGAAGTGCGATTTTGTGGTTGGGGATTTGTTGCTTTTATTCAACTCTAGGTTGCGCTTGTTTCCGGGCAAACTCAAGTCCAAATGGACTGGCCTATTCTTGATCACCCAAGTTTTACCTCATGGAGCGGTTGAGTTGGAGAATAAGGAGGGTGTAAGGTTCAAGGTAAACGGGCAACGAATCAAAATCTACCTTGGGCATGCTGAAAAGGCGAATGAAGTGATCAAGGCATACCATCTTGATGAAGACTGAGTAATCAAGAGTCCTACGTCATGCCGCGATGTTAAATCAAGCGCTGATTGGGAGGAAACCCAATATGTATCCTCTAGCCAACAATAGTTTTTTTTGTGATTTTATAGGCGTAGTTGCATTATTTCTGTTTTTCTAACTTAATGTCACGTATTAATTTTCTTTAGAAGTGTGGGCTAGAGAGTAAACTAGGGTCTGTGTGTAAAAAGTGTCCAGAAAATACAAAAATATTAGCTTATTGGGTGTTCAATGTACAGGGACCAAATACCCAGAAATCTGCAGAAAATTGGTCTGTGCACTGATCGATAAACCATCGTCCGGTCGACGGACCATCGATAGGGTCCGTAGATCCCAGGTTTGTTTCTTTAATTTTTCTAAGTTAGGGCACCATCGACGGAGTAATCGAAGGACCATCGACTGACTTACGATCCGTCGACGGGGAATCGTCGGTTCCTCCGACCCACTAACCCGACCCGACCCGACCCGACCCGACCGGCTATATATTAAAATTTTGAACTTTTCAGTTACCCACCTTTCAAATACCCTCCCCAAACCGTTTACCTCCTCATTTACCTTCAAATCCCCCACTTCCTCTCCCATTAACTAACATTTCTAATCAGTCGTATTCTCCTCTTCCCCAAATCTCCATCAGTTTCCCAAATCCCTTCTCTTCCCCACTCTTCCATCTTCGTCTGTCTTCTGCCCGGTCGGTGTTCAAGGTCGCTATTTGGTGTTTCGTACTTGCAAGAATTCATCCTCTCATTCCCTACACTACAGTATACAGGTATGTCTTTCTGATCTGCTCTATTTACTCTCATCACTTTACATGCTAAATTGTTTGAATATGATAGTGGGTCTTGAATTTGGGACACCGTTGCATGCTTAAAATCTTCAAACTGAATTTCTAGTACCTTAGATCAATTAAAGTGAATGGTATAGGGGTGTATTGTCTGATAATTGTTGTGTTTTGAGTGTTGTTGTTTCCGACGTAGGGTTTGATACTCTGTGTGAATCTATGTTTAGAACTACAATAATTCAAGCCCTAGGAATGATGAAATGCTTTGTTATATGCTAGAGGAACTTAATGTTCGTTAGATTGCTATGAATTTGTTCTTTGGGGGAAACAATGGCTGCGAAAATTTTGTCCCTGAAAGCCAGAATGAGACCCCGTCGACAGACCGTCATTCAATCGACGGACCGTTGTTGGGGTCCGTCAACGTCATCTCCCCTGATTTGTCTAAGTGTCTACCCATGGGGGTGACGACGGTCCGTCGACCCATAGACGGACCATCCTGTATGCCCGTCGTCGGTAACAGAACCCTGCTCTCTGAGGGTTTCTTGAAACTTGTCTAAGTGTCTACCCACGGGGGTAGACGACGGTCCATCAACTGGTCGAAGGACCATCCTGCATAACCATAGAATCTACCAGAACCCTTATTTCTAAATTCCTCCAAACTTTTCTAAGGGTTGAACGATGGACCCCCACTGACGGACCGTCGTTCATTCGATGTTCTGTCTTGCAGGTCCGTCGTCCTTAAAAGAAACTATGTTATTTTAAGAATCAAAAAAAAGTTTCTAAGGGTCCATCGATGGACCCCCACTGACAGACCGTCGTTCAGTCGACGGTCCGTCCTGCAGGTCCGTCGACTCTATCAGAACCTTTGTTATGAAACTTTACAAAAGAAATTTTCTAAGTGTCCACCGACGGACCTTCACTGAAGGACCGTCGTTCCATCGACGGACCGTCGTTGGGGTCCGTCAGGCAGTTCTGCATCTCCACTTTGTTTATGTTCCCCCTTCTGTGTTTGATTCTTTTGAGTGTGTTGTATGCTTCTACTTGTACTGATAAACCCACCTTGCAGGTACACATGGCACCTTAGCAAGACCTAGTCTACTCTCGAGGGCGTTCCAAGTCTGTCTCCCCTTCCCGCCAGTTGGTGATTGGGTCATCCGATGATGAACGCGACCCCGAATACGTGCCCCCAGGCACCCAGACACCATCACGTGCTGCTAGGACCTCTCATGGCACGCCCAAGAGGGTGGCGTCCGGCGTAGTCACTGCTTCCCAGTCTGATGAGGAGCGCACACTGACCAGCACACCGTCTGGATCTGCTGCAGTTTCTGAGGAAGCGTCTGGCTCTGAGGAGGCTTCCGGGTCTGAGGAAGCTTCATCTTCACATGGGGCCACTGCTCCAGCTACATCGGTCCACTCTTACTCATCTGAGGAGGCTGACAGTGCAGATTCTACACCAGCACCCCTGACCGACGTTGCCGCTCCGATTGCTGATCAGCCCAACTGGTGGTGTGTCGAGGGAAAATATCAGATTTATAGGGATGCGAAGTTGCTCAATGATAAGGGGATCATGACTCGGACTCTGACAGTCCACGACGAGTTCTTACCGGGAGTTTTCCCACGATGCCAGCCATACATGATCTTTTTACCCGCCATCGGCTAGAGTGGACGGCTAGGAGTTTGGGCCGTTACAACGAGGATATAGTGCGATAGTTCTACGCCACTTATGTGGCAACTCTCACGGCTAGTTTGACAAGCGGGCTAACCCCGCTAAACACGCACCACTCGAGCATGTTTGTGTCCGTGGCAAGCAGGTGGATATATCTTTGCCCGCCATTCGCAGATTCCTATATGGTGTTGACATTGATTCCACCAGGGCCCCCCTCACTCCCGAGTTTGACTATATGTGGAAGCTGATCAAGGACCACAGTTTCCAGCACGAGAGAGTGCTGAGAGAGACCACCAAGAGGTGGATAGCCCAGAACATCTCTGTGGATGGCGAGGCTGCTGATTGGGTGCTGGAGCCCAAAGGAGTAATAAAGAAGGCCAACCTCACATTCACGGCCAAATTATTATGGCTCTTGGTCCCTCATTGCCTATCCCCCACTGTTGCTGATAATATTGTTACATGGGATAGAGCAGTGCTGACAGCTGCCATGGTTGCTGGGTTCGAGGTGGACTTCGTGTCATTCATGAGAGGTCCTTTTAGGCCCCACTACTTACCCCTTCCCTTGCATGATTTTCAAATTGTGCAGGTCTGCTGGAGTGCCCGTGTGGCACATTGATGTGCTCAAGACCCCGAATGGCATAATGGATATCTGTATCATCCGGGATGAGGCCAATGAGTTGGCTCCCAACAGAGGGCCCAGCATAGGTGCAGCCGTTAGGTGAGAACCTGGCAGCCACGGTAGAGCAGGCCCAAGGGGCTAATCTGGCTACATCAGAGCCTACTGACACCACCCCGGTTGAGTCTATCCCGGGTACGAGCACCGCTCTGAGCTCCTCCCGCTCTACTTCATCTGCTGCACTGGTCCCGCTTGCTAGGGTACAAAATTTAGAGGCCCAAATGGCCACACTTCAGCATCACATCCAGCCTTGGATGCAGAAGTCTATTGCTGAGACAGAGGATCGCATCCAGAAGAATATGGCCCAGCAAACTAAGAGGCATATTATGGAGGTCCACCAGCGCCTTGACGCATTTGAGTTGAGGGTTCTCGCCCGGCCAGCCCCTACTGTAGATTTGACGACTCTCCAGGCTGCTGTGGCGAGTTTGAGGGCAGATATGCATGCCATTCTAGAGGCCCGGGTGCCTGAGTCTGAGGCCCCATCTGCAGAGCCTGCTGAGGATACAGTGCTGGCTGCACTATTCTCCACCACTGTTGCGCCATCACCTCAGCCATGGGAGCATACCAAGAGGCACCAATCTCGAGAAGATGATGAGACTCAAGCTAGGACGCAAGAGCGTCTTGAGTTAGAGGCTGCGAGGAGAGCCTCGCTGATTGATGAGGGATCAGGCGGTGGCTGCTGGGGCGTCTAGCTCCAGGATTGCTGATGTTGAGAGGAGCACTACTGAGGGTGCTGTTATTGCTGCGGACACTACTGACGGTGTCCCTACTATAGAGGGAGTGGGTTCCGGGAAACCGGACCTGCCAGATTGTTGATCATCGGCGCTATGCGCCTCAGGTTTGCTTCATTTACCACTCGGTTTTATATTTTTTATGCATTGGGGACAATTGCATGCTCTTTTGTTGGGGGTGGGGTGAATGTAAAGGGAGTGCTAGGGTGAAGTCTAAATATCCCAACTCACTATCCTTTCTTGGGGTTTTCTTGCCTATGTTCTTTTTCCTCAAGAGACTGTTTACTTTACTGTTGAACCGGCACGTTAGTATCTTGTACATAGTATTGATATGAAATCTGAAGCATGATGGCTAAATAAAATGATATCCTAATTTTAAAAAAATGCTGCATGATTAGGCATAGTGAATAAGTATGTGTGGCTCTAAGCATGACGTAGAGATACACCCCTGCATGACCCTCAATCGTAAGCTCGAACTAAGTATCTGATAATCTGGTAGGGTAATGAGGTGTTAAGTGAGTATGAGAAAGTTGCATAGACCACAGTTGGTACTGAGCTAGAACTTGCCCGGTTAGTCCTGCTAAAAGTAATATGTAATAGACAATTAGGAAAGGTTCATAGGCCCTTGTTCAAGACAGTCAATCTTTAGCCTGGACAAAAGAAAACAGAATGAAATTAATCCCTTCTTGATCCAAATGATTTGAGCTTAAAATGAACCTTTCTTTTTCTACCCCAACTTATCTTTTGGGAACAATGTCTTGGCCCTGGTCCCTCCTTGGATATGTGCACCTCAACTTACACAAAAAGCATAAGTTGAGGGTGGCTAATGCAGAAAACAACTTTATTGTGTCCCTGGCCCAACCTTGGGTATTGTGTACCTTGACTCATGGCAAAAGCCATGAGTCGAGGGTGGCCATTATGAGGAATGATACGGAAAGTGTGGTTGAAAGAATAAAGAGAGAGAAAGAAGAAAAGAAAAGTGACTCACGCAAAGCTGAAATCAAGTGAAAAATTGCAAAATTTGAAAGTAAAAAAAAATGAGTCACTTACACAAAAGGAGAAAAGCAAGGCAAAAGAATGTAAGAAAATCAAGAATAGGGCGGAACAAACGACGAAAAGGTAGGACGCTTAGCCGTTATGACAAGGAGGGCAAAAAGTCACTAAAATGTATCCAAATGTACCCTACCTGAACCTGAGCCTACGTTACAAGCTAAAAAAGTCCTATCGTGATCCTAATAGTCTAATATGTTGAACTTAAAGTAGTGAAAATAAGGGCAAGCTTATGGTGATAAGTATCAATAAGGTGTGAAGTTGTTCTGAGATTGAGTGTTGAAAAATTATCCTTATACTCAAACTGAAATCACTATGTGAAAAAGGAGGATACATGTTTTTTTTAAATTAAGGACACTAGTTGCAATACAAGAAAGTTGGTACTTTAGTGAGAGATAAAAGAGAAAAGGTGTCGGTGCGTGGTGAGTCTGTGTCATGGTCTGATCCACATAAGTGAGCCTAATAGTGATGTCATTCATGAATATAATGAAAGTAATCAGGATTGATAGTCAGATGATTGCGAAATCTAAAATAAGGATACCTTTGTACAAAGGTGTTGTGGTGAGTCATAGTGCGTCGCTTGAGGACAAACAATGAATTTAAGTTGAGGGTGTTGATGTACCATGGTTTTACGATACTTTCAATACTTTTTACTTAAGTTTAGTGTGTGTCTAAGGCCTTTTTGTAGTAGTTTTTAATGTATTTTTCTTTGTATTTGCAGGAAAAACTGTCCAGAATGAAAACGCTGAAGATGTGCTAAAAATAGAACAGATGACCTACAGAATTATCGATGGTTCGTGGACCCATCGACGGTCTGTAGGTGGAAATCGTCGCCATGAAGATGTTATGTTGCCAAGGAAAGATCGGGGAATTCTGACAAATATGGGGCTACGGAAGGGATGGCGGTCCGTCGTCTCATCGACGGACAGTCCTGGTGATCCATTGGTTTTAACAGAATGTGCCTCAGTACCCGATTTGAAAAGATTCTAAGTGTGGATCAACAAAGGCAACAGAGAGTTGGAGAAGAAGGCAGCTGAAAATAAAGTTGAAGTATGGGCCGACGGAGGCGTCGACAATCCGTCGTTGCCTCGACGGTCCGTCGGTCAGGTCGTCGATGAGAGACACATTTTTGGACAGATTTTCCTTATTTAGGTTTCCCTCTATGTTTAGGATTCTATTATTATAAATAGGAAAAAAAAACTCGTTTTTGGAGTTAGACTCTGGGTTATTTTTCTGATTTGTAATATTGGTTGTTGAATATTGGGTTTTGGAAAATACTTTATTTTTCCGGAATCGTTTATTGCATTATTTTCTCAAATTCAAGTGATTTTCTGGATTTTCTTCAATATTATCAAAGTAAGTACATGAATTCTTGTTTAATTAGTAAGAATTGTGTAATTATAAACATTGGTAACTAAATCCACAACTAAGGTTGTGGGAACCATGGGTAATTAACAAAGTAAAACTAGCTAAAATAACAATTCTCGAATAGTTTCTTGCATATATTGATAATTATTTCGTTTAGAAGTCTTTTTAACGAGTGCACGCGTTAGAACTCGTCTTGTTGCTACTTGCCAGACCAAGGAGGTAGATAATAAGAAAAGAATTATCAACGTAGATTTAGTATATACTACCTAATAGGCTAGTGTCGATTGGTGCGAAGTAATAACTAAGCCATACATCGATTATGATGCTTAATATGAGGTAAAAGGTAAGGTTTAGTAAAGTATACAGACGTAGCCGGACCAAGGTGCGGAGTGAAATTCACTAGTTGCCGGACCAAGGAATTTGGGATACATAACTTATCACTTTGCATGCAAGATACTAGGAAAGAGTTGTTATAGCTAGGGTTACTGCGTTATGAACCTAATGGGGAACACTTACACCCTAGTTTCTCTCATTACTTGATAAACATCAAACATTTGAACTTGCTACTTGTTTACTTAGAATTAATTACATAATTTTGTTACACAAAAACCCCCCTTTAATTGTTTATTTTTTGTAAAGGACTTGATTAAAATAGAAGTAATCGTAGATTAAAGTTAAGTCTAAACCATTTTCCTCGTGGTATCGACCCCAACCTAACATTTGGGTTCTTTACTTGATACGACCGCTTATACTTATTAAGGGAAGTGTAATTTGAGCGTATCAAGGACACATCCCAAGCCCACTCGAGAAGCATCACAATACACCACAAAGGCTTTATTACCCTCCAGTAAGGTCAACATAGTAACGGAGGTTAGCTTATCTTTCAACTCTTGAAAAGCCTTCTCACAAGCTTCCACTCAAACTTCACCTTCTTTTGGGTCAAAGGTGTCAAAGGAGAAGCAATGGACGAAAATCCATCAACAAACCTTCTATAATAGCCGGCTAGACCCAAGAAACTCCTTATGTCTATGGGAGACAAAGGTCTAGTCCAATTTCTGACCGCAACCAAAATTCACACTTGCTAAATTTGCCAGAAAGTTGGTGTTCTTTGAGGACTTGCAAGGCTAACCTCAAGTGACTCTCTTGCTCATCTTCATTCGTGGAGTATATCAAAATATCATCAATGAACACAATCACAAATGAGTCGAGGTAATCTCGGAAAACTCTACTCATTAGTTCCATAAACACAGCCAGGGCATTTGTTAACCCAAAAGACATAACTAGGAATTCATAGTGACCATATCTAGTTCGAAAAGCTGTTTTTGCAACATTTTCACCTTTCACCCTTAGTTGGTGATATCCCGACCTTAAGTCAATCTTGGAAAAATAACTAGCGCCTTGGAGTTGATCAAATAGATCATCAATCCTAGGGAGAGGATATTTGTTCTTTATGGTGGCCTTATTAAGTTGGCGATAATCAATGCACATTCTAAGAGACCCATCCTTATTATTAACAAACAAGACTGGAGCATCCCATGGAGAAATACTAGGTTGAATGAAACCCTTGTCTAGTAAATCTTCAAGTTGTAGCTTCAACTCTTTCAATTCATCCGGAGCCATCCTATATGGAGAAATTTAAATGGGATTTGTATCTGTGTAATAAATCAATGCCAAAGTCAATTTCCCATTCGGGAGGAACTCCTGGAAGGTCATTAGGAAAAACCTCTAGGAATTCTCTCACTACAGGGACTGACTCAATAGAAGGAGTTTCACATTCTAGGTCCTTAACCTTCACCACATGGTATAAACAACCCTTGGATATCATCTTACAAGCCTTCAAACAAGAAATGATTTGACCCCTTGGCATAGAATTTCCTCCCTTCCACTCTAGAATAGGTTCATTAGGGAATTGAAACTTCACTACCCTTGTTCTACAATCTATGGAATCAAAACAATCATGGAGCCAATACATACCCAAGATGATATCAAAATCAAACATGTCAAGTACTACCAAATCAACAAGAGTAACTCTATTGGGCAGCATTACAGGACATTTCCTATAGACTCTTTTTGCAACTACAGAGTCACCCATTCGGGTACAAACCGAAAAGGGTTCAATCAAAACATCTGGAAGTACATCAAACATCCTAGCTACCAAAGGTGTAACAAAACAAAGGGTAGCACCTGGGTCAAGAAAAGCATAAACATTAATAGAGAAAACTTGTAACATACCTGTTACAACGTCGGGAGAGCTTTCTTGTTCACCTCTAGCCTTGAGTGCATAGAAACGGTTCTTTTTTGGAGCTTCAAAACTAGGACCGCTTGGTTGAGCTTAGTTATTCCCCTTACCTTGACTACTCACATTAGTACAATCTTTCACCATATGGACACCTTTGCCACAACCTTAGCAACTATTAGTCCCTACAAGACATTAAACCACGTGTTTCTTACCACACTTACCATAAGTTGGTCTTTCTCTTGGTGGATCAACATTTCTCCCTTTTTGAGGTTTAGGATTAGAACCTCTATCATTGCGATTGTTGGAGAAATTTGAAGGATCTTTGTTTGAAAATCTCTTCTTAAACTTAGGCTTGTCTTGAACATCAAGCCTATTCTTTGAAGAACTACTTTCAAAAGATTTTGCCTTCTTAGCTTCCCTATTCCTCTTCCTTAGACGACTCTCCTCAACCTGTTGAGCATGAACCATCAAGCTAGAAAGATCCATATTGTCATGAAGCATGTCTGCACGAGATTCTTCTTCAAGCTCTTCGGACACGCCCGTTACATAACGGCTCATTTCATCCCTAGCATTGGAAACGAAATAAGAAGCATATTTGGACAGGTTAATGACTTTTAAGGAGTATTCCTTGACACTTATACCTCCTTGATGAAGGTTGATGAACTACTCTACCTTAGCTTCTATTTGTTCCCTTGGAAAGAATTTGTCAAGAAATGCCTTTTTGGAGATCTCCCAAGTCACGGGACCATCTTCTAAAGCCCTACTAGCCTTCCACTGATTATACCATGTCTAAGCCACGTCCTTGAGTTGATAAGCAGCAAGTTCAGCCTTCTCAGTAGTACTCACCCCCATAGAAAACAAAATCTTGTATACCTCACCAAGGAAATCTTGTGGGTCTTCATCAACTTTTGATCCAAGGTACATGGGAGGATTTATCCTCGTAAAATCTCTCAAACGGCTAGCCATAGTACTAGCATGTTGGTTCCCTTGAGGAACAACCTATCTGTTAGCTTGAGACGTGATGGATTGAGCTTGGGTGCTGATGGCTTGGGACATTTGGAAAAGGGTTGCCCTCACCTTACCATCCGTCATAGCCGGAGGATTCACCGGGACTTGATCATTTGAAGCAGCTTGAACTTGAAAAGTATTTCGATTACCTTTGAGAGTAGCTCCCGCATTCACAATCTCCTCTCCTACTCTTCTAGCGGTTGTCCTTCTTGTGTTCATAACCTATGTACACAGGAAAGGGATTAGATGCTAAATGACACATAGTGACAAAACCTAAAGGCACGACATAGGAGTATCAAGAAAAGAGAAGTTCCCTAATCATCACATAGTCTCTCGTCCATAATTATGGTGCGCTTCACAACCATGAACAAGACACTAGGTAATGTGGTTTCGTGAGACATTAATCCTAGGGATATTTAACCTCATGCTCTATTACCAAGTTTGTCACATCCGTAGAGCATACCCCAGATGAGACCGGCGTCATCGTCCTCTCTGAAGACTCAGACATGTGATCAGTAAAAATTGCGGAAAATTTAAAACTTTTACATACTATTGAATTATACTTAGACTTCATACTTAGCATTTATTAGGACATACGATAATCTAAAAGTTTGTCTCACATATATAAAACCATCTAAAGAGTGCAAATCTGTACTTAGCCAATATATAGTCAATATGTCATATAGGCCTTAATACAAAAGAATCCAAAGAACATAAATGGAAATAGAATATTCTTAAAATCTACTAATGTCTTCATAAGCTAGAATAATGCAAGATAGCATCCCCGAACGTGAGGATCTACCTAGACTTGGAGAAAGAGTTCTAAGTTTCTTCAAATCGACCTCCTTAAACTTCAATGGCCGGAACCTACAGGTGTGTAATATAAAGTAATGGGTTAGTACGCCACATTAACTAAGTATGGGTATATGCACATTTATTATCTCTTTAGATAACATGCTAAGTCATATGAAAGTCTTCAATGCACATACCATATAACATATACAAGTTAAGGATTCTATCACTTAAAACATGATCATAATCAAAGACATATTATCATAGAGTCATGTTAACATTACATATTAAAAGGGCCAAAGAACATAACACACAAAACACTTACCAATGATCTCATCCCCAACCTACAAGTGCAAAAGTCATGTGAAGCCCCATAACCCCATACAACCAAGTAGATAAGATAGGACACCATGAGTAAAGCTTTGTTTCATATAACTTGTAACATAAGTAGTCATCACTTCATATATCAATATAACCCAATAACATATTCATCATAATGACCAACATCATATAAGAGTAACATCATGTATCATAAGAATCATACCTTTCATGTTATCATATTACATAAGAACAATCTCTTAGGACTTCCCTTAGAGTCAACTTATGCAACGTCTAGGTAGAGTCCCATACCCCTACCTATTCTAAGTAGACTCCTCAAGTCACCCTAGTCAACGTTCATTTACTTGTCTTTCATTTTACATGGGGGAACATTCACCTTAACCGAAATAGACCATGTGAGATAAACATGGAATCCGGTGTAATAAAACCCCACACCGAAAGAAGGTGGTCTATGGGCCAAAGTAGAACATAACATGACATAGCTTTCTAGGTGGATCCATTAGCTAGTATCCTATGGTGGCAACATAGTTGAAGAACTAGAAGATGTATTAGAGACCCATAGTTAAACATTACATGGCAGTCTCAATCTCATGAGAGTCATTGTGAACCTATCTTCCAACTAGGGAAGGGACACCTCTGATATCTAGTTCATCGGTGCTTACCTTAAGTCCTTTTTCTTGAATAACCTTTAAGTTGTCTTTTATCATAAACTTATCATAGGTCATAGGAGATTAATTCCTTGTATAAACATGATCATGAGCTCTTTTGGATTAGATGAGAATTGCCTTTTATCGTAACCTTTCGTATGTGAGATTACATAGCATAATCATCTTGTGTAAAGCATACAAGAGAGTATCATAACTTGCATTTTTGTATTCTTATAAAAATCTCACAAGTAACATGTCCATAGCCCATCATATACACATAGCAAAATCATTCATACTTTTCATAACATAGCATCATAATTTATAGCCTAACATAAACATTGGAGAGTAATCACACTTTAGAAGACTTACCTCTTGCTTCCAAGAACCTTAGTTCATCTTACAATATTCATAACCATACTTTGTGAAATACTCAATAGCATAACCAAGAAAAACGCTTCAAATCATATACAAGAGCAATGCATAATGTAGGATAAGGGAACGGGTCATTTAAGAGTTCATTATAGTCTTAATTCTAATCCCTACGTTTACGTGTCATCAAGCAGTTGGTATAACCCATTCAAAACCATCACATTGATAATAACATGCTTCACATGAAAATCTATCATTACAAGTCAAAGACTCAACAATACATGCATAATTAACCATAGAAAACAATTGCTTTTCATCAAAAATCATAAATCTGGAATTAAGAAAACGATCCGTTTTGTAGAGTTAAAACCCTAGAATTGAATGTCTTGAAAACTTATCTTTGAAAGGAATTCCTGGGGAATGAAATCCCAAGAGTGAAAAACACATACCTTAAAGATGAAGAATTCACGAAATTCGATTTGAAACTTTGAAACCTCCGTCTTCTTCCTTAAGCTTTTCTTGTTCTTCAATGGAGTTTGGAAAAGAGAGTGTTTCTTGAGAGATGAGAGAAAACTTGTTTTAATTTGATTTGGACGTGAAAAAGTGGTCTAAAACTGACCTAATATGCATATATAGTCGTTCTATGCATTATAAAAAATACGCTCCACTTAAATGAGTCTTTTTAATAAGTTAAACTACCAAAAATATGACTTTAAAGATTCTAGGAAGTAGCTGCGCATCGCGGGACCAAATCCCGTCATTTTTATTAAATTTTGAGTTGAGGCAGTGAGGTGCGTGTCAGCCTTGCGTCGCAAGTCTGCCTCTTAAATCTTGAGGCAGAACACCTCGTGTTCTTTGTGCGTCGCGC
The DNA here is from genome assembly GCA_016801875.1 of Solanum sitiens. Taxonomy (NCBI): domain Eukaryota; kingdom Viridiplantae; phylum Streptophyta; class Magnoliopsida; order Solanales; family Solanaceae; genus Solanum; species Solanum sitiens. The sequence goes on from JABWTJ010000682.1 coordinate 97,014, forward strand.
ACCATACCTCCAAATCGCCTGCTCACAGGCTGCGAGGAAGCCTGCCCCCGCATGTTTGGGTCCTCCCCAAGGATCCTTTGGGTGGTCCTTGAGGTGTCGTTACCGGACGTTTGGACCCTTTGTACTACATAATACCTATCCAAGGTCTCTTTACAAATTTTGGACTTCATTTGACACCTCAAAACCTTCACCAAACATAGGGACGTCAACTAGTTTAATTTAGCTAGTTTTCAGACGTCAAGGTCTTTCTTTATCCTTTTGGCTCTAACCTTTTCCAAATGAGTTTATTACATTAATATAGGTCTGGAAACATCCTTTTAAACATTATTAAATAGATTAATCTCTACTCTAAGTCATGACATTTCCAGAGTGTTACAAGTAGCTCCCACTATTCAGTTAGACTCTGTTGCATTGACTATTTATCAGTATATTCAGTATTCAGTTTCAGCATGTTATAAATTGGTATATCATATTCAGATTTTTTATACTTGCTTTTTTGTTTGTTCAGTTATGTTTTATTTTATATTTATTCTATCCTACATGCTCAGTACATTTCAAGTACTGACGCATACGTGCGCTACATCTTCTCATGATGTAGGTTCAGGTTCTCAGCATTCAGATCACACATAGATCGATTTCTGATCTCCAGTTCAGCAGATTCAGTGGTGAGTCTTCATTCTCCGAGGACAATAGTCATGAGTTCATTTCAGTCTTTTAGTTATTTAGCTTCAGTTTTTTCTACACTTAGGTGGGGCTTTTCCCAACATTTCTAGTCAATTAGAGGATTATTTCAGACATAGTTAGTTTCAGCTTAGTAGTGAGTTAATATCTTCTTTGTATTAAACTCATCAGTACTTCATTTATATCAGTTAGAGTATATGGGTATTCCCCATCTTTTCAGTTTAAATTATGATTTAGCTTCCGCATTCAGTTATTATCTTTAGTATGCTCATGATCATTACAGCATGGTTAGCTTGGGATCACTGGTGGTCCTAGGTTCCGTGTGTGCATCTCGGGGGTAGTCTCGGGGTGTGACAAACATGGTATCACAGCACAAGGTTTAAGTGTCATAGGATGTCTGAAAAGCCACACTAAGTAGAGTCATTTTCATGGGTGTGACGTGCACCACATCTAATGAGAGGGAGGCTATGAAGTGTTTTAGGAAAACTTCACTTTGTTGTTACTCTTATCGTGCGTAATGTATGATCTAATTCCATTCTAACTTGACGTTTTATGTTTCAGATCATGCCTCCTCATAGAGCTAACGCTAGGAATGCGAATGCCAGGAATGCAAATGCAGCTCCTCCAGTCCAAGATAAGGAAGTCTCCAATGTTGAGTACAGGAATGCCATACAGACGTTGGCTTAGAGTATGACTAACCAAAATAATAGGGTTCATGCTCATGTGAATGAATATGGAGGATCAGTAGCAGCAAGGGTCTGTGACTTTGTTAGGATGAATACGCCTCAGTTCTTAGGATCGCAGAATAGTGAGGATCCTCAGAATTTCTTGGATGAGATCAAGAAGATATTTGAGGTGATGCAGGTTACTGGGAATGATTGGGTTGAGTTGGGATCATACCAACTGAAAGATGTGGCTCATATCTGATACACTCAGCGGAAGGATAATAGGTGTGCAAATGCAGCTCCTATTACTTGGGAGTGCTTTAGTGAGACCTTTCTGGACAGGTTTTTCCAAATAGAGTTGAGAGAAGAAAAAGGTCTGGAATTAATGAACTTAAGGAAGGGTAACATGACAGTCCAAGAGTATGGACTCAAGTTTAACCAACTATCCAGGTATGCTCCTCACATGGTTGCTTACTCCAGGGCTTAGATGAATAAGTTTTTGCATAGAGTGTCAGATTTGGTGAAAACTGAGTGCAGAAATGCTATGTTGCTGGGAGATATGAACATCTCTAGGTTTATGAGTCATGCTTAGCAGGTTGAGGGTGATAAGCTTAGGGAATATGATAAGGAGAATAAGAAGGCTAGGACTGGGAACTATGACTATTCTCAGCAAAAATCAGGTGGTGGAAATCGCTCGCAGAGTCAGCAAGAAGTTTTCATCTCCAGTCCCTTCATCAGCTAGTGTTACATCCTCCAAGAACAGGTTTGACCAGAAGGTTAGAGCACCAGGCTCTAAGTCTCAGGGAAGTGTTTCAGGCACCAAGACTTACCCCACTTGCCCTAAGTGTGGTAAGAACCATCCGGGCGAGTGTCTCGCAGGAAAAAAAGGATGTTTTGGGTGCGGTCAGTCTGGTCACAAGTTGAAGGATTGTCCTTCTACACAGGGTCAAGCAGGTTGAAATGGTAGAGCTCAGTCTACAACTTCATCAGCACCATCATGTTACCCGACTCAGCAGGATAACTCATCTGGTACAGTTGGCGATCAGCGCCAGAACATATTGTGTGCTCTTAAGGCTCTCCATGATCAGGAAGGTTCTCTTGATGTTGTCACTGGTACATTACGAGTCTTTGACCTTGATGTTTATGCATTGTTAGATCCAGGGGATACTCTTTCTTTTGTAAATCCTTACATAGCAGTCCAATTCACTGTCAGTCCAGAAACTCTCTCAGAACCTTTCTCAGTCTCTACTCCAGTCGGTGACCAAGTTATAGCTAGACGGGTATACATAAATTGCCCTGTCACAGTCTCTCAGAAAGTCACCTCAGCAGATCTTGTAGAGTTAGAAATGGTAGACTTCGAAGTAATTCTAGGCATGGATTGGTTACATTCATGTTATGCCTCAGTCGATTGTAGAACTAGGATTGTTCGTTTTCCATTTCCAGACAAACCAATATTAGAATGGAAGGTAGTGTATTAACGCTTATGGATCGACTTATTTCTTACCTTAAGGCTAGAAAGATGATCTCTAAGGGTTATCTCTATCATCTAGTTTGGGTTAAGGATTCTAGCTCTGAAACCCCAACTCTTGAGTTAGTTCCAGTAGTTAGTAAGTTTCCATAAGTGTTTATAGAAAATCTTCCCGAAATTCCTCCCGAAAGAGAAATCGACTTTGAATTGATCTCCTTCAAGATACCCAGCCTATTTTTATTCCTCCTTATGTAATGGCCCCAGCAGAGCTTAAGGAATTGAAAGAGCAGTTGAAAGACCTTTTAGATAAGGGTTTCATCAGACCTAGTATTTCTCCATGGGGTGCACCAGTGTTGTTCGTAAAGAAGAAAAATGGTTTTCTCAGAATGTGCATTGACAATAGACAGTTGAACAAAGTTACAATAAAGAATAAGTATCCCATCCCCAGGATTGATGACTTATTTGACCAAATTCAGGGTGCTAGCCATTTCTCAAAGACAGACCTCAGATCGGGTTATCATCATCTCAGAGTAAGAGAGAGTGACATTCCTAAAACAGCCTTCAAAACTCAATATGGTCATTATGACTTTTTAGTTATGTCATTTGGACAAACCAATGCTCCTGCAACTTTCATGGATTTGATGAACAAAATTTTCAAACAGTACTTGGACTTGTTCGTTATTGTATTCATCGATGATATTCTCATTTATTCTAGGAATGAGGAAGAATATGCAAGTCATTTCAGAATTGTTCTACAGACTCTCTAATATCCCCAGTTATTCGCTAAGTTTAGCAAATGTGAGTTCTGGTTGCAATCCGTTGGTTTTATTGGTCACATTGTATCTAGCGAGGGGATCCGAGTGAATTCACAAAAAATAGAAGCAGTGAAACAATGGCCCAGGAATACCTCTTCTACAAAGTTTCCTAGGTCTAGCGGATTATTACAGAAGGTTCATGGAAGTATTTTCATCCATAGCCTCACCATTGACTAGGATGACTCAGAAGATGGTCAAGTTTCAATAGTCATATGATTGTGAGAAAAACTTTGCAGAAATGAAATTTAGATTGACTACAACTCCTGTTTTGACTCTATCGCAGGGGTCAGATGGTTATGTGATTTACTGCAATGCATCCAGAGTTGTCTTGGTTGTATGTTAATGCAACGAGATAAGATTATAACTTATGCTTCTAGACAGCTTAAGGTGCATGAGAAAAACTATCCAACTCATGACCTCGAGCTTGCATCATTGGTGTTTGCACTCAAGATCTGGAGAAAGTACATGTACGGTGTTCATGTAGATGTGTTCACTGACCATAAGAGCCTTCAGTATGTGTTCACCTAGAAGGTGTTGAATATTCGCCAAAGGAGATGGCTTGAGTTCCTTAAGGATTATGATATGAGTGTGCATTACCATCCTGGTAAGGCGATGTAGTAGAAGATGCTCTTAGTAGATTATCTATGGGTAGTGTAGCCCATGTTGAGGAAGAAAGTAAGGAGCTAGTGAAGGATGTTCACAGGCTTGCTCGCTTATGAGTTCGCCTTATGAGCATATCAGACAGTGGTGTAACAATTCATAATGGGGCAGAATATTCTTTGATAGTAAAGGTTATGGAAAAGCAAGATAGTGATCCAATCATTCTTGAACTTAAGTGTGCAGTCCATAATCAGAGAGTGGAGGTTTTCTCCCGGGGGGAGATGGTGTACTTTGCTACCAGGGTAGATTGTGTGTTCCTGATGTGGGCGAGTTGAGACAGCATATTCTTGCAGAAGCTCATAACTCCATATATTCTATTCATCCAGGTGCCACTAAGATGTAATGTGATCTGTGGGAAGTCTATTGGTGGAATTGCATGAAGAGGGATATAGCAGATTTTGTGAGTAAGTGCCCCAACTGTCAGCAAGTCAAGGTAGAACATCAGAAACCATGGGGTATGACTCAAGAGATGGACATTCCTACTTGGAAGTAGGAAGTGATCAATATGGATTTCATCACAGGGTTACCTCGTACTCGCAGACAGCATGACTCAATTTGGGTGATAGTTGATAGGATGACTAAGTCTTCTCGCTTTTTAGCGGTCAAGACTACATATTCGACAGAGGACTATGCCAAGCTTTACATTAATAAGATTGTGAGGTTACATGGGGTTTTCTCTATCATCTCAGGTAGAGGTCCTCAGTTTACCTCTCATTTCTCGAAGTCATTTCAGAAGGGTCTTGGTACTCAAGTTAACCTTAGCACAACATTTCATCCGCAGACGGATGGACAGGCAGAGCGTACCATTCAGACCGTAGAGGATATGTTGAGAGCTTGTGTGATCGATTTCAAGGGTATTTGGGATGATCACCTTCCTCTGATTGAGTTCGCCTACAACAATAGCTACCATTCCAGCATTCATATGGCCCTTAAAAGATCTTGAAAAGGATTAGAAATGTGGCATATGAGTTAGAGTTTCCAACAGAATTAGCAGCAGTGCATCCAGTCTTCCCCATCTCACTCTTGAAGAAGTGTGTGGGTGACCCAGCCTCTATAGTGTCATTAGAGAGTGTGGCGGTGAAAGATAGTCTTTCTTATGAAGATGTACCAGTTGAGATTCTTGACCGTCAGGTTAGAAAGTTGAGAAATAAAGAAGTCGCTTCAGTAAAGGTTTTTTGGAGGAGTCAGTCCGTAGAGATATCTACTTCGGAAGCAGAAGCAGCCATGAAAGGCAAGTAGCCTCACCTCTTTCCTTCCGATTCCACTCCAACTTAAGGTAATAGTTCCTCTTCAGTTTTTCAGTCATTCATGTGTAAATTCAGCCTTAGAATCATGTTCCCTCAGTTTGTACTTGCATTTTTAGCGTATTACATGTTCTCGGAACTCAATTCAGTTAGCAACTCAGTTTTTAGTGTTTAGTAGTAGGGTCTGCAGCTCTGTCCTTCTATTTCAGCTAGTTTAGTCTTCATTCGAGGACGAATGTTCCCAAGGGGAAGATAATGTAACACCCCGTATCCAAGATAGACCAAAAGCCAGTTTTTTAGAAAATCTATAGGTGCAATTGACGTTTTCCATCGACGGACCGTAGCCTAACCCACGGTCTGTATAGAACATCCGTCGATTTAGTAAAAAAAAAACCAAAAACTCAGCCGATGAAATTTGACTAAGTGTCGAACGAAGGACGGACCTACAGTCCGTAGTCTATGTCCGTCAATCAACACCCCATTTACCCACTCTCCGACAAGAACCACGATTGACCAGCACGGTGCGTAGGTGGGAATTAGCAGATAGTTAGGGGGGAATGAAGTTGGGTCAACTTCAAATGATCATAACTCTTAGCACAAAATGAATTAAGTGTCCCATGACATACCAAAATATAGATAATTGAAATATATTTCCATAGCCAGCGACCTTGCTAAAATCAGACCTCTGAGTAAAACGTTATGCCCGTTTTAGTAAAGGCCTGTCTAACAGACCCAACTTAATGACCCAAACGACGGACTGTCGATTGAATGACAGACCGTCAGTCCAGGTAGTCGTTTGGTGCAACAAAAATTAACTCAGTGGTCTTTTGGTCTTTTCCAACTTCGTTTAAACTCTAAGATACGTCAGTTTGACCGTAAATAATCAGATATTAGTCAATTTAAGTCCAGAAACATAACTAAAACTTACCTAAGTCAAATCATTAATTAAAACATAGAAAATTAGAAGCAAGAAAGGAGAAAAAGGTTAAGAACCCTAGTTCAAGAAAGCAGCAAGGTGCCAGCAGTTCCAACCCCGAAAATCTGAATATTTCTCCGTGAATTTCATCACCAGGTATGTGGTATTTCACTAATGGGTTCCTTTCACCCCATACATCCCTAGTTTTCAGTCAGATTCTTGATTCTCATATCATGATTAGACCTAGGGTTTCTAGAACTTCAACAGAACCTCATCAATTAGTTATATATTCCAAATCAGATTTCCATGTTATTACTCAGATCACTGGATGAATTTTAGAACCCTAGCTATGTATTTCTTTAGTTCCGGAATTACACATGCTTGGTTAGATATTTCAGTTATTCAGTTATACATGCCTCAATTTTTAATGAATCATTATCAGATTAAATGTTGCATTCTCAGTTTGCATGTTCAGTTTTGAGCTATCCAGTATTTTACAGAAATTCATACATAATCAGTTAATTACATAAATCAATAGGAGTAGCATAATATCGAGTTGGACTAGGGTTCAAGCATACCCAATTAGTACCAGAACTACTAGCCAAGTAGGTTGTAAGTCCCCTATGTGGGAAATCAGTTTAGTGATCAGGCCAACATTCCTTTATACCTCTGGCAGGGTATATTGGCTCCTCTCGATGAGGCGTATACATCGGACTCCACATTTAGCTCATGTGGTTTTATTATCGGTTATTAGTAGCTCCCATAGTTCAGTTAGACTCTCTTGAATTGACCATTTATCAGTATATTCAGTATTCAATTTCAGCATGATATAAATTGGTCATCGCATTTATTTAGCTCAGAATTTAGTATATCATGTTCAGATTATTATACTTGCTTTTGTACTTGTTCAGTTATGTTTTATTTCAGCTTTAGACTATCCTACATGCTTAGTGCCCTTCAAGTACTGACGCATACGTGCGCTACATCTTCTCGTGATATAGGTTAAGGTTCTTAACATCCAGATCATGCATAGAACAATTCTCGATCTCCAGTTCAGCAGATTCAGTGGTGAGTCCTTATTCTCCGAGGACAATAGTCATGAGTTCATTTTAGTCTTTTAGTCATTTAGTTTCAATTTTTGCTACACTTAGCTGGGGCTTGTCCCAGCATTTCTAGTCAGTTAGAGGCTTATTTTAGACATACTTAGTTTCAGCTTAGTAGTGAGTTAATATGTTATTTGTATTACATTCATCAGTACTTCATTTATCTCAGTTATAGTATATGGGTATTCCCCATCTTTTCAGTTTAAATTATAATTTAGCTTCCGCATTCAGTTATTAACTTTAGTATGCTCATGATCATGCCAGCAGCGTTAGCTTGGGATCACTTGTGGTCCTATGTTCCGTGTCCTCGTCTCAGGGGTAGTCTCGGAGCATGACACCATCCACCCTAGGTACAAACAACCTACCTTGATACTTTAGCACACCATCACCCCCTTGTTCAAAATCTAATACTCTTTGCTTATGAACATTTGCCTTCAAGTCAAGCAATATGGGATCTTTGTCTTGTTTCTCTTTCACCTCTGACACTAATGATGACTCATCCCCATTGGTCACAACTATTCCACCTTTTGTGGTGTCCATAAGTTTGATTCCGAGGCGTCCAAGTATGTTCACGTCTTTAGCGAGCTCTTTCTTTTCTTCTTCAACATAGGTGGTACTCCCCATGGATAACCTGATCAAATCATCAACAACTACGTTAGCCTTACCTGGGTGGTAATTGTCACGATCGGAATCTAGACCCCAGACGAGATCTGCGTCATTGACCTCTCAGAGGTCGCAGACAAGCCTATGTACGTCATTCTTACTTCATCTAGGTTAATTTTAGTGAAAAATTTGAACTTTTTGTTTTCTTATTTCATGCTAAACATTTTAAACTTAACATCATAGGCGTTCACAAATCAACCATCTAATATAGAGATAATCAAATGAAAGAAATAGTTTATAATTGCATTAAACGTATTTTTGCCAAAACGGCACCAATACAAAGTCTGAAATAAAAGTGGAAAGAAACACTAGTGGAACATGCTCCACTAGCTAAGGCCTACATCTAAACTAGATAATAACGGTAGACATCCTCGAAAGCATGAGGGCCTACCAAGTCCGGATGAATGCTCCACGTCCGAATAGCTGCAACGTCAACCTGTAAGCTCTAATGTCCACCTGCGCCTGCACCTAAAAATGTAGAGTTGTATGGGATTAGTACACACTTGTACTAAGTATGGGTATATGCAAGCACACACCAAGGACATGCATGAGTAAGAATAGCTCTTTCCTAATAACATGATTATGGAAAGTCAAGTCAGTGGACTTGCCAAATTGGGATTAGGAAAGTTAGTGAACTTTCCAAATTTGGATTAGGAAAGTCAGTGAGCTTTCCAAATCTGGATTAGGAAAGTCAGTGAGCTTTCCAAATTTGGATTAGGAAAGTCATGCCATGAGAGTAACATGCATCATCATACTTATAATATTGCACACAACACATAACATCTTACACATAACACATATCATATTGCATATAGCACATAACATCTTTCATATCACTCATTCATATGCCATGAGACCTTGGAATCATGGACTTGACATTAAGACTTTCCAAAATGAGGGCTCAACATATGGGACCTTAACTAGGGAGTCTTCGTTAGCAAACACAGAGTCTGCTTCATTCATTCATACGTACTTCATTTCATTCATTCATAAGCTAGTGTAAACACCAACTATACCTAGGATGTAGTTTAAGACTCTCATCGGGTTTGCTGTGCAATTATCAAGAATAACCTAGTGTCATTACTTGAGTCTAGCTCACCTCTTGATTATCCTATCCTAAAACCTTTGGTATCGTTCATTTCATTATGTGCATCATTTGAGGCTGGCCTCATTCATTCATAGGTAACTTTAAACTTTAACCGACATAGATCATGTGAGCATCATGAAATCCAGTGTCATGAAACCCCACACCGAAAAGAGGTGGAATCACCGGCCAAAGTGACCCAAAACATGCTAGCGTACATGAGAATTGAACCCCGCCAAAACCATATATTGGCAGTATAGGTTCGAAGACCAGGAGATATAAGGAGACCCATATCCGGTATGCCAGATAGTCTCATCTCATGATATTTACGTGAACCTCCGCCCTTCCCGAAAGAAGGCATCACCGCTCATATCTAGTCTATCGGTGCTCAGTATAAAGTTCCATTTCATTCAACTTATACGTCATGGAAGCTGGCTTCTAGTATGAGGAAATCATACCTCAATAGATGATTTCTCATCTCATCATTAGTATTAAGTGTGTTAATCTCAATACTTCCATTAGAGTGTTCATAGAGACTAGTCTCTTCATTAACTTTACACTCTCATAGTGAGTACGTTTTGGTAACATTTACTAGACTCATTTGAGATTGTTCTCATCTTTTACATTAGCCTCAAATCATGTTGTCACCACATTCATTAACATTAGCACAATTGCTCTTCATAATTACTCACCCCATTTACGTGAATGTTCATTTCATCATATGCCAATGCACTTGGCCATTTATGTGTTTCACACTCTTACTTAACCCTTCTAGGGTTTCATCATTTCATTATATAATAATCATTTCATCGTATTCCAATGCACTTGGCTATTTAGTGTGTTGTACACTCGTACTTAGCCCTTCTAGGGTTACATCATTTCATTACATACATCTTAGGTTCACTTATTTTTAAACGTATGCTAGATTTATGGGTCTATACATACAAGCCATGAGGCTTCATTCATAGTTTGTTAAGTGACTCATATCTTCCTAAGATTATCTAGTACAAGTCTTATCCATCTTGTATGTATGCCAAGATCTCAATTTTGATCTAAGTAGGTGGCATTATTCTTGAACATTTAATTCAGGTATGACTTATGTATCAATACGGAAATTTGGGCAAGGGAACCCAAGTTCGAATCCCTTGGAAAACACTTACATTTTTCCTTGATTTTATTTTTAATCTTCATGACATTGGGACCCTAGATCGAGCCCCAACATCAACATTTCTTTTTAGTTCCTTTTCTCTAGAAACTCTCTCCCTTGGCCGAGGGGTTGTGGGTTCGAACCCCCACAGCCCCCTTTTATTTTCCTATTTATTTTCCTTGTCTACTTCGCATTAACCATGGGGTTGTGGGATCAAACCCCCACAGCCTCTCTTTATTTTTCTTTATTTAGCTTGGGACTGAGAGGTTGTGGGTTCGAACCCCCACATCCTCCTTATTTTATTTTCATTTAAATGTTGACTTATTTATGCGTTGGCAGTGAGGTTGTGGGATCGAGCCCCCACAGCCTCACTTTATTTTCCCTTTCTCCTTTACTCTCTTTCACAACCTTGAGGTGATGGGTTCGATTCCCACGCCTCACATTTCCTTTCTTTTGTTTTTGTCTTTCACTTCATTCGCTGCCTGGAGGTTGTGGGTTCGATTCTCACGCCTCCCATTTTATTTTAATAATTTTTGCACTCTACTTTTTCAGCCAGCGTACCCTATTTCGATTCCCCCTAATCCCATTTCTTTTCTTGTTATTTCAACGCAGTACATGGGTGAGGTTACAGGTTCGAATCCTGGTAGCCTCATCCCTTTATAATCTGTTAAATTTCAAGATTTATTCCTCTACATTTAGCCTAAACTGAACTTGTAAGTTTGCTGGAAATTTAGTCATTTTCTTAGCTTATTTTCACTTGAAAACTTAGGGAAATTCATAGATCATTTAACACTTTTTTGGGTGCATTTTCATAGATTCGTTTAGCCAAAATATTGATACTCAAATCAGCCCCACTTCCATTTTAATGAACATCACAATTTACATAGGTTTATGCACGTAAAATGACAACCAAAACAATATCAAATTTGAAGCCTTAACCCGAGACCTCATTTACAGTAACATTTTTGCACGCACACACTTGAACAAAATTTCGAATACATGGTTGTCTTTCATACGATTTCAAGTACACAAACATAATCATATTCATCAAGAAAACATAACATACACCTAAATCTACCAGCAATCATACCCAACCTACGATTCATTGGGAGCTAGTGACAGGGGCATGCAAAAGGGGAAACAATCCTAGTTTTCGAATGAATAATATGAACCTTAAGGGGTCTCTTGGGAAAGGGACCAAGAGAGAAGAAAACCCATACATTTTTGACGTTAAACCCTTGACTTGCTGCCCAAAAACTTCACCCAAGAACACGTCTAAGCCTCCTCAAAGTCAACTCCACTCGAATGACAACCTCCGTTAGCCTAGTGTGCGATTAACGTTTGTTTTTTTGTGATTTCGTGTGAGTTCTTCAAGTATGAAGAACTTGGTTTATTTTTCTGCTTTTGTGTCTTATTTTGGCATAGAATTTTCGTGTGAAAGAAGAAGACAGATTGAGCATGAGAGTGGAGAGATAAATGTGAGAGAGAGTTGGAGTTATAGGAGGCTTATGAGTCTAGTTTTAGGACTTAGTCAATAGGGTTTTGTTTATTTAATAAAAATCTGATTTTTATTTTATTTTAAATCAGCTAATGAATAATAATCATTAATTAATTACATTAATTCAATAGCTTAAATAAAAAGCACATTAATTCATTGATTCCACCTAGGTTCGAACCCGGGTGGAGCAAGACTTCACTTCAAGAGCCCTATTTTGGCCCTCTCTCCGCAAATTGACCCTCCACCATATTAATTAAATAATTAATTATATATTTAGGGTAATTACGATACTACCCTTAGACAGGAAAAAGACCATTTTACCCCTAGACCCTTCAAACCTAAGTTCCTCTCTTTAAGTCCGATAAAGACTCCTTCTAGTAAATCTTCGTATTCGAGAGCCCTACATGGTTGGACCCAACCTTTCCAAGATCAAATAACTCCCCAAGTTAGTTTGCTTGGCTGTAGCAAGGGTTTCGAGGTCTGGTTTTACGCGCATCAATCCATGTGAACCCTGGTCTAATCGTAGGCATTCTTGACACATTAAGCATTACTTATCTTATCCATTTTTAGGGTTGTTACAGTAATAAATACTCATGTAAAAATTGTTGAGTATTTCTGACCACCTCCAATTTCTGAGATTTATCTCCTTCTGAGTGAACAAATATTGAAGGATCTTGTGACCAGTGAATATGTCAAATGAACACCATACGAGTAGTGACTTCATATCTTCAAAGAAAAAACTACTGCATCCAATTCCAAGTCATGTGTTTGATAATTCTTCTCATAAACCTTCAACTCTGGAGGCATAAGCTATAACCTTGCCATTCTGCATCAACACAAAATCCAAACCAACTCTCGATGCATCACAGTACACCACAAAACCTTGAGTACCCTCTGGTAAGGTCAAAACCGGAGCGGTAGTCAATCTCTTTTTCAACTCTTGGAAGCTTTTCTCACAAGCTTTCAGACCATTGAAACTTTACTGTCTTTTGAGTTAACTTGGTCAAAGGAGACGAGATAGACAAAAGACCCTCAACAAATCTCCTATAGTAGCCGCCAAACCCAAGAAACTCTTTATATCAGTTGGAGACGTGGGTCTAGGCAAACTCTGAACAACTTCTATCTTTTTGGTATCAACTCAAATCCCATTACCAGAAACGATGTGGCCTAAGAATGGCACAAACTTAAGTCAAAACTCAGTATATTGAATGTACGAGTATGCGAGTTGGAATGCTAAAACAACACTTAAGCTGGAAAAGGAGTTATAAGGAACATTTATCTTGGCTCTGTTCAACTCATGAATAACTACTCATTTCAATATAATGCATTTTAAAAGTAAAGGCAATATAAAGAAAAGCTGACTGAAAACAAGTTGTAAACTCTTAATGTATATATGGATACAATAAATCTCTGAGATCAATGTAAAAATACAAATTACAGATGTATATGAAAATACAATAACTTTTTTAAGATCTTCTCAAACCGACAACCATCACTTAAGAGCTATAGTGATAATACATTGTTACTCGGCCCACGCTGGCCAGCCATCCTAACCTTGCCAAAGTATAGGACCTGAACTAATCCACTAGTATTCTGTGAAAAGGGTTCATCTAAAAAGTATGTCCCTTTTCTACACATGATGGTTACATGGTTTTCATGGAGACTTGAGTTAATATGAAAATCGCATCCCCACATCGGTTCTCAGTACTACTCCCAAAATACACTAGCTCTTATGTTTTTAAAACATATTAATTTTGTGGTTAGAGAATAGTGCTCAAAACATAACTTTAAAAGCCCTGTTGGAAATCATAGTTTCCCTACTTGCTTCATTTTATAAAGCTATTATTTCTGTTTGAAAACTAGCCTGAATGTTCTTTACATGTTTAAGCGTAAAAACATTTGTAACTCTTAGGGATTACTTATTCCCCTTATAACTTTTGAGAACGAACACAACTATTTACTCTTGCTTAACTTGTAACTTGAGTCTTAAAACAAAGTTTAAAATGTTTGTTAAAGACTCTTGGAAACTTTTGAAACTCACTTTGACTTGCTTCTTAACCTTTAGATTTGACTATTAACTTCTTTGATTTTGATCTTAACTTTTCTTGAATTGGATTATGGATTCAAGGATCATGATCTCATGTTTATGGATGATTTAATAATGTTTAGATGTACTTTAGAGTGTTGAAATCAACCAATAAATGTGGGTATATCACTTAGGAACAATTACGAAAAAATAGGGAAAGAATGGGGTATCTAGGTGACCTTGGCACTTTGAGAGGCGTGGAGCACCAGAGACTGACAGATAGACTATGATCCGAGGCTCTCTGGCTGGCGCGGTGTCCCAGGGCCTGTCAGACAGAGTGTCACGACCCGAAAGTACCCCCTAGAATCTATGGATAACTCTCGGATTGTGACCGGGCGTACTTGACCCTTTGGGGTCTCATACAAGCCCTTTAACTATCGTTCATCACATAAGACATGAAAATTAGTGCGGAATTTAAATCTTTTCATGAATATTAAATAAAGAAAGTCTTTCATAAAATACTTAGAGAATCTCATCGTCACAAGCCAACTTAAATACACGACATAATATCTTAAGGACATGTCCCATTACATTAAAGAAAATACATAATAAGTCTTAATAATAAAACTAGGAAACATAGACTATGTCCTTGAATATATGAGGACATACCAAATCTTGAGAGAGTAGATTTCCCAAGCTTCACCTTCAAACCTTCAAAAGCTTCCAACCTATACTTATAAGGTATAGATAAGTATGGGGTTAGTACAAACAATGTACTAAGTATGACATATGCAAAAACATGTAAAAAGGGACATCTTAGGAAAATAAGCTTTCATGCCAAATAATTATAACATTCATGAATTTAGAAGCAAAGCAACATAAGAAGCATCATTTAGCACTTAAAGAAGGATTTCCATAATTTTAAACAAAAAATACACATTACAGTGAAGTACTCAAATTACAGTAAATTCCTTTTTGACAATTACAGTGAACTACTAGGCTATTACAGTGAACTAAAAAGACTCCAACAATGGTGAACTTCCAAGGTATTGCCCATGAGGAAGTGAACTCATTTCCGTAGGAGTTTCCCTACCTAAGGATAATCCTAAGACTCTTCAAGGTAAGACATGAAGGAAACGTCTAAACACTTCCTTCAATGCACTCCAGCGATCCTTAAGACTACCCCTTTCGACTTACTCACCTCGAGATAACAAGTCACCACTCAAATCACAAGACATTAGAAGAACACCCAACAAAACATCAAAGACTTCCCTTTCGGAATGCCTACTTAGTGCAATGAGTAGATGGCGTCCCATACCACCACCTACCTTAAGTAGTACACTCTTTTAGAAGGTTTGGCACCAAGTCTTCCCTTTCGTAAGGTTCTACTTAGTACAATGGATAGGTAGCGTCCATACCACCACCTACCCTAAGTAGCAAGTTCTTTTAGAAGACTTAGTTCATTCAATTCACATATGTAGCACATGCTTTTAGAAGACTTATTACTTTCATTACTTTTGTGGGGGGTTATCTTAACCGACAAAGACCATGAGATTTTGTAACAACCCTAAAAATGGATATGCTACATAATGCTTAATGTGTCTAGAATGCCTACGATTAGATTGGGTTCACACGGATTGATGCGCGTAGAACCAGACGTCGGAACCCTTGCTACAGCTAAGCCAAATAACTTGGGGAGTTAGTTGAGCTTGGAAAGGTTGAGTCAAACCATGTATGGCTCTCGAATACGAAGATTTACTCGAATGAGTCTTTACCGGACTTAAAAAGGGCAAATCATAGTTTTGGAGGGTCTAGGGGTAAAATGGTCTTTTTCCAGGCTAAGGGTAGTATCGTAATTACCATAAATATATAATTAATTATTTAATTAATAAGGTGGAGAGGAAATTTGGGGAGAGAGGGACGAAAATTGGCTCTTGAAGTGAAGTCTTGCTCCACCCGGGTTCGAACCTAGGTGGAAGCAATGAATTAATTATTTTTTTAATTTAAGTTGGTAAATTATTGTAATTAATATATGTATATTATTTATTAGCTGATTTAAAATAAAAGGAAATCAGATTTTTAATATTTAATAAAAACCTTATTTGACTAAGTCCTAAACTAGACTCCTAAGCCTAATAAAACTATCACTCTCTCACGTCTATCTCTCAAAACACACGATCATTCTCTCTTCCTTTTCACGATTTTCTCTGACAAATAACTTCAAGAACAGTAGGTAAACCAAAGTTCTTCACACTTGAATAACTCACAACGAAAATTATAAACAAACAACTAATCAATCACGTAGGCAAAGAGAAGGTTTTCCGTCGAGTTTGGTGTTGAACTTTTGGTGTTGGACGTGTGTTTGGAGGAGTTCTAGTCGAGGTTTGAACGTCAAAAAGGTATGGGTTCTCTTCTCTCTTGGTCCCTTTCCCAAGAGACCCCTAAGGTTTAGACGAATCTATTCCGAAAACTAGGATTGTTCCCCGTTGCATGTCCCTGTCACTAGCTCCCATTGAATCATAGGTTGGTTATGTTTGATGGTAGAAAACTAGGGATGAAACGTGTTTTCGTGATGATTATGTGTTTATATGTATGTTCGGAATTATGTGACTTATGTTGATGTTTTTCCGAAACTATTACGTGTGTGTGCAATGTGAATCGTATCTATGTGCCTCGGGTTAAGGCTTTAAAATGTGATGTTGTGGTTGTATTTCATGTACAAATGTTTATGTAAATCGTGATGTTCATATGATTTTAAATGTGGCTGATTTGAGTGATAATCTCTTGTCTAAACGAATCCATGAAAAATGCACCTAAGAACGTATTAAATGATCTACGAATTACCCTATGAATTTGCGTATAAATGTTGATGAAAGTATGCTGAAAAATTTCAAAAACAATTTCCAGATTTAAGTGATGAATTTCGGTCAAGTTAAGAGGTTTCAAAATATTGTAAAAAATGAATTAAAACAAGTGAGGTCATGGAGGATTGAACCCGTGACCTCACCATATTAAAAACCATGAAAATAAAGAAGTAAAAAGAAATGTGGTGAAGGGGATTCGAGCCATGGTCTTGGCTGGAAAATAAAGTATGAAAATAAGAAATAAGAGGAGTGGGATTCGAACCCACAACCTCTTGGCCAAGATTAAGAAAAACAATGAAAAGAAAAGAAATGTGAGGCGTGGGAATCGAACCCATGACCTCTAGGCAGTAAAGGAGAATTAAAAGAAAATGAGAAGAAAAGAAATGTGAGGCGTGGGAATCGAACCCACGACCTCTAGGCAGTAAAGGAGAAATAAAATAAAAATAAAGTAAGGCTGTGGGGGTTCGATCCCACAACCTCATGGTCAACTCGAAAAAGTCAAGGAATAAGAAATAAAAAAATATAAGGGGCTGTGGGGGTTCGATCCCACAACCGCTCGGCCAAGGAAGAGAGAGTTTAAAGAAAAGAAATTAAAAGAAAATGAGGTTGTTGGGGTTAGATCCCACATACTCTCAATCCCATTGAGCGAAAAATGAAGAGAAAAACTAAGGGAAACATAAAATGAAGGTGTTGGGACTCGATCTTGGGTCCCTGATATGCTCAAACTTACTTCTCAAATAAGAAGTAAAAGCGGTCGTATCAAGTAGAGAACCCAACTAATGAGGTTAGGGTCGATCCCACGAGGAAAATGGTTCAGACTTAACTTTATTCTATTATTACTACTATTTAGTCAATTATTTTCCGAGAAAACAAACAACTATAAGGGGGGTTTTAATTAATAAAAACAATTAAATAAGTTAAATTAATCAACTAACAGATTTTAGTATTGAAGTTTTAATCAAGTGATGAGATTAACTAGGGCTTACGTGTTCCCCACAGGCTTCTAACTCGGTAATTCTAACTATAAAAAGTCTTTCCTAATATCTTGCATGCAAAGTGATAAGTTAGGTATCTCTAAATCCTTGGTCCAGCATCTAGAGAATTTCACTCCGCACCTTGGTTCGGCTACGTGTGTTACTTTACTAAACCTTATCTTTACCTCATATTAAGCATCATAATCGATATTTGACGAAGTTGTTACTACGTACCAACCAACACTAGCCTATTAGATAGTATACACTAAATCTACGTTGATAATTCTTTTCCTATTATCTACCTCCTTGATCCGGCAAGTAGCATTAAGGCGAGTTCTAACGTTGGCTATCCGTTAAAAAGACTTCTAAACGAAAGAATTGTCAATACATGCAAGACACTATTCAAGACGTTATTTTAGCTAAGATTTTACCTTATTATTTGCCCATGGTTCCCACAACCCTAGTTATGGAGTTTAGTTACCCATGGTCATAGTCACGCAATTAGAATGACAGCGGCTCTCTCTTCCCAGTAGCAGGCGAGGCAAAAAAGACCGCCATATTGATAATGTAATAATTCATGCACTTACTTTGATGAGAGTGAATAAAATCCAGAAAATCACTTGATTAATCAACAAAAACACCAACAATCGATTCCAGAAAAAGTATATCAAATACCAAAATCAATAGTTCAAACACTAAAACAAGAGTACTGAAAAATATTCAAGAGTGTAACCCCAAAAATGAGGTTTTTCGAACTATTTATAATAAAAACAAAAACTAATGAAAGAAGGATTCTAATTAATGAAAATCTGTCCAAATGATTCTGAGTCAACGGACCTCGTGATGGACCGTCGTGGGCACGACGGACCGTCATGGCCTCCGTTGTCCCATACTTCACAAATTCTTCTGCTGCTTTCTTCATTACCCTCGACGGACAGGTATGATGGACAGTTTCAAGCACGACGGTCCGTCGAGGGGCTCCTTTCCATAATACTTAACTTCTTGGAATTGGGTACTGGGACTACTCTCTGATCATCACGACGAACAAGCAGGACGGACCATAATGGCTATAACGGTCCGTCATGAACTTTCGTAGTCCCACACTTGGTCAGACTTCCCCATCTTCCTTCAGCAGCTTCTCTCTTCACTAAGATGCCACCTACGGACCGTCACAGCCTCGACGGACCGTCATAAGCTCCGTAGGTGGTCTCTTCTGCATTTCTTGCTCAAAAACTCCCGCATTCATCTTTGGACAGATTTCCTGCAAATAAAGAGAAACCTACATAAAAAAATCAATACAAAAAGCTTTAGACACACACTAAACTTAAGAAAAAAGCATTAAAAGTACCGTGAAACCACGGTACATCAACACCCTCAACTTAAATTCGTTGTTTGTCCTCAAGCGACGCACTCTGACTCACTACAAAATCTTTGTACAAGAGTATCAGCATTTTAGCTTTCGCAATCATTTGGCTATCAATCCTGATCATTCTCATTATGTTCATGCATGTTATCACTATTAGGCTTGAATTATGTGGAATCAGACCATGACACAGACTCACTACGCAATGACACCTATCCTCTTCAATTTCTCACAGAGGTGCTAATATTTCCGGTATTGCAACTACTGTCCTCTCTTCAAAATAATATCCTCATTTTTCACACAATGATTTCAGCTTTACTATAAGGATTACTTTTCAACACTCACTCTCAAAACAAATTCACAACTCATTTATACATATTGCCATAAGCTTGCCCTTATTTTCACTGCTTTAAGTTCGCCATACAACTCTTAGGATCACGATAGGACTTTCTATCTTGTAGCATAGGCTCAGGGTCAGGTAGGGTATATTTAGGTATACTTTAGTGAATTGTTGCCCTCCTTGACATATCGGCTAAGCGTACCACCTTTTTATCATTTTATTTCGCCCTATTTCTAAATTTTCTTTTCACCTTGTTGTTTTCCCTTTCTTATCCTTATGTGTAAGTGACTTTTCTCTTTTCTTGTGTTTATTTTGTTTCATATGTATACTTTATTTTTATTTATTTATTTATTTATTTATTTTATAGTCACTTGTTTTGTTCTTTCATCCTCTTTTTCTTTCAACCCCACTTTCCGGAGTATTCCTTATAACAACCACCCTCAACTCATGATTTTGCCATGAGTGAAGGTTCACAATACCCATGGTTGTGTCAGGGCCAAAACAAGGTTGCTTTCTGCATTAGCCACCCTCAACTTATGCTTTTGGCATAAACTGAGGTGCACATGTCCAAGGAGGGACCAGGGCCAACACATTGCTCCCAGAGAAGATCATTTGGGGTAAAAAAGAAAGATCTATTTTAAGCTCAATTCATTTGGATCAAAAAGGGATTAACTTCATTTGGTTTTCTGTTATTTTTAGGCTCAAGATTGACTATTTCAAACAAGGGCCTATGATCCTTTCCTAATTGTTAATTTCGACTTACTTTCAGCAAGACTAACCAGGCAAGTTCTAGCTCAGTATCAATGGTGGATCATTCAAATTTTCCTCACACTCACTTGACATCTCGTTACACTACCAGATTATCAGACACCTAGTTCGAGTCTTAGATTCAGGGTCATGCAGTAGTGTATCTCTATGTCATGCTTAGAGCCACACATTTATCAATTACTATGCCTAGTCATTGCATCATATTCATTACATCGGGATATCATTTCAGTTTTGGCAATCATGCTTCAGAGTTATACTATGTACACAAGATATAAACATGCCGGTTCAACAATAAAAGTAATCAGTCTCTTGGGGAAAAAGAACACAGGAAAGAAAACCCCAACAGAGGATCGTGAATTGGGCTGCTCAGACTTCACCCTAACAATCACTTTCCATTTTTCCCCACCCCCAACAAAAAAGATATGCAATTGTCCCCAATGCATAAAAAAACTAAAATACATGAATGGTAGGTGAAGCAAACCTGAGGCGCAAAGCACCGGCGATCAGCAAGCTGGTGGGTCCGGTTCCTCGGAACCCACTCCCTCCGTAGTCTGGACACCCTCAGTAGTGTCCTCAGCAGAAACAGCACTATCAGTAGTGCCTCTCACTATCTCCACAACTCTGGAGCTAGACGCCCTGGCAGCTAACTCTACATCCCCCAACGTACGAGCCTCCTCATCAGCAATCGAGACTCTCCTCATAGCCTCCATCTCACGGCGCTCCTTCTTCCTTGCCCTAGCCTCATCCTCCTCTCGACCCCTATGCCTCTTGGCATGCTCTCGTGGGGGAGGTGGTAGAATATCAGAAGTGGTTAATAAAGCAGCCATCACTGTGTCCTTAGCAGGCTCTGCAGAAGGGGCCTCAGACTCAGGCACCCTAGCCTCTAGAATCGTATCAAGATCCGCTCGCAAACTCTCAACCGTAGCCTGAAGGGTCGACACGTCCACCGAAGGGGCTGGCCGGGCTAGCACCCACAACTTAAAAGCGTCTAAGCATTGATGAACCTCCGAGATCTTCCTCTCTGTGTGCTGTGCCATCTTACGCTCCACGCGCTCCTCCGCCTCAGCAATAGACCTCTGCATCCAAGGCTGGATGTGATGCAGAAGTGTGGCCATCTGAGCCTCTAGTTTCTGGACCTAGCAAGTGGGACCAGAGCGGTGGAAGGGGCTGACCGAGAGGAGCTCGGGGCAGTGCTACTACCCGGGATAGACTCGACCGGGGTAGTGTCAATGGATGTAGAAGCATCCTGTGTAGCCGCTTGAGCATGCGCTACAGTATCTGCCAGGTTCTCACATAGTGGAGGTACCTCCGGGCGGGGCCCTCTGCGTGGATCCAACTCATTGGCCTCATCCCTGATGAGGCCGATATCAACATTGCCCTGCGGGGTCTTGAGCTGATCAATGTGCCAGATGGGCACACCTGCGGACCTGCATAAGGAAAACACCATGCATGGAAAAGGGTAAGTAGTGGTGACCTTGAAAGCCCTCTCGTGCATGACAGCCTGAAGAAGCCAAGCGAAGTCAACCTCAAACCCTGCCATCATCGCTGCCATCAGAACTGCGCGATCCCATGTAACTATATTATCTGCAGCAGTGGGGGAGAGGCAGTGGCGGACAATCAACCATAGAAACTTACCCGAGAAGGTCAAGTTAGCCTTCCTGATGGCTCCTTTCGGCTCCCTTACCCAGTCCGCAGCCTCTCTATCAATATATACGTGCTGGCCATCCACCTCTTGGTGGTCTCTCTCAGCGATGGCTCACGCAAGAACCGGCCCTTTTTAACAATTTGCCACCGGTAGTCGAACTCGGCGGTGAGAGGGGTCCTGGTGGCATCAACATCCTCGCCGTACAAATACCGACGGCTGGCTGGCAGGGAGATGTCGACCTGTATGCCGCGGACTCTGATGTGATCAAGTGGGGCCTATTTGGTGGGGGCAGCCCGCCTATCGATCTGTGATCGGAGAGTAGCCACATAAGAGGCGTAAAACTCTTGGACCAACTCCTCACTGTATCGGCCCAAAGAACGAGCCGTCCACTCTAGCCGGTGTCTGGTGAAGAGAGTGTGGATATCCGGCATGGTGGGGAGACTTCCCGTAAGGACCCGCCTCTCCAGTGTAAGGGTCCGTGTCATGACGCCCTTATCATTTAGTAGCTTGGCGTCTGAATACACTTGGTATTGCCTGTCGACACACCATCGGTTGGGCTGGTCGGCAACCGGGGCGGGAACTCTAGTCGGTGAGCCTAGAGTGGAATCAGTATTGTCAGCCTCTTCAGACGAGGCAGACTGTGCAGCTGTGGCTGGTGCAAAGGCTTCTGCGGACCCGGAGGCTTCCTCCGACCAAGAAACTCCTAAGGAGCCAGACGCTCCTTCGTCTTGTGCAGCTGACCCAGAAGGTGTGCCGGTCAGTGTGCGCTCCTCATCAGACTGGGAGACAGTGACTACGCCGAATGCCACCTTCTTGGGTGTGGCTCTGGTTGCACGTGCAGCTCGTGCTGGAGTGGCAGTGCCTGGGGGCACGTACTCGGGATCATGCTCATCATCAGAGCATATAACCAGTCGGGCAGACGGGGCGACGTACTTTGAATGCCCACGTGCGTAAACTCAATCTTGTTTCGGTGCCATGAGAGATAGTACCTATAAGGAATCATTATTAGTACTAGAAGGAGCAAACAAGACAAGCAAAAACGAAACAAAATACACATAAGATCAAAGCTGTAATAACATCTCTGAAGTAGTAGTGAAACATGACGGACCAGTTGACAGCCCGTCGTGAGTACGACAGACCGTCATGGGGGTCCGTCATGAATTACTTAACATTATTTATTTGGAGACCTCTGAAGGAAAGTCTCTCAAAGTTATGACGGATAGGCAGGACGGACCATCGTGGCTATGACGGGCCGTCGTGAAGGTCCGTCATGGGACACTTGGAAAACGTATGGATACCCTTAGGAGAGGGATCTCTGACCGTCATGACGGTTGTGTAGG
Organism: Solanum sitiens; assembly: GCA_016801875.1. Taxonomy (NCBI): domain Eukaryota; kingdom Viridiplantae; phylum Streptophyta; class Magnoliopsida; order Solanales; family Solanaceae; genus Solanum; species Solanum sitiens. The sequence goes on from JABWTJ010000682.1 coordinate 120,278, forward strand.
ACGTACTGTCGTAGGTTCGACGGTCAGTTGTATAGGTCCGTGATTGGACACTTAAAAAAAAGTTGGAGACCCTTAGGACTGGGGTCTATGACAACCATGACAGTTGTGCAGGATGGACCGTCGTGGATACGACGGTCCGTCGTATAGGTCCGTCAGTGGACACTTAGAAAAAAGGTGGAGACCCTTAGGAGAGGGATCTCTGACCGTCATGACGATTGTGCAGGACGGACCGCCGTGGGTACGACGGTCCATCGTATAGGTCCGTAATTGGACACTTAGAAAAAGTTGGAGACCCTTAGGACTGGGGTCTCTGACAACCATGACGGTTGTGCAGGACGGACCGTCGTATAGGTCCGTCAGTGGACACTTAGAAAAAGGTGGAGACCCTTAGGAGAGGGATCTCTGACCGTCATAACAATTGTGCAGGACGGACCATCATGGGTACGATGGTCCGTCGTATAGGTCCGTAATTGGTTACTTAGAAAAAGTTGGAGACCCTTAGGACTGGGGTCTCTGACAACCATGACGGTTGTGCAGGACGGACCTTCGTGGGTATGATGGTTCGTCGTATAGGTCCATCAGTAGACACTTAGGGAAAACAAATAGTGGGGTGTTTGACGGACCCTAGGACTGTCCGTCGTGGGTACGACGGTCCGTCGACGGGCTCTCGTTGTGTCATTCAGTGACATAACTAAGGATGCCATAATCAGTTCTTGTGAGTCCAAACTAAAGGCTTGATAGTAACCCACATATTTCTAACCCAAATACCTAGGAAACTAGCAATGCTAAAGCACTATTTTCTCGAGTTTTAACATGTAAATTCGGAGGACTATAAACCAAGGTCAGACAAGTTTTCAAAAACATATACCCCTGCTTGGATTCGGTTAACCCACTACCCACATCAATTTTATTTATCAGTGTGGGTCTTTAAAGCATGTCATAAGGTATTTAGCATTCAACAAGGAGTCAAAAATCAAAAGCCCAACAAAAAGAAACAGGCCACTAGTAATTAAAAACAATAATGTAGTGTAAATGGGTAGATAGATCAGAAACACAGCAGAACACTCCGACCAGTAAATAGGAGATTGTGGGAAGGGGAAAATGAGAGTGTGGGAATATGGGGAAGTGATGGTGAATCAGTTGATATGGAAGAGGATGAGAGTGGAAGGAAGTTGAAAAGGGAGGAAATGGGAGAAAGAGGGAAAGAAACGGTTTAAGTGAAGGGGTGGGGAGTTTAAAAGGTTTAAAACTTTTAAAATTCCCCAGCCGGGTCGGGTCGGGTTACTGGTTAATGACGCGATGAGTCCCCGACGACGGTCCATCAAATGTGTGATGGTCCATCGTAAGTTCCGTCGCGGGTGCCCTAATCTTTTAAAAAATAGACAAACTTACCTGGCACGACAAATTCCTGTGATGGTCCATTGCAAGCGTGACGGTTCGTCGATGGATCCGTCATTGAGTGCTTCAGACCAATTTCTGAAGATTTTTCTGGTGATGTGCTACCTGCAAAGTTAACACCCATTAAGCTATTCTCTATGTGTTTGACTGGAGACTTAGTGGACACGGACCCCAAACTACGCTCTAGCCAACACTTCTAACAAAACGAAAAACAAAGAAAATGCGACTATTACTAGAAAAAAATACTATAGTTGGCTTAGAGGATACATATTGGGTTGCCTCCCAACCAGCGCTTGATTTAACGTCGCGGCACGACGGAGGATACTCGATTACTCAGATTTTATCAATATGGTATGCCTCGATCACTTCATTCGCCTATTCAGCATGCCCCTAATAGATTTTTATTCGTTGTCCGTTCACCTTAAACCGCACACCCTCCTTGTTTTCCAACTCAACCGCTCCGTGGGGGAATAGTTGGGTGATAAAGTAAGGCCAGTCCATTTGGACTTGAGCTTGCCCGGAAACAAACGCAACCTAGAATTGAATAAAAGCACCAAATCCCCAACTATAAAATCGCGTTTCTCAATCTTTTGGTCATGGTATTTCTTCATCTTTTCTTTGTAGAGGATTGAACTTTCATAAGCTTTTAGGTGAAATTCATCGAGTTCATTCAACCCATTTAACCTCTGTTCTACAGCTTCATTCCAATCCATTTTCAACTTCTTCATAGCCCACATGGCTTTGTGCTCTAATTCAACCGGTAGGTGACAAGCTTTCCCATATACAAGTTGGTATGGGGACATACCTATGGGAGTCTTATATGCTGTCCGGTAGGCCCAAAGAGCATCATCAAGCCTCCTTGACCAGTCCATTCTACTAGCGTTCACTATTTTTGACAAAATCTGTTTGATCTCCCTATTTGATACCTCAACTTGCCCACTAGTTTGAGGATGGTAAGGAGTGGCCACATTATGGCGAACCCCATATTTCTCCAATAATCCCTTAAACAATTTGTTGCAAAAGTGGGATCCCCCATCACTAATAATTGCCTTTGGGGTACCAAATCATGAGAATATATTCTTTTTCAAGAACGCAGTGACACTCTTCCCTTTATTGTTTGCGAGGGCGATAGCTTCCACCCATTTAGATACATAATCAACCGCTACTAAAATATACTTCATTCCATGAGAACTCACAAAGGACCCATAAAGTCAATACCCCAAACATCAAATAATTCAATCAGAAGAATGGGGTTTAGAGGGAGCTCTTGCTTTCTTGAAATGCCGCCATCTCTTTGGCATCTATCACATGCTTTGGCGAACTCATAAGCATCTTGATGAATAGTTGGCCAATAGTAACCACATTGTAAGATCTTATGAGCAGTCCGTATACCACTATGATGTCCACCAACGGGTGAGGAATAGCATGCCTCTAAAATACTCAACATCTCAACTTCTGGCACACAACGCCGAATAAGCCCATCGGCACAGCTCCTATATAAGTATGGTTCATCCCAAAAGAACTTCTTCACATCCTACATGAACTTTTTCCTTTGATGAAAGGACAAGTTCGATGGAACAATATCGCTAGCCAGATAGTTCGCAAAATCTGCGAACCATGGAATCAGGTCTTGTGAAGCAGCTAATACATGCTCATCTGGGAAAGTATCATCAATATCAGTCTTATCCCCTAACTCTCTCATAGCTTCATCTTCTAAACGGGATAAGTAATCAGCAACTTGATTTTCGGTCCCTTTTCTATACCTCACCTCAAAGTCAAATTCTTGCAGTAGTAAAACCCAACGAATCAACCTCGGTTTCACATCCTTCTTTGCCATCAAATATCTAAATGCTGAATGGTCAGTATGCACTATAACTCTAGTACCTAGCAAATAGGATCAAAATTTTCAAAAGCAAAGACTACTGCAAGGAGCTCTTGCTCAGTCACTGTGTAGTTCTTCTAGGCTTCATTGAGGGCTTTACTAGCATAGTAAATGGGATGAAGGATTTTGTCTCTTCTTTGTCCCAATACCACACCTAGAGCAACCCCACTAGCATCGCACATCACCTCAAATGAACTGCTCCAATACGGAGAAATAATGATAGGTGCAGACACCAACTTCTCTTTTAACTCGCCGAATGCTTTAAGACAGGATTCATCAAAATAAAATTTACACTCTTTCTCCAGCAATTTGCACAAAAGATGCGCAATTTTTGAAAAATCTTTGATGAACCTCCGGTAAAAACCTGCATGCCCAAGAAAGCTTCTCACACCTTTTACAGAGATAGGTGGGGGAAGTTTCTCTATTACCTCGACTTTAGCTCGATCAACCTCTATACCCTTCTCTGAAATGCGATGACCCAAAACAATACCTTCTTTCACCATAAAGTGGCATTTTTCCCAATTTAATACTAGATTGCAGTCTTCACACCTCTTAAGAACCTCAGATAAATGACTCAAACACCGCTCAAAGGAGTCACCAACCACAGAAAAATCATCCATAAATACCTCAATAGTGTCCTCCACCATATCAGAGAATATCGACATCATACATCTCTGAAATGTGGCAGGTGCATTGCACAACCCAAACAACATTCTCTTGAAAGCAAAGGTCCCATATGGGCAAGTGAAGGTGGTTTTCTCTTGATCTTCCGGTGCAATAGAAATCTGATTATACCCCGAATAACCATCAAGAAAATAGTACCACCCTTTTCCGGCAAGTCTATCCAACATCTGATCAATGAAGGGCATAGGAAAATGGTCTTTTTCGGTCCATGCATTTAATTTCCGGTAATCCATACACACCCTCCATCCAGTCACCGGTCTCATTGGAACAAGTTAATTTTTTTCATTGGGGACCACAGTCATTCCCCCTTTCTTAGGTACACACTGAATAGGGCATACCCAACTACTATCGGCGATCGGATATATTACTCTGGCATCCAACCACTTAATGATTTCCTTCTTCACGACCTCTTGCATAGGTGGATTTAAGCGTCTCTGGTGCTCAATACTTGGCTTATGGTCGGGCATGAGTTGGATTTTATGAGAATAAATACCAGCAGGGATCCCAATAATGTCCGCAATAGTCCACCCAATAGCTCTTTTGAACCTTTTTAGCACTTTCACAAAACTCTCAATTTGTTGTTCATTCAGGTCTGATGCAATGATTACCGGCAAAGTGTCACCATTTCCTAAGAATTCATACCTGAGATGAGGTGGGAGAGCTTTTAGTTCTAACTATGGAGCCTCCTCCATAGATTATTTCACGGGTGGAGACTCGCTATTCTTCATATCTAACTCATATTTCTTCGGTTTAAACCGAACATCACCACGATCGAGAGCCGCGACTAATGACCCTTACTCTTCAATACAATCGCTATCAAAATTCATTATCACTGCCGCTAGTGCTTCTACACCTAGACGTTCTTCTATTTGTGTCTCGGATGACTTATTAACTTTGTAGGATATAGCAGATACCGATTGGATCTCACCACTCTGCCTCATGGACCTACAAATGTTGAAGGTCACTTCTTCATTGTTCAACCGAAATTTCATCTGCCCTTTTCCATATCAACTAAGGCTCTACCCGTAGCAAGGAATGGCCTCCCAAGAATAATAGGCACCTCAAAATCGACTTCACAATCAAGAATAACAAAATCGGCCAGAAATATGAATGACTCCACTTTTACTAGCACATCGTGGAGTATCCCAATAGGCCTTTTCACTGTTCGATCGGCCATCAGTAGCCGCATCGCAGTGGGCTTTGGGTTACCCAAACTCAATTTCTTGTAAATCGAGAGGGGCATAAGATTTATGCTTTCCCCAAGATCACATAATTCTTTCAAAAAATGTAATAACCCGATTGTACAAGGAATAGTGAAACCACCCGGATCTTCCTTCTTTTGCACTAGAGACCTTGTAGCAATAGCACTACAATGCTGCATTTTATCATCATCCTCAAAAGTGACCGATCTTTTCTTCATAACCAGATCTTTCATAAACTTGGCATAACCGGGCATTTGTTCCAGAGCTTCTACAAAAGGGACATTGATGGAAAGCTGCTTCAACATCGTTATAAAACGCCGATATTTACCATCCTCAGTCTTTTTCACAAATTTTTGAGGGAAGGGGGGGGGTCTAGGCATGGAAGTCACCTTTTTGGGCACTTCAGTATCTTTTCCCATTTTATCTTCTAACTCACCACTAAGCTCCACCACTTTATCATTATCTCTTATCACCTTTTCTACATCAGACGGCATAGGTGGGTCAATGGTTTGCTTACCACCCCGAGTAGTGATTGCCATACAGTGTCCATCATTTTTCGTATTTTGGACAGTGTTGCTAGGGAGAGTGCCCGGTTGCCATTTGTTCACCGTCGCAGATAATTGGGCCATTTGCAAGTCAAGCTGCTTAATCGATATTGCATGTGTATCGACTTTCTGCCCAATACCCGCTAAATAACTCCTTAACTCTTTAGTGTGCTCATCACTAGTATCGAACCTCATCATCATTTTGTGCAACATATTCTCAACTCGCGCCATACTACCTCCACCATCCCTAGGAGCAACTTCATGATTTTGAGGAGGAACACAGGGCTCACTCCTATCATTTCTATTGCCATAGTTACCCCTATTGAAGTTGTTGTCGCGGTTGTAATTTCCATCTTGGACATAATTACCCTCACGGTTATAATTACCATAGTTCCGACCTTGGTTTCCTTGACCTTAGCGCCAATTTTCCTGATTGGAGCCTTGGGCATTCGGCCGGAAACCCCCCGTCTGCTAATTGACGCATAGGTGTCCTCCTCATAATAATATTCATCATTTGGTGGTGGTGGTTTAAACAAGTAGTTCACTGCATTTATCTTTTCTGCACCACCAGTGACATGTTTTAATACCAACTCAAGCTCAGTTCTGATCTCAGCCATCTCTTCACGAATCTCGTCTATGGCTGGGTTGTGTGTGGATTGTACTGCGAAGGTATTTCTTCCAGTATCTGACTTCCTAGTACTCCAAGCTTTATTATTTTGCGAGATTTTCTCTAACTTTTCAGCGATCTCAGCATAAGGACACTCCCCATAAGAACCACCCGCTATAGTATCCAATACCGCTTTATTATTATCATCCTGTCCCCGATAGAAGTATTCTTTCAGTGACTCATCATCGATGCGGTGATTGGGGACACTTCTTAAGAATGAAGTGAACCTATCCCAAGAACTGCTAACTGACTCTCCCGGTAGTACCACAAAGTTGTTAACTCTGTCTTTGTGGTTTAGTTTCTTAGAGATCGGATAGTAACGTGCTAAGAAAGCATACCTCAGTTGATTCCAAGTGAAGATTGAGTTACAAGGGAGCTCAGTAAACCATATAGCAGCCTCTCCCGTCAGTGAAAGAGGAAATACTCTTAGTCCAATTACATCCATGATCAAATCGGGCCTCCCTACACAACTTTTGCACACTGCCCTTACCTTAGCGATGTGGGCATGTGGATCTTCAGAAGGTAGCCCTGAAAACAAACCTCTGGCAGTGAGCATTTGCATTAGACTACTGGTTACCACAAAAGTGTGGCCGTGTGGTAGAGGAGGCAAGACAAGTGGCCCGTCAGAGTCTGCAATGTTATCATAATCCCTATAATACTCTTGAGGGCGTGGAGCGGGGTTTTGTCCCCTCTGTTCATCTTCACCATGATTTTTGGGTAATAATCGACCATGAGCATCAACTGGAGCAGGGATGTTCGGTTGGGATCATCATCATTAATACCCAAATTTCGATTCATATTTCGTAATGTACGCTCTAATTCGTGGTCGTAGGGAAACAAAGGTTCTCTTCCTCTTCGCGTATTTGGCATACAAGGAAGTTAGTTCTGCAAGAGACAAAAACAACAAATAAAGTAAAATTAGGAAAATAATGACTAAACTTTATTCTATTATTACTACTATTTAGTCAATTATTTTCCGAGAAAACAAATAACTAAAAGGGGGGGTTTAATTAATAAAAACAATTAACTAAGTTAAAGTAATCAACTAACAGATTTAAGTATTGAAGTTTTAATCAAGTGATGAGATTAACTAGGGCTTAGGTGTTCCCCACAGGCTTCTAACTCGGTAATTCTAACTATAACAATTCTTTCCTAATATCTTGCATGTAAAGTGATAAGTTAGGTATCTCTAAATCCTTGGTTCGGCATCTAGAGAATTTCACTACGCACCTTGGTCCAGCTACGTGTGTTGCTTTACTAAACCTTATCTTTACCTCATATTAAGCATCGTAATCGATATTTGACGAAGTTGTTACTACGTACCAACCAACACTAGCCTATTAGATAGTATACACTAAATCTAAGTTGATATTTCTTTTCCTATTTTCTACCTCCTTGGTCCGGCAAGTAGCATTAAGGCGAGTTCTAACGTTGACCATCCGTTAAAAAGACTTCTAAACAAAAGAATTATCAATACATGCAAGACACTATTCAAGACTTGTTATTTTAGCTAGATTTTACGTTATTATTTACCCATGGTTCCCACAACCCTAGTTATGGAGTTTAGTTACACATGGTCATAGTCACGCAATTCATATTGATAATGTAATAATTCATGCACTTACTTTAATGAGAGTGAATAAAATCCAGAAATTAACTTGATTAATCAACAAAAACACCAATAATCGATTCCAGAAAAAGTATATCAAATACCAAAATCAATAGTTCAAACACTAAAACAAGAGTACTGAAAAATATTCAAGAGTCTAACCCCAAAAATGAGGTTTTTCGAACTATTTATAATAAAAACAAAACCTAATAAAAGAAGGATTCTAATTAATGAAAATCTGTCCAAACGCGTCTAAGTCGATGGACCTCGTGATGGACCGTCGTGGGCACGACGGACCGTCATGGCCTCCGTCGTCCCATACTTCACAAATTCTTCTGCTGCTTTCTTCATTACCCTCGACGGACAGGTATGATGGACCGTTTCAAACACGACGGTCCGTCGAGAGGCTCCGTTCCATAATACTTAACTTCTTGGAATTGGGTACTGGGACTACTCTCTGATCATCACGATGAACAAGCACGACGAACAAGCATGGCTATAACGGTCCGTCATGAACTTCCGTAGTCCCACACTTGGTCAGACTTCCCCATCTTCCTTCATCATCTTCTCTCTTCACTACGATGCCACCTACGGACCGTCACAGCCTCGACTGACCGTCATAAGCTCCGTAGGTGGTCTCTTTTGCATTTCTTGCTCAAAAACTCCCGCGTTCATCTTTGGATAGATTTCCTGCAAATAAAGAGAAACCTACATAAAACATCAATACAAAAAGGCTTTAGACACACACTAAACTTAAGAAAAAAGCATTAAAAGTACCGTGAAACCACGGTACATCAGTCCCCAAGCCATGTGGACCAATGTAAAACTAAATGAAAAATCTAAGTGTTGTCCAAGGGATTCAAAACCGGTTTCCCTTGCCCAAATTCCGTATTGGTACATAAGTCATACGTGAATAAATGTTCAAAAATAATGTTGCCTACATAGATCGAAATCGAAATCTTAGCATACTTACAAGATGCATAAGTCTTGTACCACATAATCTTATGAAGATATGAATCACTTAAACGAACTATGAAGGAAGCCTCATGGCTTGTATGTATAGACCCATAACTCTAGCATACGTTTAAAAATTAGTGAACCTAAGATGTATGTAATGAAATGATGTAACCCTAGAAGGGTTAGGTAAGAGTGTAAAACACACTAAATGGCCAAGTGCATTGGCATACGACGAAATAAATATTATGTAATAAAATGATGAAACCCTAGAAGGGTTAAGTAAGAGTATGAAACACAAAAATGGCCAAGTGCGTTGGCATATGATGAAATGAACATTCACGTAAAATGGGGTGAGTAATTATGAAGAGCAAATGTACTAATGTTAATGAATATGGTGACAACATGATAAGAGGCTAATGTGAAAGATGAGAGCAATCTCAAATGAGCCTAAGTAAATGTTACCAAAACGTACTCACCTATGAGAGTGTAAAGTTAATGAAGAGACCAGTCTCTATGAACACTCTAATGAAAGTATTGAGAATAATGTATACTTAATACTAATGATGAGATGAGAAATCATCTATTGAGCTATGATGTCCTCATATTATAAGCCACCTTCCATGATGTATGAGTTGAATAAAATGGAACTTTATACTGAGCACCGATAGACTAGCTATGAGCGGTGATGCCTTCTTTTGGGAAGGGCGGAGGTTCACGTAACTCTCATGAGATAAGACTGTCCGGCATGCCGGGTATGGGTCTCCTTATATATCCTAGTCTTCGAACCTATACTGCCAATACAAGGATATGGCGGGGTTCAATTCCCATGTACGCTAGCATGTTTTTGGTCACTTTGGCCGGTGGTTCCACCTCTTTTCGATATGGGGGAGACAATGGATTTCATGATGCTCACATGATCTATGTCGGTTAAAGTTAAAGTTCCCAATGAATGAATGAGGCCAGCCTCAAATGATGCACATAATGAAATGAATGATACCAAAGGTGTTAGTATAGGATAATCAATAGGTGAGTTAGACTTAAGTTGTAACAACCCTAAAAATGAATAAGATAAGAAATGCTTAATGTGTCAAGAATGTCTACGATTAGACCAGGGTTCACACGGATTGATGCGCGTAGAACCAGACCTCGGAACCCTTGCTATAGCCAAGCCAACTAACTTGGAGAGTTAATTGAGCTTGGAAAGGTTGGGTCCAACCATGTAGGCTCTCGAATACGAAGATTTATTCGAAGGAGTCTTTACCGGACTTAAAAAGAGGAAATCTTAGGTTTGAAGGTCTAGGGGTAAAATGGTCTTTTTCCTAGCTAAGGGTAGTATCATAATTACCCTAAATATATAATTAATTATTTATTTAATAAGGTGGAGGGGAAAATTGGGGAGAGAGAGCCGAATTTGAGCTCTTGAAGTTAAGTCTTGCTCCACCCGAGTTCGAACCTAGGTGGGAGCAATGATTTAATGTGATTTTTTTTATTGGTGAATTAATTTAATAAATTAATAATTAATGGCTGATTTAAAAAGGAAAATCAGATTTATTATTAGTTATTATTTATTTATTAATTAATATGGTTTTATGACTAAGTCTCCTAGTTGACTAAGTCTAAACTACTTCACCTCTTTTAACTCTCTCTCACGCCCAACTCTCTCACGTTTTCTCCACTCTTTCACGTTCTCTCTTCTAGAAAAATACAAGAACTGATCAGCAACTAAGCGTTCTTAACACTTGAAGAACTTTCACATTTAAAAAACTTATTCACACATAGCCAAAAACGTTAGGCAAAGAGATGAGTCTTTCCGTCAAAAGTTTTGTGTTGAAAACTTGGATTGGACGTGAGTTTTGGAGAGGGTTTGGGCAGCAACTTCAAGTTTTGAACGTCAAAATAAGGAATGGATTTTTTTCTCTCTTGGTCCCTTTCCCAAGAGACCCCTTAAGGTTCATATTATTCATTCGAAAACTAGGATTGTTTCCCCTCTTGCATGCCCCTGTCACTAGCTCCTAATGAATCGTAGGTTGGGTATGATTGCTGGTAGATTTAGGTGTATATTATGTTTTCGTGATGACTATGATTATGTTTGTGTACTTGAAATCGTATGAAAGACAACCCATGTGTTCGAAATTATGTGCAAGTGTGTGTGTGCAAGCATGTTACAGTGGCTAAGGTTCTCTGTTAAATGCTCCAAAAAGTTTAATGTATTATGGCTGTATTTTTACGTGTATAAACTGAGGTAAGTCGTGATAATCATATGAAACGTTATGTGGCTGGATTGAGTGAGAAATTCTTGGCTAAACGAATCCATGAAAATGAACCTAAAACGTTATAAATGAACCATGAAATTGCCCTAAGAACTAATGTGTAATTTGATGAAAAACGTGTAGAAAAATTGTGTAATAAATTTCCAGAACCTGGAAATAGGCTTTAGAAGGAATCTGGAAATTTTGGACGTCCAAAAAATAAAACAAAAATAAGTGAGGTCTGCATGATCGAACCCAGGACCTCACTAAAGCAACCTTAATTAATACACAAAAAGGAATGTCTCAGGCGAGGCTCGATATGGGGGTTGGAATCAGAGAAATTCGCAAGAAAGAAAAAGGGGAATAAAATGAAGTGCTGTTGTGGGGTTTCGATCCCACAACACGGAAGACCCCTGCTAATAAATAAAAATATATATATTTATATATATATGGGGTCGTGGGGAATCGATCCCACGCCCCTCAGCGAATGCAAAAGATAATAAAAAAAGGGGGTCGTGGGGAATCGATCCCACGCCCCTCCACGCCTGCAGTAATTAAATAAAAAAGAAAAAGGGGTTGTGGGGGATCGATCCCACAACCCCTTGGTCAGTAGCGAATAAGGGGCATAGGAGAAGGATAGAAAAATTCTTTTAAAACTATGGGGTCGTGGGGAATCGATCCCACGCCCCCCAGTAAGCTGTAGCAGTGTTCAAGGAGAAAGGAAAAAATGAAAATAAAAGGATTGTGAGGCGTGGGAATCGAACCCACGACCTCTAGGTAGCCTGCGAAATTGGAGAAAAATAAAGAGAGGCTATGGGGGTTTGATCCCACAACCTCTTGGTCCATGCGAATTGGACAAGAAATTTAAGATGAAAAATAAAAGGGGCTGTGGGGGTTCGATCCCACAACCCTTCGGCCAACTAAGAGTAGAATCCAAGGAGAAAAATAAAGAGAGAATATCATCATGAAGACTAAAAATAAAGTCAAGGAAAAATGTAAATGTTGTCCAAGGGATTCGAACTTGGGTTCCCTTGCCCGAATTTCCGTATTGATACATAAGTCATACGTGAATTAAATGTTCAAGAATAATGCCACCTACTTAGATCGAAATCGAGATCTTGGCATACATACAAGATACATAAGTCTTGTACTACATAATCTTAGGAAGATATGAGTCACTTAACGAACTATGAATGAAGACTCATGGCTTGTATGTATAGACCCATAAGTCTAGCATACGTTTAAAAATAAGTGAACCTAAGATGTATGTAATGAAATGAAGTAACCCTAGGAGGGTTATGTACGAGTGTAAAATACACTAAATGGCCGAGTGCATTGGCATACGATGAAATGATTATTATGTAATGAAATGATGAAACCCTAGAAGGGTTAAGTAAGAGTGTGAAACACACAAATAGCCAAGTGCATTGGCATATGATGAAATGAACATTCACGTAAAATGGGGTGAGTAATTATGAAGAGCAATTGTGTTAATGTTAATGAATGTGGTGACAACATGATATAAGGCTAATGTAAAAGATGAGAACAATCTCAAATGAGCCTAAGTAATTGTTACCAAAACGTACTCACCTACGAGAGTGTAAAGTTAATGAAGAAACCAGTCTCTATGAACACTCTAATGAAAATATTGAGATTAACACACTTAATACTAATGATGAGATGAGAAATCATCTATTGAGCTATGATGTCCTCATACAAGAAGCCAGCTTTCATGACGTATTAGTTTAATGAAATGGAACTCTATACTGAGCATCGATACACTAGATATGAGCGGTGATGCCTTCATTCGAGAAGGGAGGAGGTTCACATAACTCTCATGAGATGAGACTGTCCGGCTTGCCGGGTATGGGTCTCCTTATATCTCATAGTCTTCGAACCTATACTGCCAATATAGGGATCTTGCGGGGTTAAATTCCCATGTACGCTAGCACGTTGTGGGTCACTTTGGCCAGTGATTCCACCTCTTTTCGGTGTGGGGGATACACTGGATTTCATGATGCTCACATGATCTATGTCGATTAAAGTTAAAGTTCCCAATTAATGAATGAGGCCAGCCTAAAATGAAGCACATAATGAAATGAACGATACCAAAGGTGTTAGGATAGGATAATCAAGAGGTGAGCTAGACTCAGGTAATGACACTAGGTTATTCTTGATCATTGCACATCAAACCCAATGAAAGTATTAAACTACATCCTAGGTATAGTTGGGTGTTCACACTGGCCTATGAACGAAATGAAATGAAGTACGTATAAATGAATGAAGCAGACTCTGTGTTTGCTAATGAAGACTCCCTAGTTGAGGTCCCATATGTTGAGCCCTCATTTTGGAAAGTCTTAATGTCAAGTCCATGATTCCAAGGTCTCATGGCATATGAATGAATGTTATAAAAGATGTTATGTGAGTCTTAATGTCAAGTCCATGATTCCAAGGTCTCATGGCATATGAATGAATGTTATAAAAGATGTTATGTGCTATATGCTATATGATATGTGCTATGTGTAAGATGTTATATGTAGTGTTCAATATGATAAGTATGATGATGCATGTTACTCTCATGGCATGACTTTCCTAATCCATATTTGGAAAGCTCACTGACTTTCCTAATCCAAATTTGGCAAGTCCACTGACTTGCCTTTCAATAATCATGTTGTTAGGGAAGAGCTATTCTTACTCATGCTTGTCCTTGGTGTGTGCTTGCATATACCCATACTTAGTACAAGTGTGTACTAACCCTATACAACTCTACAATTTTAGGTGCAGGCACAAGTGGACGCTAGAGCTAAAGGTTGACGCTGAAGCTATCTGGAAGTCGAGCATTCATCAAGACTTGGTAGGCCCTTATGCTTTCGAGGATGGTTGACCATTTGTATTATAGCTTAGATGTAGGCTTTAGCTAGTGGAGCATGTTTCACTAGTGTATCTTTCCGTTCTTATTTCAGACATTGTATTGGTGCCATTTTGGCAATTATACATTATTTCAGTATTGCACTGTCTCTTTCATTTTATTATCTCTATATTACATGGTTGTTTTGTGAAAGCCCATGATGTTAAGTTTAAAATGTTTAGCATGAAATAAGAAAACAAAAAGTTCAAATTTTCCGCTAAAATTAACATAGATGAAGTAAGAATGACGTAAGTAGGCTTGTCTGCGACCTATGAGAGGTCAACGATGCCGGTCTCATCTGGGGTCTAGATTTCGGTCGTGACATAAGTAATGACACTAGGTCATTCTTGGTCATTGCACAGCAAACCTGATGAAAGTCTTAAACTACATCCTTGGTATAGCTGGTGTTTACACTAGCTTATGAATGAATGAAATGAAGTATGTATGAATGAATGAAGCAGACTTTGTGTTTGTTGAAGAAGGCTCCCTGGTTGAGGTCCCATATGTTGAGCACTCATTTTAGGAAGTCTTAATGTCAAGTCCATGATTCCAAGGTCTCATGGCATATGAACGAACGATATGAAAGATGTTATGTGCTATATACAATATGTTATGTGCTATGTGTAAGATGTTATGTGTTGTGTGCAATATGATACGTATGATGATATATGTTACTCTCATGGCATGACTTTCCTAATCCAATTTGGCAAGTCCACTGACTTTCCAAATCCAAATTTGGCAGGTTCACTAACTTTCCTAATCCAAATTTGGCAAGTCCACTGACTTGACTTTTCATAAATCATGTTATTATGAAAGAGCTATTCTTACTCATGCATGTCCTTGGTGTGTGTTTGTATATACCCATATTTAGTACAAGTTTGTACTAATCCCATACAGCTCTATATTTTTAGGTGCAGGCACAGGTGGACGCTAGAGCTTATAGGTTGACGTTGCAACTATCCGGACGTGGAGCTTTCATCCGGACTTGGTAGGCCCTCATGCTTTAGAGGATGTCTACCATTATTATCTAGCTTAGATGTAGGCTTTAGCAAGTGGAGAATATTCCACTAGTGTTTCTTTCCACTTTTATTTCAGACTTTGTATTGGTGTCGTTTTGGCAAAAATACATTTAATGCAATTATGAACTGTTTCTTTCATTTGATTATCCCTATATTAGATGGTTGATTTGTGAACACCTATGATGTTAAAATGTTTTGCATGAAATAAGAAAGTGAAAAGTTCAAATTTTCTGCTAAAATTAACCTAGATGAAGTAAGAATGACGTATGTAGGCTTATCTGTGACCTCTGAGAGTTCAACGATGCCGGTATCATCTGTGGTCTATATTCTGGTCGTGACAAAGTTGGTATCATAGCACTAGGTTAAATTTCGAGGAGAATAAGTTCACATCAACCACATTGAGTTGTTTCTAAGTCATGATAGTGAAGTGCACCACTATCCTGAATTAGAGACTGCATGATGCGTAGGAAAATTTCCCTTCTTCTGATCTTATCGTGCTTTTCCTAATGTCTAATTTCTTGGTGTTATGAGCGTGTCTAACATCAATTCTTATTGATTTCAGAGAATGAATACTAGGAAGAGCGTTGGTCAGAGGAGAGGAGGAGCAGCCGCTGGGGGCAATCAGGTTCCTCCCCAGGCTCCAGCTGAAGGAGTGGCTATGCAGGTTAATCCTGCTGGGTTGACTGATGCGGAGGTGCGGACATCTCTGGCCCAGATAGCACAGGCAATCACTATGCAGGCCTAGGCCATGACTGACCAGGTCAACTGGCAAATTGTTCAGAGGGAGAACCCATCGGTTAATAGCATGGCTGACAGGCGGAGAGACTTCACGAGGATCAATCCTACTATTTTCACGGGGTCTAAGACTTCAGAGGATCCCCAGGAGTTTGTGGATAAGGTGCATAAGATTTTGGTGGCTATGGGGGCCACAGATATTGAGAAGGCTGAGCTGGATTCCTATCAGCTCAAGGATGTTGCACAGACTTGCTGCAAGATGTGGCAGGATAGCCGAGCTTTGGACGGAGTTCCGGTCACTAGGGAGATGTTTAAGACATCCTTCCTGGAGTGATTCTTCCCCAGGGAGATGAGGTAGGCCAAGGTTGAGGAGTTTATCAACCTTAAGCAGGGATCAATGATAGTCAGGGAGTATTCCCGGAAGTTTGTTAAACTATCCAGGTATGCTACTTCCCTTGTATCTAACAGCAGGGATGAGATGAGGACTGAAGTTTGTTACATTATCCACGTATGCTACTTCCCTTGTATCTAACAGCAGAGATGAGATGAGTAGGTTCCTCACAGGAATCACCGAAGATCTGGAGGAGGAGTGTTGGTCTGCGATGCTCCACAATAACATGGACCTTTCCAGGTTGATGGTGCATGTCCAGCAGGTGGAGGACAGCCGGAAGAAGAGGGGCGTCCGTGATGCTAGGAGGCCTAAGCCTCATGATCAGGCAGGTCCTAGCAATGGAGGCAACAGGAACAACTTTGGTGTCCGTGAGCAGCCCTGATTTAAAAAGGGGCAGCAGAGTTCAGGGAACTCTAACTTTCAGAGGAGTACAACACCTAGAGGAGGCATACCCGAGCCAAAGAAGGGAAATGGAGGTGAGATGCAGCATCCCAGAAAGGACTATGCTAAGTGTGGCCGTGCTCACAGTAGAGAGTGCAGACAGGGCACTAATGCCTGCTTCGGTTGCGATAAGAGCGGGCATATGGTTAAGGACTGCCAAAAGAACAAAGGTCAGGCTGGAGGTAATGCTCAGCCTAGGCCTAATCCATAGGGTGCAGCAGCAGCCGAGCCTCCTAAGAGGAACAGGTTCTACGCCCTTAAGGGCAGGGAGGAGCAGGAGAAGTCCGTTGATGTGGTCGCAGGTGTGCTGCAAGTATTCTCAACATCTGTTTATGCTTTACTTGATCCAGGGTCTACGCTTTCCTTTGTAACTCCTTTGCTTGCTCTCACTTTTGAGATGTTGCCTGAAGTTCTGCATGATCCTATAGTGGTTAGTACGCCTTTAGGAGAAAATGTAAGAACTGATAAAGTATACAAGGATTGCCCAATAGTTGTATGTGGTAAGACTATGTGTGTAGACTTAGTTGAGTTACCAATGCATGATTTTGATTTTATTCTTTGCATGTTCTGGATTTATAGTTGTTATGCTTGTATGGATTTCCATAGTAGGGTTGTGAGATTTTGTTTCCAAAATGAGGTAGAGCTGGTCTGGGAGGGGTACAACTCGAGTCGTCCTAATCCCTTGATTTCGAACCTTAAGGCCAATAAAATGATGTCCAAGGGGTTATTATTTTATCTTGTGAGTGTTAATGATTTAGATCATGACATTCCTTCCATAGACTCAGTGCCTGTAGTGAATGAGTTCCAAGATGTATTTCCTGATGATTTGCCTGGAGTTCCTCCCCCTCGAGAGATTGACTTTGGTATAGACTTAGAACCCGATAATAAACCAATTTCAATTCCTCCTTACAGAATGGATCCAGCTGAACTCAAAGAGTTGAAGCTGCAGTTAAAAGATCTCACTGATAAGGGTTTCATTCAGCCGAGCATATCCCCTTGGGGCGCTCCAGTGTTGTTTGTGAAAAAGAAGAATGGAACCCTTAGAATGTGTATCGATTATCGACAGCTCAACAAAGTCACTATAAAGAATAAATATCCACTTCCCAGAATAGATGATTTGTTCGATTAGCTCCAAGGGTCTAGTTTCTTCTCTAAGATTGATCTTCGTTCAGGGTATCATCAGCTTAGGGTTAGGGATGGAGATATCCCAAAGACAGCCTTTCGTACCCCTTATGGTCATTATGAGTTCTTAGTTATGTCATTTGGTCTCATGAATGCACCTGCTGCATTTATGGATCTCATGAACAGGGTGTTCCGTGAATACCTTGACTCTTTCATCATAGTATTCATTGATGACATTCTCATCTACTCTAGGACCAAAAAAGAGCATGAACAACATTTGAGACTAACCTTGCAGGTACTTAGACAACATCAACTGTATGCCAAATTCAGCAAGTGTGAATTCTGGCTTAGATCAGTGACCTTCCTGGGTCATGTTGTGTCCAATCAGGGCATGAAGGTGGATCCCAGCAAGACTGAGGCTGTGAAGAACTGGCCAAAACTTCTTACTCCCACTGACATCCGTTGCTTTCTGGGATTGGCTGGTTACTACCGCAGGTTCGTGGAGGGCTTTTCTTCCATTGTTGCCCCACTGACAGCTTTGACTAAGAAGAAGGCCAAGTTTGAATGGATGAAGACTTGTGAGAAGAGTTTCCAGGAGCTCAAGGACAGACTCACTTCAGCCCCGGTGATTACTTTGCCTAAGTGTGGTGAGAATTACACTATTTATTGTGATGCTTCTAGGGTTGGTTTGGGTTGTGTTCTTATGCAGGTTGGTAAGGTGATAGCTTATGCGTCCAGACAGCTCAATGTTCATGAGAAGAATTATCCCACTCATGACCTGGAGTTGGCAGCTGTGGTGTTTGCACTGAAGCTGTGGAGGTACTACTTGTATGGAGTGGATGTGGATGTGTTCACAGACCACAAGAGTCTCCAGTACGTGTTCACGCAGAGAGAGTTGAATCCACGTCAGCGGAGATGGTTGGAGCTTTTGAAGTACTATGACAAGAATGTTCACTACCATCCAGGTAAGGCTAATGTTGTAGCTGATGCTTTGAGCAGGATGAGCATGGGAAGTATAGACCACGTTGAGGATGAGAAGAAGGAGTTGGTGAAAGATGTACACAGACTGGCCAGACTGGGTGTGCGATTGGTTGACTCTACTAGTGGGGGTGTTACAGTTCATCCTAGTTATGAATCATCCTTGGTAGTTGAAGTCAAGCAGGGTCAGCATCTCGATCCTGTGTTAATGGAGCTGAAGGACTCAGTGTTGATAAAGATGAATGAGTCTTACGCTTTGGGAGGTGACAGCATACTTAGGTACCATGACAGGCTGTGTGTACCAGATGTGGATGATTTGCGGACCAGGATTGTTGCAGAGGCCCATGGTTCTAGATATTCCATACATCCAGGTTCCACCAAGATGTATCATGATCTTAAGCAGATTTATTGGTGGGATGGCATGAAGAACGACATTGCAGAATATGTGGCCAGGTATCCTAATTGTTAGCAGGTTAAGGCAAAATATCTTAAGCCTGGCGGTCTTACTCAGATTATTAAGGTTCTGACTTGGAAGTGGGAGGCCATTAATGTGGACTTCGTGGTTGGTCTTCCGAGTACTAGGAGACAGCATGACTCCATATGGGTTATTGTGGACAGGAT
This sequence comes from Solanum sitiens, assembly GCA_016801875.1. Taxonomy (NCBI): domain Eukaryota; kingdom Viridiplantae; phylum Streptophyta; class Magnoliopsida; order Solanales; family Solanaceae; genus Solanum; species Solanum sitiens. Next base: position 139,686 of record JABWTJ010000682.1, read on the forward strand.
GACTAAGTCTGCCCACTTTATCCCTGTGAAGTCTACTTACAGAGCCGAGGATTATGCGAGACTCTACATTGATGATATTGTAAGATGGCATGGGATTCCTTTGTCTATCATTTTATATAGAGGAGCTCAGTTCACTTCACATTTTTGGAGATCCTTCCAGAAAAGCTTAGGCACGAAGGTAAAGCTTAGTACTGCCTTTCATCCTCAGACTGATGAGCAGGCAGAGCACACCATTTAGACATTGGAGGATATGTTGAGATCGTGTGTGATTGACTTCGGAGGTAGCTGGGATGACCATCTACCTTTGATAGAGTTCTCGTATAATAATAGCTATCACTCCAGCATTGGGATGGCACCGTTTGAGGCACTGTATGGTAGGAGGTGTAGATCTCCAGTTGGGTGGTTCGAGGTTGGAGAGTCATCCATTTTGGGTCCAAAGATCATTCATGAGGCCTTAGAGAAGGTCAGGGTGATTAGGGACAGGTTGGCTACTGCTTACAGTCGGCAAAAGTCATACGCAGATAACAGAAAATGACCCTTAGAGTTTGATGTTGGTGACCAGGTCTATCTGAAGATATCACCTATGAAGGGGGTGATGAGGTTTGGCAGGAAGGGGAAGTTGAGTCCGAGGTATGTTGGGACATATGAGATCCTACAACGTGTGGGTGAGGTGGCCTATGAGTTGGCATTTCCTGCGGAGCTAGCTTCTGTCTATCCAGTCTTTCATGTATCTATGTTAAAGAAGTGCCTAGTTGATCCAGCATCGATTCTACCTGTGGAAGGTTTAGGGGTCCATGAAGACTTGTCCTAGGAGGAGGTACCTATTGAGATCTTAGACACACAGGTCAAGCGACTGAGGAACAAAGAGATTGCCACAGTGAAGGTATTGTGGAGGAATCATCTTGTTGAGGGTGCTACGTGGGAGGCTGAGGCCGATATGAGATTCCGCTACCCTCATCTTTTTAGCTCTTGAGGTTAGACTTTCTACTCTTAAGTCTACGTTTCCGTATCTCTCCATTTTTTATTTTTTTGTTGCTATTGCTTGATTATGTATAGTAACTATGATATGATCTGACTGGCATTACGCTAGATAGTAGTAGTGTCATTCAGGGACGAATGTTTATAAGGAGGGGATAATGTAACAACCCTAAAAATGGATATGCTAAGTAATGTTTAATGTGTCTAGAATGCATACGATTAGACTGGGTTAACACGGATTGATGCGCGTAGAACCAGACCTCTGAACCCTTGCTACAGCCAAGACAACTAACTTGGGGAGTTAGTTAAGCTTGAAAAGGTTGGGTCCAACCATGTAGGGCTCTCGAATACGAAGATTTACTCGAATGAGTGTTTACCGGACTTAAAAAGGGAAAATCATAGGTTTGGAGGGTCTAGGGGTAAAATGGTCTTTTTCCAGGCTAAGGGTAGTATCGTAATTACCCTAAATATATAATTAATTATTTATTTAATAAGGTGGAGGGGCAATTTGGGGAGAGAGGACCGAAAATTGGCTCTTGAAGTGAAGTCTTGCTACACCCGGGTTCGAACCTAGGTGGAAGCAATGAATTAAATTTGGTTTTAATTTAAGTTGGTAAATTAATGTAATTAATTTATCTTTATTATTTATTAGCTCATTTAAAATAAAAGGAAATCAGATTTTTAATATTTAATAAAAACCTTATTTGACTAAGTCCTAAACTAGACTCCTAAGCCTAATAAAACTATCACTCTCCCACGTCTATCTCTCAAAACACACGATCATTCTCTGTTCTTTTTCACGATTCTCTCTGCCAAATAACTTCAAGAACAGTAGGTAAACCAAAGTTCTTCACACTTGAAGAACTGACAACGAAAATTATAAACAAATAACTAATCAATCACGTAGGCAAAGAGAAGGTTTTCCGTCGAGTTTGGTGTTGAACTTTTGGTGTTGGACGTGTGTTTGGAGGAGTTCTTTGGGCAGCAAGTCTAGGTTTGAACGTCAAAAAGGTATGGGTTCTCTTCTCTCTTGGTCCCTTTCCCAAGAGACCCCTAAGGTTCAGACGAATCTATTCCGAAAACTAGGGTTGTTCCCCGTTGAATGTCCCAGTCACTAGCTTCCATTGAATCATAGGTTGGTTATGTTTGATGGTAGAAAACTAGGGATGAAATGTGTTTTCGTGATGATTATTTATTTATATGTATGTTCAGAATTATGTGACTTATGTTGATGTTTTTCAAAACTATGTGTACGTGTGTGTGCAATGTGAACCGTATCTATGTGCCTCGGGTTAAGGCTTTAAAATGTGATGTTGTGGTTGTATTTCATGTACAAATGTTTATGTAAATCGTGATGTTCATATGAGTTGAAATTTGTCTGATTTGAGTGAGAATCTCTTGGCTAAAACAATCCATGAAAAATGCACTAAGAACATATTAAATGATCTATGAAATACCCTATGAATTTGCGTATAAATGTTGATGAAAGTATGCTGAAAAATTTCAGAAACAATTCCATATTTAAGTGATGAATTTCGGTCAAGTTAAGAGGTTTCAAAATATTGTGAAAAATGAATTAAAACAAGTGAGGTCATGGAGAATTGAACCCGTGACCTCACCATGTTAAAAACCATGAAAATAAAGAAGTAAAAACAAATGTAGTGAAGGGGATTCGAACCATGGTCTTGGCTGGAAAATAAAGTATGAAAATAAGAAATGAGAGGAGTGGGATTCGAACCCACAACCTCTTGGCCAAGCTTAAGAAAAAAAATGAAAAGAAAAGAAATGTGAGGCGTGGGAATTGAACCCACGACCTCTAGCCAGTAAAGGAGAATTAAAAGAAAATTATAAGAAAAGAAATGTGAGGCGTGGGAATCGAACCCACGACCTCTAGGCAGTAGAGGAGAAATAAAATAAAAATAAAGTGAGGCTGTGGGGGGTCGATCCCACAACCTCATGTTCAACTCGAAAAAGTCAAGGAATAAGAAATAAAAAAATATAAGGGGCTGTGGGGGTTCGATCCCACAACCCCTCGGCCAAGGAAGAGAGAGTTTAAAGAAAAGAAATTAAAATAAAATGAGGTTGTGGGGGTTTGATCCCACATCCTCTCAATCCCATTGAGCGAAAAATGAAGAGAAAAACTAAGGGAAAAATAAAATGAAGATGTTGGGACTCGATCTTGGGTCCCCAAGCCGTGTGGACCAATATAAACTAAATGAAAAATGTAAGTGTTGTCCAAGGGATTCGAAATCGGTTTCCCTTGCCCAAATTCCGTATTGATACATAAGTCATACGTGAATAAATGTTCAAAAATAATGTTGCCTACATAGATCAAAATTGAAATCTTGGAATACTTACAAGATGCATAAGTCTTGTACCACATAATCTTAGGAAGATATGAATCACTTAAATGAACTATGAAGGAAGCCTCATGGCTTGTATGTATAGACCCATAAGTCTAGCATACGTTTAAAAATAAGTGAACCTAAGATGTATGTAATGAAATGATGTAACCCTAAAAGGGTTAGGTAATAGTGTAAAACACACTAAATGACCAAGTGCATTGGCATACGACGAAATGAATACTATGTAATGAAATGATGAAACCCTAGAAGGGTTAAGTAAGAGTATGAAACACACAAATGGCCAAGTGCATTGGCATATGATGAAATGAACATTCACGTAAAATGGGGTGAGTAATTATGAAGAGCAAATGTGCTAATGTTAATGAATGTGGTGACAACATGATAAGAGGCTAATGTGAAAGATGAGAGCAATCTAAAATGAGCCTAAGTAAATGTTACCAAAACGTACTCACCTATGAGAGTGTAAAGTTAATGAAGAGACCAGTCTCTATGAACACTCTAATGAAAGTATTGAGAATAATGTATACTTAATACTAATGATGAGATGAGAAATCATCTATTGAGCTATGATGTCCTCATACTAGAAGCCAGCTTTCATGACGTATGAGTTGAATGAAATGGAACTTTATACTGAGCACCGATAGACTAGCTATGAGCGGTGATGCCTTCTTTCGGGAAGGGTGGAGGTTAACGTAACTCTCATGAGATGAGACTGTCCGGCATGCCGGGTATGGGTCTCTTTATATCTCCTAGTCTTCAAACCTATACTGCCAATATAGGGATCTGGCGGGGTTCAATTCCCATGTAAGCTAGCATGTTTTGGGTCACTTTGGCCGGTGATTCCACCTTTTTTCGGTGTGGGGGAGACACTAGATTTCATGATGCTCAAATGATCTATGTCGGTTAAAGTTAAAGTTCCCAATGAATGAATGAGGCCAGCCTCAAATGATGCACATAATGAAATGAATGATACCAAAAGTATTAGTATAGGATAATCAAGAGGTGAGTTATACTTAAGTAATGACACTAGGTCATTCTTGGTCATTGCACAGCGAACCCGATGAAGGTCTTAAACTACATCCTAGATATAGTTGGTGTTTACACTAGTTTATGAATGAATGAAATGAAGTACGTATAAATGAATGAAGCAGACTCTGTGTTTGTTAAAGAAGGCTCCCTGGTTAAGGTCCCATATGTTGAGCACTCATTTTGGGAAGTCTTAATGTCAAGTCCATGATTCCAAGGTCTCATGGCATATGAACGAACGATATGAAAGATGTTATGTGCTCTATACAATATGTTATGTGCTATGTGTAAGATGTTATGTGCTGTGTGCAATATGATACGTATGATGATGTATGTTACTTTCATGGCATGACTTTCCTAATCCAATTTGGCAAGTCCACTGACTTTCCAAATCCAAATTTGGCAGGTTCAATAACTTTCTAATCCAAATTTGGCAAGTCCACTAACTTGACTTTCCATAAATCATGTTGTTAGGAAAGAGCTATTCTTACTTATGCATGTCCTTGGTGTGTGTTTGGATATACCCATACTTAGTACAAGTGTGTACTAATCCCATACAACTCTATATTTTTAGGTGCAGGCACAGGTGGACGCTAGAGCTTACAGGTTGACGTTGCAGCTATCCGGACGTAGAGCTTTCATCCGGACTTGGTAGGCCCTCATGCTTTCGAGGATGTCTACCGTTATTATCTAGCTTAGATGTAGGCTTTAGCTAGTGGAGCATGTTCCACTAGTGTTTCTTTCCACTTTCATTTCAGACTTTGTATTGGTGCCGTTTTGGCAAAAATACGTTTAATGCAATTATGAACTGTTTCTTTCATTTGATTATCTCTATATTAGATGGTTGATTTGTGAACGCTTATGATGTTAAGTCTAAAATGTTTTGCATGAAATAAGAAAGTGAAAAGTTCAAATTTTCTGCTAAAATTAACCTAGATGAAGTAAAATGACGTATGTAGGCTTGTCTGCGACCTCTGAGAGGTCAACGACGCCGGTCTCGTCTGGGGTCTAGATTCCGGTCGTGACAGATTTATACATGGAATCCCGATATTAACCCCTATCGGATGAGGGATACTCACTTGCCTAGAGTAGGTCATGCTTATTAGCTTTTACATGGCTTTCCCAACAACTACACCTATGTGGACACATAGTTAAGGGATAAGAAGATTGCTACTAAGTAACTCATTCTCTACTAACGAGGAGTACTCATCTCAAGAGGTACATTGGATACACCATATCAACTCATGAAGTGTAACCACCCCTTCTTCATATCCTCTCAGAGCTAGGCATAACTCCCCACGGATTCTAAACCTTATAAACAATAGGTTAAGGATAACTAGTGAACACCACATCTCAACTCACGAAGGGTATCTATCCTCCGACCTATCTTAGAAAGCTCTTAGGATGTAGTGAGGTTGATACTAGACACTTCAACTCAACTCACGAAGAGTGTCCGCCCCAAGATCCCCTTTTTACTCAACTTAGCTTCATACAATCACTTAAGTGTGTGTGTACATGTAAGCACACCTTGCATATAAGCATCCTTTCATTCACATTACTTCTAAACATGGTTTAAACCTTCATTCATCAAATCACATACTTTACATGTTTCACATAATCATATACTTCATTTAGACATAATCTAGGTCAAACATACAATTCAAGCTTCACAAAACACAATACAAGACCCATTTTGAATATATGTTCATTTTGCATATTAGACCTTCAAAACCACATTCACAATACATACTAAGTAGTATCAAGTTCATCAAGTAAACACCGCCACCAAGAAGGTGGATCAGACCACTCAAGAGCAACTTATAATAAGAACTATACAATATAAGCAACTCACCATTTAACCAATCCATCATCACATATAATCATTTTCTCAATATTTCATCATAATAAGGCCCTTAGGGCAGTATCTAAACCAACATAACAACACAAGAAAACCAAAGTTCATTCTCTACACAAACATGCTCATTTAACCCATTTCTTATGCCAACATTTGAAGAAAAGATTTAACATGATTTCAATAAAGTTTTAACCTTAAAATCATAAATTAACATTACAAACATCATTAATTAGTCATTAGAAATGTTTTCATGCAAGACCCATATTTAGAGTTGAAGATAGTAGAAACTAGGGTTGAAAACCCTATTTGAAAATTCATTAGAAGGGACTCCTTGAATGGAACAGAGTTCAAGGACGGATACCATACCTCAAATGCAAGAAAACCCAATGATTTTGGTGAAGAAACACGTCCAAACCAGCCCTCCTAGCTCTCCTTGACTTCTCGCTCCGTTGGTGACTTTGAGAGAGTTTGTATTTAGAGAAAGAGTTTGAATTTTGAAATGAGGGGTCTTGTCTAGGTCTAGGACTTAAAACTAATCTAGTATAACTTAAGAACCCTAAAAATATCATCCTAGGGTCATAAAAGACTTGGGGTGAATTTACCAAACACCCCAAGACTACATAGTGAAATGTTGCAGCTTTTGGAAGGACCCATCGACTGTTCCCTACCGACGGACCGTGTGTCAACCAACCCCTCGTCGATGTGGTGTCGTTGCTTGGGACTGCAACTCACCAATCTGCAGGCTTTCATACCAAATCGACAGATGGGGACTGATGTACCGTTTGTCAACCGACGGTCCATTGCTTGGGTCTCGTTGGTTGAGACTCAGCCCCATTTGGAGCCTGGCCATCCTGCCTTGCATGTCCAATCGACGCCCATGGTCGACGGACCGTTGGTAGAAAAACGGACCATCCTTTGGGTCGTCGTTTGGTCACTGCTTTGGCAGTTTGGTCCAAGTCTTGGGCCCTTCTCTTGGCCCCCCCTACGGGTCCTAGGTGTGGTCGTGCCCGAACGTTAAACCCCTAAACATGGTCATCTAGGTCTTAGTAACATCTCATGCAAGTTTCAAGCAAAACAAACACGTAAAACTCACTCAAACACCTCAAGACACACAAGTACTTTCTAAGGCACACATTCCGAATGTCATGGACGTTGTTGGTCGTTTGACCTCCAAACATAACCGAACTTCACACACTGCTAAGGACACTTAAGTAATTCATTTTAACTTAAAATTAACTCAAGAAACAACCACGAAGCTCTAGTGCACCTTAGTTCATTTTAGGGCGTTACATTCTCCCCTACTTGGGATAATATTCGTTCTCAAATGACACTAAAACTCTAGGACCATAAAGGAATCACTTAGAATCACATAACACATCACATTCATGATAAAAACATCAAAATTTAAAGCATAAACTAACAAAGAGCATCATTTCACACTTTCATACACTTAGCAACATAAGGAGCTTTTGCCAAACTTCACAAATTTCAAAACTCAACCTTAAACTTCTTTTATGGAGGAACTAACTTCTCCAACATTAAACATGCTCATATACAACACTTTTGCACACATTGAAACTTCAATTCAAGACAAAATAAATTTTCTTAAAATTCACAAAACTTATAGTGAACATCACTGTAACACTGTTTGCATGCCTAAATTTTTCAAGAATTCATTCTTTGAGCAACTCATCATACATGATCATATGAACAATAAAACCACATTTACTCATTTCATAACATAAAAACAACAATCATAAAGGGTTAAGGCTTACCAAGACCATCAAATCCGGATTAGTTACCCTTCCTAGCTCCCATCCCATAGGAAGGGTTCTTCTTGGGAGCATTAGGATTTAGGAAAGCTTGATTGACATATTTCCCTCTTGCTTTGATGCTAGGGCAGTCTCTCATCTTGTGGCCTTTACTACCACAACTAAAACAACCATCAGTTTCGGCAAGACACTTACCCGAATGTTGCTTTCCACAAGTAGGACACCTAACCCTTTCAAAAGTGTGGCCACCACCTTGGGAATGTTGGTTTTCAGCCCTATACTTGTTCCCCAGGGAATAATCTTGATGATAGAATCTCTTCTGAGGCTTTTGGTGACTAGAATCATACAACCTAGGCCTTTTACCCTCTTGCCTTATCTCCCTAATTTTGGACTCCTCAATTTGTTGTGCATAAACCATGAGCCTAGAAATATCCATGTCATTAAGAAGCATTGTCGTACGGCACTCTTTCTCTACCAAACTAGACACTCCCATCACAAATTTGTTCATCCGAGCCCTAGGGTTGGCTACCATGGTTGGGGCATACTTAGAGAGTTGGGTGAATTTGAGAGAGTACTCCTGCACACTCATTCCCCCTTGACGAAGGTTCATGAATTCCACCATTTGCTTCTCCCTCCACTCTAGGGAAAGAACCTATCTAGGAAAGGCTCTTTGAATTCCTCCCAATAAACCGGACCTGTTTCTAAGGGTCTCTCACCCCTCCATTGCTCATACCACACTTGAGCAACATCCTTAAGTTGGTAAGCGGCTAACTCCGCTTTCTCCCTAGGGGTCACACTCATAGAATCCACCACTTTGAAAACCTCATCTATGAAACCTTGTGGATCTTCATCCACCTTAGTGCCATGAAAAGTGGGAGGGTTCATCCTTATGAAATCCAAAATTATAGAAGCAGGAGTACTAGCATTTTGTTGGGGTCTATTTCCTTAATTATCTTGGGCAACAAAGTGATTGTTGACGACACGAGCTTGAGCCGTCATGAGTTGGGTCAAGTTCATTAGGGCAGCCCACAACTCCGCATTAGTCATATCACCATCAACAAAAGGAGCTTGAGGCATAGGAGGCACTTGAGGCCCTTGGGGTTCTGGAGTCACATGAGGTTCTTGAAGAGGAACCTCCACATTCTCTTCCTCTAGGACAACAATAGGAACTTGGTCAACACGGAGAGGGATCCTCTCATTAGCTACACCTCCGTCCTCCCTTCTAGCTGTTGATCTCCTTGTATTCATGTCCTATAAACACAAAGAGAAGAGGTTGAGAAAAGACACCTTATATAACTCAACTCTAAGGCACGACATTAGAATAGAGAAGAAAGTGAAACTTCTAGCATCCTATAGCCTCTTGTCCATGGATGTGTCGCAACTCACACTAATGACCAAGATACTACTAGATGTGGCTTGTGAGACTTTTATACCTTAAACTATTTTCCAAAACCTTATGCTCTGATACCAAGTTTGTCACGACCCGAAAGTACCCCCTAGAAGCTAGGGATAACCCTCGGATTGTGACCGGGTGTACTTGACCCTTTGGGGTCTCATACAAGCCCTTTAACTATCGTTCATCACATAAGACATGAAAAGTAGTGCGGAATTTAAAAGTTTTCACGAATATTTAAATAAAGGATGTCTTTCATAAAATACTTAGAGAATCTCATCGTCACAAGCCAACTTAAAGACACGACATAATATCTTAGGGACACATCCCTTTACATTAAATAAAATACATAATAAGTCTTAATAATAAAACTAGGAAACATAGACTATGTCCTCGAATATATGAGGACATACCAAATCTTGAGAGAGTAGATTTTCCAAGCTTCACCTTCAAACCTTCAAGATCTTCCAACCTATACTTATAAGGTATAGAAAAGTATGGGGTTAGTACAAACAATGTACTAAGTATGGCATATGCAAGAACATGTAAAAAGGGTCATTTTTGGAAAATAAGCTTTCATGTCAAATAATTATAGCATTCATCAATTTAGAAGCAAAACAACATAAGAAGCATCATTTAGTACTTAAAGAAGGATTTCCATAATTTTAACCCAAAAATACACATTACAGTGAAGTACTCAAATTACAGTAAGTTTCTTTTTGACAATTACAGTGAACTACTAGGACATTACAGTGAACTAAAATGACTCCAACAATGGTGAACTTCCAAGGTATTGCCCATGAGGAAGTGAACTCATTTCCGTAGGAGTTTACCTACCTAAGGATAATCCTAAGACTCTCCAAGGTAACATATGAAGGAAACGTCTAAACACTTCCTTCAATGCACACCAAAGTGATCTTCAATACTACCCCTTTCGGCTTACTCACCTCGGGAGAACAAGTCACCACTCAAATCAAAAGACATTAGAAGAACACCCAACAAAACACAAAAGACTTCCCTTTCGGAATGCCTACTTAGTGCAATGAGTAGATGGCGTCCCATACCACCACCTACCCTAAGTAGTGCACTCTTTTAGAAGGTTTGGCTCCAAGTCTTCCCTATCGGAAGGTTCTACTTAGTGCAATGGATAGGTAGCGTCCCATACCAACACCTACCCTAAGTAGCACGTTCTTTTAGAAGACTTAGTTCATTCAATTCACATAAGTAGCACATGCTTTTAGAAGACTTATTACATTCATTACTTTTGTGGGGGATTAGGTTAACCGACAAAGACCATGAGAGCTAGACATTAAATCTCGATATTAACCCCTAGCGGATGAGGGATCCTCACTTGCCTAGAGTAAGATCATGCTTATTATCTTTTACATGGCTTTCCCAATAGCTACACCTATGTGGGCAAATAGTTAAGGGATAAGGAGATTGCTACTAAGTAACTCATTCTCTGCTAACGAGGAGTACTGATCTCAAGAGGTACATTGGATACAACATCTCAACTCACGAAGTGTAACTACCCCTTCATCATATCCTCTCGGTGCTAGGAATATCTCCTCACGGATTCTCAACATTAAAAACTATAGGTTAAGGATAAATAGTGAACACCACATCTCAACTCACAAAGGGTATTCATTCTCCGACCTATCTTAGAAAGCTCTTAGGATGTAGTGAGGTTGCTGCTATACACTTCATCTCAACTCACGAAGAGTGTCCGCCCCAAGAATCCCCTTTTTACTCAACTTAGCTTCATACATTCACTTAAGTGTGTGTGTGTACATGTAAGCACACCTTGCATATAAGGATCCTTTCATTCACATTACTTCTATACATTCTTTAAACCTTCATTCATCAAATTACACACTTTACATGCTTCACATTATCATATTCTTCATTTAGACATAATCTAGTTCAAACATACAATTCAAGCTTCACAAAACACAATACAAGACTCATTTTCAATATCTCTTCATTTTACATATTAGACCTTCAAAACCACATTCACAATACATACTAAGTAGTATCAAGTTCACCAAGAAGGTGGACCATAACACTCAAGAGCAATTTATAATAAGAACTATACAATATAAGCAACTCACCATTCAACCAAGCCATCATCACCTATAATCATTTTCTCAATATTTCATCATAACAAAGCCCTTAGGGCAGTATCTAAACAAACATAACAACACAAGAAAACCAAAGTTCATTCTCTATACAAACATGCTCATTTAAGCCATTTCTTATGCCAACATTTGAAGAATAGATTTATCATGATTTCATTGAAGTTTTAACCCTAAAATCATCAACTAACATTACAAACATCATTAATTAGTCATTAGAAACGTTTTCATGCAAGACCCATATTTAGAGTTAAAGATAGTAGAAACTAGGGTGGAAAACCCTTTTTGAAAATAAATTAGAAGGGACTCTTTGAATGGAAGAGAGTTCAAGTATGGATACCATACCTCAAATGCAAGAAAACCCAATGATTTTGGTGAAGAAACAAGTCCAAACCAGCCTTCCTAGCTCTCTTTGACTTCTAGCTCCAATGGTGACTTTGAGAGAGTTTGTCTTTAGAGAGAGAGTTTGAATTTTGAAGTGAGGGGTCTTGTCTAGGTCTACGACTTAAAACTAATCTAATATAACTTAAAAAACCTAAAATATCATCCTAGGGTCATAAAATTCTTGGGGTGAATTTACCAAACACCCCAAGACTTCACAGTGAAATGTTGTAGCTTTTGGCAGGACCCATCGACGGTTTCCTACCAACGGGCGGTGTGTCAACCGACGCCCCATCGATGTGGTGTCGTTGGTTGGGATTGCAATTAACCAACCTGCAGGCTTTCATAAGCAAACTATGGATGTGGACCAATGAACCATTTGTCAACTGACGGTCAGGTCCAATCAACGCCCATGGTCGACGGACCGTTGGTGGACCGAGGGACCGTCCTTTGGGTCGTCGTTTGGTCACTGCTTTGGCAGTTTGGTCCAAGTCTTGGGCCTTCTCTAGGGGCCCCCCTTACGGGTCCTAGGTGGTGTCGTGCGCAAAAGTTAAACCCCTAAACATGGTCTTTTAGGTCTTAGGAACATCTCATGCTAGTTTCAAGCAAAACGAACACGTAAAACTCACTCAAACACCTCAAGACACACAAGTACTTTCTAAGGCACACCTTCCAAACATCATGGACGTTCTTGGTCGTTTGACCTCCAAACTTAACCGAACTTCACACACAGCTTAAGGACACTAAAGTAACTCATTTTAACTTAAAATTAACTCAAGAAAACAATACGAAGCTCTAGTTCACCTTAGTTCATTTTAGGGCGTTACACAAAGACTTCCTTGAAGGTCAATGGCAGGTGCAGCGCCCCAGTGTTTGTCAGAAGGGATTTATGACTTTTCTTCTATGATTTTCAACTCTAAACCTTCTAAACTCACATGTATATTTTCCCCAAACACTTAGGATCACTAAAATTCTCAATAGCCAATAGTCTAGACTCGTAAAAAAAAACCGGAAACACAAATCAAAATAACTAAAGGCATACTACAACTCAACCAACAAGAATTCAACAATTGTTCATCAAGAACTTCAATATTCCTTAAATCTATTCAAAACACATTGAATTAAGCATTTTATTGTGTGGGTTAAAGAAACCAACATATAAATATCTCACATACCTTATTAGGGATCACCCCGGACAAATTCCACTCAACAATCTTAGCGTTCTTGATGAATTGTTGGTTCTTTTTTCGTTCTCTTCTTCTCTTCTCTTTTCTCCCAAGCCCTAAGCATGAATTATATTTTCTAAAATTGCTTAAGGCTTAGATTTACTCCTAATAAACCCTTTAAACAAATTAGGAAATAGTAGGGTGAAAAGACCACTTTACCCTCACTAAAATCCATATGGAACTTTTCTCAGTCCATTAGCCCAACTTCCGAAAGGCATGTCTCCCTCATACGATGCCGAAATAAAAAAAATAAGCGCCGTTGGGAAGATATTTCCAAGGGATTTCCAACCATATAATGAACAGACTCTAACTCATCCTGAGCTAGAAGTTATGGCCGTTTGAACTAACCAAAACCTCACTATTACACTTAGGAAATTTTTTAGATTTTTCCAGTTCTTTCCAAAATAACTATTCTTAGTTTCTTTGTTTAATGCTAGATATTTTGGTTTACGAGATGTTACAGATATTATTTTTGAATTTGGCATGTCTTGGTGTTCGTTCGGGTAAACAAATTATCGATACGATAGAAGAATTCCGCGAAGCATCACCAAATGTTTATTTCATATTTGAAGAAGACAAATAGGAAGATCCTATTATATGAACCCCAAGAAAACATGAAAGTTCTATGATTTTTCTTACATAGTACCTGTTATTTTTTTGTGGTATTATCCTACATAGATTATAAGTGTGGACACCCTTGAGATCCCCTTGTAAAATAATGCAACAACTTAGTATCCGAATTTTTTTGAAGTGGTCAATGAGGCGGGATAATATAATAATACTAGTTTTCATTCCATTTGGATAAGCCTTTGGTGGACTGAATTAAGTTGACATTTTTTGCTGGTGGAAGGTAGATGGAATTAGTCAAGGTGCGTCATGTTGGCTCAAACACTATAGTTATCCCAAAAATAGTCTGAGTTGTTAAGCTGTCGAGTCATAATACATTTGCTATATAATTGAGTTGGTTCAACTCCTATATCTATAATAATAATAAAATTTTCAAGGGTATTGTTGGAACAAAAACAAAAATGAGGATATTTTTCTTCTATAATCAATAGTTCAACGTTCTTTTTGGTCTGTTTTTAATCTTTTGATATTTTTGTTATGGACTCAACTTTCGTTATTTTTAAGGACAAAATATACACATAGATTGTAGATTATTAAAAGTTAAATGAACTTAGTTGAATATTAGGAAGATCAAAATTGTAATAACATTGTAACTCAAGACCCAAAATTGTTATTTTCCTTTATAAAACAATGCAGGTGTTAGGGTTATCTGGAAAATTTTACATAAATCAAATATGATTTAATTATATCAAATCCCTACTATCTTCCAAATTACAAAAATTCCTTAGAATTTGCGTTAGGGTAATACTTTTCAGATGATTCCGTATTGCAATAGCATAGCGGATCCACTTAGCTGATAATGTCTTTTATTTTCGCAAGGAATAAGATAATTCCGCCTACCCCCCCCCCCTCCTCTACCCCTACCCCCTTCCTACCCTACCCCCTACCCCCTCCAACACCCCTACCCCCCTCTTAGAGTGAGAGAGACGGTGTATCATCACACAACTCATAGTGATGGTTTCGAGTTAGAGAATCTCCCAAATAAGAGTAAAAGAGTTATTATGGAGAAAATTAAAGAGAGGGAATCTGAGAATAAAAAAAAGTGTATAATTTAAGATAAGGAGATGACAGGGGAAACTAATGAACCAGTACTTGACTATGAGAGTGCACTAAGAAATATGAGCAAATATTTGTGTGCCTAAGGTGGGTAATTTAATTAGATTATTGTTGGAGAATCCAAAATGTACAATGTCTTGAGTCAGCATTATTGGTGGTGTGGTATGAAGAAGGGTATAGTTGATTTTTGGCCAAGTGTTTGACCTGCCAACATGTCAAGAATAAGAATTAAAGACCTGGTGGTATGTCTTAGAGGATGCCCATTTCTACATGGAAGTGGGAGTGTATCAATTTAGATTCTGTGGTGGGCTTGTTTACCACCATGGGTGGTTATCATTCTATTCGTGTGATTGTTGACAGATTGACTATGAATGCACACTTTATTCTGGTCCAGATAAAGTATAGAGTCTACGCGTTGGCTCAAGTCACCCCAATCAGATAGTTTATTTACAGGGGGTACCTATTTCTATTATTTTCGATTGAGGTTCTCTCTTCACACATTTTGGGAGGGCATTAGGGAAGGGTACTCTGTTTGATATGAGTACAACTTTTCAGCCTCAGACACGTGGACAGTCCAAGCAGATGATTTAAGTAATGGAGGACATGCTTCAACCATGCGTGATTGACTTTGGTGACCATTAGGATCAGTATCTACCCTTATCATTGTTTCCTGACATGAATATCTATAATTCTCGCATCTAAATGGCTCCTTTTGAGGCATTGTATGGTCAGGTATGTAGATCTCCGGTTAATTAGTTTAATGTCATTTAGGTGAGTTCCTTGGATACTGATTTTCTTACAGATTCTATGGATTAGGTTTGTCTAATTCAGAGTAGCTTTTAACAACCCAGAGTAGGTAGAAGATTTATGCTAATAGGAGAGTTTGGGCGTAAGAGTTTATAGATAGTGATCATGTATGTCTTAAGGTATCACACTTGAAGGGTGTCATGAGGTTTGGAAAGAAGGGGAAGCTTGATCCTAGGTTCATTGGCCCGTATGAGATATTAGAGAGGATAGGACGCTTGGCCAATAAATTTGACTTGCCACCTAGCTTGTTTGTCATTTATCTTGTTTTCACGTCTCTACCCTTTATAAGTATGTATCGGATGAGTCCCATGTGATTTCACTTAATTGGGTGATTTTGGATCCAGACTTAACATTGAGGAGGAGTCTATATCTATTTTTGATAGGCATGTTTGAAAGCTAAGGACTGAGTAAATTTCTTCTATGAAAGTTAAATGGAAGAAGCACCCGCTCGAGGAGGATACTTTAAAAATGGAGTATGATATGTGTCAAATATCCATAATTTTTCCATCTTCAATTGCTTTTCTTTATTTTATGTTCGAGGAGTACATGGTTTTCATTGGTGTATATGTAATAACCCTAAGGGTCATTTTTGAGATTCTAGAAAATATTATTGTTTTACCCATCCTTGTAGTTGCCCCTAGTCAAGTTTTATTAGTTTACGAGGTGAGTTTTGTCACACGATAAAAAAGTTCATATTTTTTAGAACTTTGGAGCTTTATTAGTTTTGGAATTCATACATGGGACTTAGTTAATATCTAGCGTTACAAGTCTAGAAATGAAATTTTTTCATGCCAGTTAGCTCTAGAACAAAGAATTTTATCTAGGGGAGTTTTCGTTTCTAGTTCCTAGGTCTTTATATCGACTCGCATCCGTGAGTTGAGTTATTGAACAAATTTAAACCATGGTTTGAATTTGGTCAACATCAAAGTTTCAACGCTCGAATTGGATTTTTGACAATTTTGTTGGATTCAGGAGGTAATTTTAGCCTAGGTAAGGCCTTGGTTGAATTTCTGAGGGTTTTGACGGTATTTTAATCTTATTAATTAGAGTTAGTTAGTTGTGGGTTTAACGGGTCCTGAGTCAAGGAAACTTGGAATCTCTATTTTGATTTTTCCGTTGACTCTGGAACATTTAATCTAGTGGGGTAGTATATTTTATTTGTGTGCACGGGATTCCAAATGAATCCCGAGGATCCATTCAGAGAATTTTGTGCCTTAGTGTGTTGTTGTTTGTATTGTTTTTGATGTCTGGTGAATTGTTCATCACAGTCGTGGGATCTTCTTCCGCGATTGCGTAAGTTATATTTGTTGTGCATTGCATTCATGTGAGGCCAGCATGGATTTCATAGGTATAAGCATACTACGCATTGAAGTGTGAAGAGTGTGGTGTAGTCGCACGAGTTAAAGATGGGCTGTCTTGTTTTACTCGTTAAGATCACATGAATTGACTCGCAGTCACGTGAAGTAAATGACCTGGACACATTCTTAATTATACCCTAAAATTGATATTTCTTTCCCCATTCCTCTATTTATGAACTCTAAGAACCTGATTTATGATTTCCATGAGACTTATCGAAATTATACTTTTGGGTAAGTGATTTTGACTCGAACCCTTCATTACTCATTTATTATTTCAGAATTTTAAACATTAAATCATTGATTTCAAATTCAAAAGTTAGATATATAAGAGAGAAAAATGAAACACCTAGCATCTAGAGGAAAATGAAACGGAGAGACGGAGAAGTAGAGGATGTTATACTACAGGTAAGCCTCTGAACTCAAATTTGTTTATGTAACTCATTTTTCGTATGTGTAACAAAAATATCCACATTAGAGACAATCTCACAACTCAATAAATAACTAATCTTGATGCATATTCTTCTCACCTTAATGGTAGGTTTTGTTTATTCTAAACCTAATCCCGAGATCTATGCCTTGTCCATGAAACACAAGCAGCACACTTCCCATTAGAGAAAAGCCTTAGGGGCGGATGTCCCAAAGTCTTTTTGGAGCCTATTACTGCTTAATTCTGATTTATGCATAATTCATATAGTAATTGGAGTTGATTTTGGTTTTCAATAACTTGCAGAGTAGATATCTCATATGTAAGTATTTAGTTTTTATGAAATCATTTTATGAAATGAAATAGTTCTGACTTACCAAAGATAGAGCATGATCCAATTGCTCTAATATAGTTTTTGCGAATTGGAAGAATAGATTTTTACAAGATTTTTCTCTATAAACAGTAGTGGATTCCTTGTTCCCCCTTTACGGTGTATTTGGGCAAAATATCCTTTTAAATTCATGCTTCCACCATTTGTCTCCAATCAACATTTTCCTGATACTCTCTCATCCATGTTTATTTTTTCCCTCCGATATTTGAAAAATGATAAATTTCTATGTGATTGAAAATGTTGAACTAGTAGTTATATAAGACTGTGCATACAGTGTTGAAATGTGTATTTATGAGATTGAATATTTTCTTTCTTTCAGATCTGATTTTCTCAAGTTGTCTACATTCATCTGTATATAACTATGAAGAGTTCTACAATTAGCAATTTGCCCTGTAATGTCCTAAATAAAATTCTTGGGAGCTTGCCTTTGAAAGATGCAGTAAAGACTAGTATCTTGTCAAAAGACTGGAGGTACAAATGGGTAATGCGTGCAGAACTTGATTTTCGTAGTGAGTTTTACAAATCTTTCAATGAAAACCAAGAAGCCATGAAAATCATTTACCAAGTCCTACGACTGCATCAAGGACCAATACTAAAGTTTACTCTCCAACGTCCTGATTTGATATGCGATCGTGATATTAATAATTGGATGCTCTTATTGTCAAAGAAAAATGTCCAGGAGTTCACCCTTCAAATATTCACAGGCAACGAATATCATTTACCTTCTTATCTTTTCACATTTCAACAACTAAGACATCTAAAACTTGATATGTGCTTCTTCCACCCTCCACCTAATTTTAAAGGGTTTTCAAACCTTATTAGTATTAATCTTCAACATGTCATCTTTGATCCAACAATATTCAGGAATCTCATAACCAAATGCCCATTGCTTGAAAGTTCGATGTTGACTAGGTGCACCACATTTGACGTTCTTGAAATTGATGCCCCTAATCTCAAATACTTCGACTTTCTTGGAACGTCAATGTCCATTTGCTTCAAGAATGTCCCTATGCTTAGAACCGTTGTTGTATGTCTCAATCATATTTTGATGGATACGACAACTTTTTCTTCTAATCTTACAAAGTTCTTCCATTTCGTGCCTTCCCTGGAGGAACTTGAACTAGGCGGTTCATCATTAGAGGTAATGTATATTTGTGATAGTATTACATATGATTGTTGGTACTTATCATAACCATATGATGTATCTTTAACCATTTCTTTACTTGCTTCTAGTACTTGACCATGGGAGGTATACCAGAGAATCCCCCGGCTGCTCTAAACAATGTCAAATCTCTATGTATATCAGATATGTCTTTCGAAAATATAGAGGAGGTTTCCAGTGCAGTTTACTTGATTACAAGCTGCCGTAAATTACAAGAACTTGCAATTGAATGTGTAAGCACCCTCTTACTTTCTGATAAAACTTATTGATATGGTTTCTTCATCTGAATTCGTCTAACTAATACCAATTTTTTTGCAGGAAGTAGTAGACATTGTAGTGGAACCTGTTAGACAATTCTTACGAGCCAAAGCAATCTCTTGTGGTGCTATAAAGCTACTTAAAAGTGTGGAAATGCGTTATTTTATTGGTTTTGAGATGGAAATAGAATTCGTGAAGTTTATATTGGCATCTGCACCGGTACTTGAGGAAATCTTCATTTGGAGTAGTGGGCAGTTTCATCGGGGTACACTGATGATGGATGAGATGAAACAATTCCATCGAAAATCACCCAACGTTAGATTCAAATTCGAAGAAATGTGAACGGATGTGGAACTTCCATGACTTTCTTATTGGTTTTAGGTGGTCCATAGCCACACTCATTTATTATTACGTACTATTTCTTTTTTGTTCGTTGTTTGAACCTATATATGTAGCTCATCCTACAAATTTCAATGTTGACTTAAAAGAAATTGTGCTCAATCTATTGCGTTCGTAAACTTGATTATTTTTTATGCTCTCTTTGGAGTTGTCGGTGTATGCTTTCTCCATCCTCTAGTTTGATATTATTTTTGGGGGGTTAAAGGTGTCCAACAAGCCCTTTATTGAGAAAGAAAAGATTCAAAATAAACCGGTCTGATCCAAATAACTAGAAAAAATAAAGACAAAAAATAGAAATGTAGACTTAGGGTCCACATTAAACTACCCTAAGTCCCCTTTTAGGAAAGTTACAGAGGCCGCTTCACCATCTTCTTCCTCGTCTTCCTTGGCAGAGCTCAGAGATTAGGTTTATGGTCCTTTACTTCAAGGGGTTTCCTTTATTCTTCATATCATAAGAATCTCTATTGGTTTCCTCTAATGAAAGAAAGATGTGACCCTGAGATTATAGATTTGTAGTGTATCCATTCTTAAGAGGGTTAAATTCTGTTGTACCTGCAGAACTTCTGCATGACTAAAATAATCACAGCAAACATAGCTCATCTATTTTCTTGAAACATATTTTGTAAGGGATTAACAAATATTGATAAAGAAAGAAAATAGAAAGATAACAAGGTTAAGTTGCATTACATTATTGAAATAATGTCTGCAATATAAATAGATGAATTCATAACTTAAAAAACTAAAGAAATGGAGTAAAACAAGCTAATATTATCTCAAATAACTAAAGCCTAAAATATAGCAACTAACTAGTGGTGAAAAATGGGTGGGTTGGGTCAAATATGGGCGGGTTAAAAATGGGTAAACATAAAGTGGGTAATAAATGAGTTGGGTAAAATACTAGTTTACCATATTTTACCTATATTTTGATGAACAAATAGTACTTTACTTAGAATTCAATATGGAGAAGATGTTTTATTCTTTTTTTTAGATGAAAAATGTTGAGCATGATTCATTTAGGTTTCTTGTATCATAAAAATAAAAAAAAATCTCACAACTTTTCAATATAAAATAAATTTATGTAATAACAAGATGAAAATATTTTTTTAATTTCAAAGTAAATGACTATTTGCATTTTAGGACTAAAACATGCTCAATGCACTTTAAGCAGTGTCAATACTAATACATGATTTGCTAATTTTGCACTATTATTGAATATCCAATATAAAATTAAATAAATAAATAAATCAAATGTCGAGTGAGTAAAAATTAGAAGCTTAACTCATTTGGCTAATTTATATTTACCTATATTTTACCCATATTTTTATGGGTCAAACATGAATATCAACCCATATTTTATCCATGTCAAAAATTACTCACCCAATCAATTTAAATAAGGGCGGGTTTGGCGGGTAACCAAAATATGGGCTCATTTTGTCAGCACTACAACTAACTTCAGATTCCACCCAACACTACAACCTTATTTATCTGAACTCAACCCTAGTTTTATAAGTTGTATATTGATACAATAGAAGGTAGAACTAATCTCCAACTTTTGAGGAACCACTTTCAACACTCCTCCTTGACTCAAGAGCAGCTCTAGGTAAGGCCTTAGTTAAAATATCAAATGAAAATCTGTTTTGCACTACACTAAGTGTATGTCTCTATTCTTTTGCATATCTCTCAAGAAATAAAGCTTGATCTTGAAATGTTTTGTCTTTCCATGTTAAACAGAATTATTTTCAATTTAAATTACAGCTTGATTATCAACAAAGCTTTCAATACTCTTTTTGCTCCATATACAAATTTGTCAGTAGCTCCTGAATACAAAGGGCTTGTTCAAAACTGATGCAACTGCAATGTGCTCTGCTTCATCTGTAGATTGAACCACAATACCTTGCTTTTTTCAACTCCAACAGAACATTCCAGAATGAAAACTAAAATAGTAACCTGAGGTGCTTCTCATATCATCTTATCTACCAGCCCAAGCCCAATCTCTATTAGAAAATCCAAGAAACTGAAAGTCTGATGCTTTTTTGAACATTATCCCAAAATTGACAGTACCTTTAACATATCTAATCACACATATAGCTGCAATGCATATATATTGAAATTAAACTCACCACATAAAGAAAATTTGGACTTGTTGCTGTCAAGTACATTAGCAAACCTATTAGGCTCCTATAAATTTCTTCATCAATCTTTTCGGGTCCATCTTCTTTGCAAAAATTCTCCTTTTGATTCATATGAGTTGTTGTAGACTGGCATTCTTTCATTTTGAAATTTATGGGAATTTCTTATGTTTTTTCTTCTGGAATATGAATATCTAGTGTCCTTTTTGCTGAATTTCCATCCCAAGAAAATAAAATATTATACCAAGGACTGTCATCTCAAAAACTTCCATCATTTCAGTCCTGAACAAGTTGATCAAGTCCAAATTCCAACCTATAACTAGTAAGTCATCTACATATAAAGAAACAATGGTTAAATCAAAATCTTCTTTTCTAATATAGACTGTAGACTCACAGAAACTTTTTGGAAGCTGAAGCTCAGAAGATGAGCATTAGTTCTACTATACCAAGTTGTAGGAGCTTTTTTTAAGCCATACAATGCCTTCTTTAGAAGGTACACTTTGCCTTCTTTATCTTCGATAGAAAAACCTTCAAGTTGTTCTACCAAAGTTTCTTCTTCGAGGTAGACGTTCAAGAAAGCTCATTTCACATCAAGGTGGTGTAGCTTCCATCCCCATTGACCTGCTAAAGCTAACAACATAGTTATCATATCCTAACAGGCGGGAGCAAAACTATCTGAGAAATTTACTCCAAACATTAGCGCGTACCCTTTTTAAACCATCCTAGCCTTGGACTTGTTTGTGGAACCATCAATATTGAGCTTTGTTCTATAGAGCCACTTAACTCCAATAGACTTCTTGTGCAATGGTCTGTAAACCAGGTCGTATGTGTTGTTCTTTTGGATTATCTTGAGCTCCTCCTGCATTGCATATCTCCATTTATCATCTTTAGTAGCCTCCATAAATGCTCGCAGTTCTAAAATTGCAACATTACACCTTTGATATATATATCAGAAAGTTTTTTTGTTTTTCTAACTGGTACATTATGAATATCTTTATCAAGAAATTTTAGATTTTTTTGCTTTGCATTATCTTGTGAGCTCCAGGTGTCATTTTACACAAACTTGACATCCCTGTAAAAAAAGATTTTGTCATTTTGAGGTTGATAGATCCTATAAGCTTTTGAGAGACTGTTTATCCTACAAAAATTCAAGGTTTAGCCATCTCATTAAACTTATCTCTTTTAACTTGAGGTACATAAGAAAAATAGAGACAACCAAATATTTTCGATTTTTTTAGCAAAGGTTTGTAACCAAACCAAGCCTCAAATGGTGTCTTCTTTTGCAAGTCCTTAGTTGGCAATCTGTTTAGCAAAAAGACTGCAGTATTTTGAACTTCAGCCTGAAATTTCTTTGATGGAGAAAACACCTTGTCATCTCCATTAGCGTCCTATTTTTCTTTCCACTACTCCATTTTGTTGGTGAGTATAGGGTGTTGTTAGTTGATGCTCAATTCATGCTTATATTCCAAATCTTGTTAAATTTTTTTGAAGTATACTCAACTACATTATATCACATGAATTATGCAACAATCTTATTTCGCACAAAAGCCTTGTATTTCTTTAATACATCACCGACTATAGATTTACAGTTCAAAAAATAAATCTAATAATATTTGATACAATCATCAATAAAGACAATATTGTACTTACTCCTTTAAATATGGTGTTTTATAAGGTCCGCCTTCACCGTGTGAATAAGTTGTAGCTTCTGTTTTGCCCTTCACGGTGGCTTCTGAAAATGCAACCTTGTAATTTTCTTCACATATTAACAAGATTCATAAGAAGGAAGGTTCTTTTCAAGGATTGGAAGACCTCTGCTTTTCCCTCTACGATGGATTATGAAAATGCAACCTTATTTTCTTTCCATACTAACAAGCTTCACAAGCAGAAAGGTTCTTTTCATGTCTTGGAAGACATTTTGCGAGTTGATTTTCTTTCATGGAGAGTATATCATCATGATGAAAATGTTTGAGACTTTTGTACCATAATTATGAGTTATGTTCCAACTGGATAGGTGTTGCTTGCTCCATGTCCAAGAGGGTCAAGGAAAAACTTTTTCCTCTCATCGTGACCTTGAACATCTCCTTATTATCATCATCCTTGATGACACGTGCTTTTTTTCAAGCAACACTTCCAAACCATTTTAAGTAGTTTTCCAACACTTAGGAGGTTTTGATCAAGATCAAGAACAAAAAGAACATCAACTAAAAGTTTCAAACTTATAAGGCTTTCAATTGCAACAGTTACTCTGCCTCTCACGTCGATATATTCTCCATTTCAATTTTCCTTTGGAAATAAAATATCTATATAGACTTGTGCATAAGTTATGAATTAACCAACATTCAAAAGCGCTTTTGCTAGCAAAACAAGTTATTACAAATAATTTCTCTTCTTGATGTTTATTTACAGCAGCCTCAACTTCTTCTTGTTGTGGTTGTGACTTGCATACCCTCTACACATGGATTGGTTGACCACATTTTTGCACTTGACATCTGGTCTCCACTAACATTTTTGTTGAGAGTGGTTTGTCTTTTTGTAATAAGGGCAAGGAGGTTGACATCCTCCTAATTTTTGTAATTATTGATATGCCTTTGCTTCTTGATCTTTTTTCTTCCTTTGTTTGACTCATTGTTCTATGAATTATCTTGAATTCACTTTCAGTAGAACCTCCTTTCCTCATTATTCTACTTTGCTTCAATGTCTACAAAGCTTCAACAAGTTGTTCGAAAGTAACACTTGACAGATGCTTAGAATTCTCTAAAGAAGAAAATGTGGCTTTATATTTCTCAGGAAGTGTAACAAAAAACATTTTGAACAATTCTTTCATCACTAAAATCGTTACCAAACATTTTCACCTTGTTGGCCAAGTAGAGCTGTTGGTTTGCATAAACTTTTATAGCTTATAATTCTTTCATTCTCTTCATTTGAAATTCTCAAATCAGATTCATCACTTGCATATTTTGCACTCTTTCATTTCCTTCGTATTATTTTTTGAGATGCTCGGAAATTTCCTTAGTAGACTTCATTTACATAATTCTGGTAAGAATTGAAGGGGATAGTGCAAAGAAAAGGCAAACTTTGGCTAAGGCTTTCCTTGTCTTATTTTCCTTGTTATTTTTCATTGGATTCATTGTTGAATTATCATCGGGAGGATTTACTTGATAATCCTCTTCTACTGCTTCTGAGATATCAACCGTTTTCAGATAAACTGTTATTCTAACTGCCCAAGCTTAATAATTTTCACCATTGCAGACTAGTGGAATTAAGAAGCTTGTTGCAAAATTCATTTTCTATAAACTACTTAAGATAATAGTTCAAAGAATGTTTTATAACATGGTTCACTATCTTATCACAAGTCCCTCAAGAAGTCAATGCTCTGATACAAATTAGTAAATGATTATAATATATTGACAAAGAAAGAAAAGAAACAATAACAACGTTAAGTTGCATTATATTATTGAAATAATGATTGCAATATAAATACATTAATTCATAACGTAAAAATCTAAAGAAAAGGAGTAAAATAAGCTAATATTACTTATAATAACTAAAGCCTAAATTATAGCAACTAACTAATCAGATTCTTCCCAATACTGCGGACTTATCTACATGAATTTAGTCCTACTTTTAAGTTGTGTATTGATACAACAGAAGGTCGAACTAATCTTTGGGTTTTGAGACACCACTTTAAAACATTTACCTATGATTTATTTTTTTCCTCTTCATTTAGTAGTTTGAATTTCTTTTTGAGCTTGCGAAACGACCTTATCCAATTCCAAGTTCCAACCCATTTCTACCAATAGCATTTGAGGTAGATTTGTCTGTGTTCGATACCAGTTTTCCTTTCTAAATCAATCGATGAAGTTAATTTCTTATATGATCATCTAAATAATGAAAATAATTTATCGAAGTCACTTTTTTAATATAAAAAATCATTTAACTATTACATTGCCTTTTACAAAATACGAGCTTTTAAAGCTACTAAATTGTAATCTTTAAAAAATATACTTCAATGAGAAAATACATTAAATAAACATATCCAATTAATTGATTTAGTTTTCCTTGGTCATTAATTGGTGGATTTATCTCGAACAGATCTTCTGTATTTTAATATGATAATGGATACAACATTTTTTTATGTAATTCTTGAATTTTAAAATTTAGAGTCGAGCAAATCTTTTGTAGGTGATTATCTTAGTGATGTTCTCTATTCATAGTTTCTGGGGATCTTTTTTCATATTACCCCAAAGCGTGATAAAAGAAATTGACAAAGCATGCAGGGCACACTTGTGGGGTATCATTGAGGATAAAAAGAAGATTAATCTACTAGTGTGGGACAAAGTATATATGTGTCCCAAAGAAGTTTGGTGGTCTAAATATCAAAGGAAGCAAATTGTGGAATGTGGAATCAGTGGGTAAGTTGTTGTGGCAATTAATAGTTAAAAAGTTGTATTATGGGTCAGATAGGTACATAGGTGTATATGAAAGAGAACTAGCACATCTGGGAGCATAAACATCCACAAGATAGTAGTTGGTACTAGAGAAATTAAAGTTGAATGCCTTAAAGAAAGAAATGGTGAAGTGGTATGCACAAGGCACGTATGTCCTAACAACAAATGGGAAATACTCATTAGGAGCAAGCTATGACTCATTGGTAGGGGGTCTAGAATAAGATGAATAATTGATGAATTCATCTGGAATAAAATCTCTCAACCAATGCATGAATTTATAATTTTGGTTAGCTGTTACACCTCGGATGTTCAATGACATAGTCTAGAGCCTCACTTGATGAAATATGCCTTAAAATAGTATTTATATGCTTAAAAACTGTAATGAGCCTAATTAGGAAGGGTTATAATCTAAACGTCAAGAAACGACCACGACGTCCGGAGACTACTGAAAGTGAACTAGTGTGCCTTTTTGTGTTTCAAGGGGTTTTAGGAGTAGTATACAGGTCAAATTTAGTGGAAAGGTTCAGAATATACCTTTGAGTGTGTTTAGGATCTAAACTTTTGGGTACGACTCCCGAAGAACCACCCTAAGCGTCCTTGAGGAGGACCCAAACAATTGACCCTAAAACCTGTCAAAAAATAGTATGCAACCACGATGGGAAATGACAACCCATCGGTTGAACGATGCTCCATCGCTGGGCCTCTTTGGTGCACACTTAGAAACCTCACACAATGCTCCCAAAATCCAGCCTTTGATCCAAATCACGATTGAGTAGAACAGTCCGTGGTTGGATCAACGACACATCGACGGGGTCTCATCGTTTGAGACCCCAGCTTACTGCCCAATTTTGGTTAAGTTAGGGGTGGTTAGATAATTAGTTATTTAATTAATTAATGGTTAGGGACGGTTTTAATTAGTTAGTTTAGGACTATAAGCCCCCTTTGTCATTAAACTAACCTAACACATCATAATTCACCAAAACCAATTAGCTCTCACGTCACTCTAGTTTCTCTGACTACTCTAAGACACCATTGAAGAAGAACAAAAAGTTCATACTAGGGCATAAAGACTCAAGTTTTCCTCTATCTTTCTTCAAGAACTATCAAGGTATGGAGGTTATTCACTCTTGGGACTCTTTTTTCCAAGAGGCTCTTCAAAGTTGGTTTTCAAAGATCTTCAATTTCCATGTTTTCATCCAATTTTGTGGGTTTACTTTCACTGTTGAATTGTATTGTTTAAAGTCTATTATTGTTGATGATGTACATATGTTTATCTGTGTATTGAAGTATTTCTTAAAGTTTTGCCCTAAATCTCTATAAAGGTTCATGAACACCATTTCCCCTAACCCAAGTTTATGAATTAGGTTGATTATGATTGGGGGGAGGGGGTTTGAATTGAATGTGTTCTTGTTAATTTACCATTATGTGATGATAATGCTTGAGTTAAGGGATGAATATGATGGAATTTAGGGTGATATCCTTGATGAAATTCTTGAAGTGTAAATGATGATGCTATTCATATATGATTAGTCTATGATTATGATGAATGTGAGATTATGATAAGGTAAGGTTATGGAGGATTGAAAGGAATTCTCTTGTGCATCTTATTAATGTGATTATGATGTAATGTTCTCACTTATTAATTGGGTTGTGATGAAAGGAAGTTCTCATCTTATAATCTATGATCTATGATCATGTTATACATGGGGTTAGTCTCATAATACCTATGATATAATCTAATGTTAAGGAAGACCCTAAATAACTTCAAAAAGGAATATTTAGCTTAGTACCGACTGAACTAGATAGTGAGAGGTGTCCCTTCCAATGAGAAATGTAGGTTCACATAAAGTCTCATGTGGTGGAAACTACAATGCTCATATGCATAAAGTGGGTTTCTAGCAACAACCTCCTAGTTCCTTGACTATGTGCCCCATAGGAAACCTAGCTAGTGGATCCACGTAAACGCTATTATGATGTTTATGTCTTGCCTTGCCAAGTAAGATGTCCTCCTTTCGGTGTGAGGGATTGACACCGGATTTCATGTTTAGCTCACATAATCTATTGTAGGTTATGGCAAAGTTTCCCAATTGTAAAATGAATGAATGGATGAAGGTTGAAGATGCATAATAATTAGGTTGACTTGATAGGTATACTAGTGTAGGTAAGGGTATGGGACTTTATACATTGCACATGTAGACCTTAAGGGAATTCCTAGGGTGATATTTCTATATACTTATGTTATGAATGAAATGCCTAATGATAATTCTATATAATGTTAGTCTCATATGATGTTACATACAGTTGACATACATTTTCTTGGTTTAGGTTGCTGTGCATGAGATTGTAGGTACTTGACATGAAGTTATATGATGTAAGGATAATGCTTATGGTTTATTTGCTAGTTGAATAAGTCTATGTGAGGTAATGAGGCTTTCATAGGCAATGCACTAGTTGGATTTGATTGGGATTGTGAGTAAGATATTATGATATGTTGATTAAATATGTTCTAAGCATGAATTGATGATTATGATTTCATTAGAATATGTTGTTGTACTTATACGTATGTTTGGAATGTGCATAAAGGCTTTTTAAAGTGACTTAGCATGTTTTGAACAAAATGTCCTTTTTAGCATGTTTCTAAATGTTTTAATTGCATATGTCATCATATTTAGTACATGTGGTTTCTACTAATCCATATTCTTTATATTCCTACATAAATGTAGGTTCGGGAGATTAAAGAGACTCAAGGCCACTTTCAAGAAGCTTAGATAAGATCTCCAAGTTGGTGAGTTCTCAAGTCCGAGGATGAAATCCGTTACTTTAGTACTAGCTATTGACTATGTCTAAGACAATGTTCATTTCTAATCTTTTGAGACTTTGTTGTAAGTCTATATGAGACATATTGTAATAGTGTAAGGGTTATGTCCCAAATCTTATACTTCTATAATAGATGGTTATGTGTGAGACAATAATAGACTATGTTGATAAACGATAAGTCTATGTATACTTCATATGTAATATTTTAAATTTTTCCATATTTTTCTACTTATGAAATGAGATGATATATGCTAAGGGCTTATTTAAGGCCTCTAAGAGGACGAAGATGCCGGCTACGAATAAGGGGTGCTCCCCGATCTTGACAAACTTCGTATTAGAGCATGAGGTTGAATAATCTTATTGTTGATGTCTCACTAAACCACATCTATGTAGAATATTGTTTGTAATTGTGAAGCGCGCCACACTTATGAATGAGAGGATATGTGATGCTTAGAAATTCTCACTTTTTTGGTATTCCTAAGTTGTGCCTCAAGAGTCTTAACACTATGTGTCCTTTTTCATCTAATCCTTTTCTTGTGGTTATAGGCTATGCCTACTAGAAGGGCAGCCACAAGAATAGTTAAAGGGGGGATTGCTAATGCAGGAGCTCCTCCCAAAGACAACCAAGCTCCTCTATAAGGCAATCAAGTTCCTCCTCAAGAACAAGTTCCTTTGGGTGACCAAGCTCCGGTCAATCCTCCGGCTATGACAAATGGAGCGATAAGGTCGGATTTTCTAGTTTGGGTCAAGCCATGATTACTCAAGCGCAAGCCGTAACTACTCACGTTCAAGCTATGAAGGCTTAAGAAAACCGGGAAGTTGCACCCCGTGTGAATCAAAATGCTAGTACCATGGCTTCTCGCTTGAGAGACTTTACAAGGATGAATCCTCCCATGTTCTTTGGGTCTAAGGTTGATGAAGACCCCCAAGACTTTCTTGATGAGGTCTATAAGATCTTGTATTCTATGAGGGCGAATTCAATTGAGAATGTCGATTTAGACGGTTATCAACTTAAGGATGTGGTTCAAACA
Organism: Solanum sitiens; assembly: GCA_016801875.1. Classification (NCBI taxonomy): domain Eukaryota; kingdom Viridiplantae; phylum Streptophyta; class Magnoliopsida; order Solanales; family Solanaceae; genus Solanum; species Solanum sitiens. Next base: position 169,728 of record JABWTJ010000682.1, read on the forward strand.
GGGTACACTCAATGGAAGGAAAATAGGGCTTTGAGAATGGGTCTCGTGGGCTGGGAAATCATTAGGAGGGCTTTTCTTGATAGGTTCTTCTCAAGGGAGAAAAGAGAGGAAAAGTTGGGAGAGTTCATCAACCTTCGTCAATGAGGTAAGAGTGTTCAAGAGAACTCATTGAAATTCACTAATTTGACTAAGAATGCCTTTTCCTTTGTGTCAAATCCGACGGATGAAATGAACCGTGTTGTGATGGGAGTGTCCGATGATCTACTGGAAGAATGTCGTGTGGCGCTACTGTAACACCCTAAAAATGAGCTAGGTTGAACTAGAGTCTAACACTTGTGTCATGATGTTTTAAAGTCTTAAAAAGGTTAATAATAGTGTTCTTAGGCAGTATATAAAGTTTGGAAGTGTTTGGAGGTCAAACGTCCAAGACGTTCGAAAACAAGTCGAAGTTGAACTAGTGTGTCATAGTGTTTTGTAGTGATGTTTTCGGGGATAGTTTGAAGGTGAAATTCAGTACCGAATGTGCCTACGCGTAGCCTGAAATACAAAGGTTCATAACATCTGAGAAGAATGCCCCGGCGATTAAAAAAAAGGGTCCCCATAGAGGACCCAAACTTGGACTGCCAAGCTGCCGCCAGCCTGTTTTAGGGAGTGGCTGCGCATCACGCAGCTGTCGCGCAGTGGGGAAAAGTTTTTCCCTGTGACTCGGGGCTGTTGCGAACCATTCTGTCCAAGAATTTTCGATAAATAAGATTTGGAAGTTCCTCCGCGACGCGCAGTAAAGTCCCAGATTTCATTGCGTTGTTTGTAAATCAAATTTGAGTTAGTTTATTGGTCCAATAAATGTAGGGGTCTTTTGGGTAATTTAGGGGTGCATTATGAAAGGTTATAGGACCTATTTAAACACCAAAAATCACCAATCAAAGCCAAAAACCTCAACTCTAAACAAAAACTCTCCATTCACTCTCTCCAAAACTCCATTGTTGAAGCTTTGAAGCTCAAAGGAAGAAGATATATTTCTCAAGATTTTCTCCATCAATCTTGTGGGTTTTTCATCAAAATTAAGGTATGGTTATTCATCCTTGAAATCTCTTTCTTCAAGGAGTCAATTCCAATGATTTTGAAAGATGATCAAAAACATGAATGTCCAATTTTGTGGTCTAGCTAATGCATTAAAGGTTTTGAAACATTGTATTATGATTGAATTGATTTTAATTGATGATTTTAACCTATAAACTCTATGAACCCATGAAAATCATGCAATCATAGTTTTGATTATTTTAATGGGTTAAGTGATCATGTCTCAATGCTTATGAATTCTAGTGTAGTTTTCTATGGGCTATTGAATGATGTAAGAATTATATTGGATTAATGTATAGGCTGTCTTAGATTGATAAATCTATATTGAATTGATTTAGCTTCATTGAGTATTATGATTTTTCTATTGAATTGATGATCATGGCCATGGGTAAGGGCCTATTGGTATTGTATTGGATGATTTAGCTATGGATTGAAGTGGTGAGAATGGATTGGTGGTACGCTACCCTAATTCTCTTTATTTTATGTAATGTAGGTCTTTAATTATGTTGTGATTGGTATGGTCCACTTATGGTGGCGGTGTTATGTGTATTACTTGTGAATTATGTAGCCTCGTCGGCGTTTCGTTTTGTATTATAATGATCATAGGCTTGTTGGCACTACTTGATATATCATGATGAGTTGTATAGTTGAATTATGTGAAGTATGATCATATCTATCTACTTGTGATTAATATGAATGTATATGTGCTTATATAGATTATGTTAGGTGATCATGTTAGACGATGACTATGTCCTTGTATGTGTAGTCTTAGAGTTGATGCATGATTCTTCCTACTTTATTATATGAGTCTTATGATGGTTATATTGATGATATTATAGTAGCGAATAGAGTGACCTCTAGATGATGTTGGTTATGCCTAAGTGCTTATACAATGATATGTTATATGTGAAGATGTGTGTGTCTTGTCTTGGTAGACTCGTGTCCCTTACTTGATACATGTACATTATGAATATGAACATCTTGACTTAGTAGATGGATGAATGTTGAATGAAAGTCTAGGATCGGTAGACCTAAGATGGTGTCCTTCTAAGCATGACTATTATGTGGAACCTTCTATATAGAAAAGTTGAGAATGAGCTATCCTTATAGACCATGAGTGGAAGCCCTAGTGGATCCATCTTTGGTAGGTGCATTGTGACTAGGTAAGGACTAAGAGATGGTACCTTTTCACGTGCCCCTTTTTATTGAACTTACTCTATGAGAACAAAGGCTAGCACCGAGTGAATATGTTATGGTTTGCAGCTCTACTTAAGAAGGAGACTAGAGTACAACATATCTCTACTTGAGAATGTGTCCTAGTTCTACCCTATGCAAGTAGAACACCCTCCATCGAAGAAGGTTTATGACTCCGGATTCCATGCCTATATAGTATGGTCTATGTCGTTTATTTCCTATTCTCATCCTGTGGGATACATGCTAGTGTTGGATAAGTACTATGAAGTTTAGGTAGTGGAATGGAATGCTATCTAGAAATTACATGATTAGGCTTTGAAGATGTTAGTCTGTGAGTGACCTAGGTCTTCTTAAAGACCGTTATGTGAATGTCCATAAGTGATAAATGTTTTCTAAAAGACTTAATGAACATAATGACTTTAGTAAAGGAATGTGATTGAAAAAGTACTTATCTAGAGTAGCTTTGAGGATTGCTTAGGTAGGCTTGAAAAGGGTGCATGAGCGGTCTCTTTATGTCTTACTAAGGTAAGTCTTAGAGTAATTCTAGGTAGGGAGCTTAACAAATAAAGTGTGAATGATCTTATCTTCGGTAGTCCTAAGGATCATTTAGGTGTGCTTAAAGAGGGTGTATGTGCGGTCTGTCTTTGTCTTACTTAAGTGAGTCCTAGGATAACCTTTGGTGAGAGGGTTTCAAGCTGAAAGAGGTCATTGTGAAGTTGAACTAAGTTCACTGTAAAGCGACATAGTTCAGTGTAATATTCTACAATATTTGATAAAATGCTTATGTGATATCTTATATGTTTCTAAGGTGTTAAATGTTGTTCTTATGCTTATAATATGATGTTCTAATAAAAAAAGAGCATGTTTTATACAAATGTTCATTTCTCATGATTTTATGCATTATGACATACTTAGTAAAAGTGTTTGTACTAATTTCATACATTTTGTCTATCTCTAAAGGTGTAGGTGGCATTTGAGTGGAGTCTCGAAGTGGAAGCTTGGATTAGTGTTCATTCAAGCAAAGAGTTGGTATGTCCTCACAAGATTCTAGGATATCTTGATGTTTAGATTTCCTTATTGAAAGTATTGTAATAGACTTAGCTATTTTTCTATATGTTGAAGTATGGGCCGTGTCCCAATATATTCGTATGTCTAAGATGGCGACTTTGAGACTTAGCCTTTCATTATGTTTTTCTATAAAAGAGATATTTTGAAGTATTATTATTTCGTGTGAAAAGTTTTGATTCCGCACTACTTTTTAAAAATGTATGCAATGAATGGTATGAAAGGGCTTGTACAAGACCTCCGAGAGGTCGAGTACGTCGTGTTTCAAATTGATAATGACGTAGCTTCTAGGGGGTAATCTCGAGTCATAACAAGCTTGGTATCAAAGCATAAGGTAATGAAGTAGTCTTAGGAATCGAAAAGTCTCAAAAAGCCACGTCTAGTAGAGTCTTCACCATTGGTGTGAGTCGCGACAGATTTATGGGTTAGAGGCTATAGGACGATAGAGTTTCCCTTATTTTCTACTCCTATGTCATGTCGTAGAGATTAAAAGTAATGAGTGTCCTTTTCTTATGGTTTTCCTTGTGTTTCTAGGAAGATAAATACGAGAAGCACACCGGCTAGTAGGGTTGAGGAGAATGATGTGAATGAGGTACTTCCTCCCCGAGCTGGACAAGTACCACAAGGTGTGCACCTCAAGGTGTTCAAATTGCTCAAGGTGATCAAGTCCTTATTTTGGAAGGAGGTAATGATGTTCCGGTGGTTACCCCTGTTATGGCTAATGGGGATATTAGAGAGGCTCTCCTTACCCTAGTCCTAGCAATGACAACTTAAGTGAATAGAGCTATTGGGCCTAGGGTGAATGCTATGGAGAGTACTATGACCTCTAGATTTAGAGACTTTGTGAGGATGAATCCTCCTATCTTATTTGGTTCTAAGGTGGGAGAAGATCCCCAAGCTTTCTTAGATGAGGTGTGTAACATAGTGCATGCTATGGGAGTTACTTCTAGGGAGAAAGCGGAGTTATCTTCGTATAAATTGAAAGATGTTGCTCAAGTATGGTTTACTCAATGGAAGGATAGTAAACCGATTGAATCGGGTCACTTAGAGTGGGAAGAGTTTAAGGAAGCATTCATAGAAAGGTACTTTCCCCGTGAGAAGAAGGAGGTTAAGATTGAGGAATTTACAAACTTTAGGCAAGGTAGCATGAGTGTTGAGGAGTATTCCTCAAAGTTTATCCTATTATCTAAGTATGCTCCATCCTTGGTGTCTAACCCTAGGGATGAGATGAGTAGGTTCTTGACCGGTGTTTCGGATATTGTGAAAGAAGACTGTCGTACAGCCATGCTCCATGGTGACATGACTCTATCTAGGATTATGGTGTATGCTCAATACATTGAAGAGTCTAAACTTGGGAGGATAAGTATAGATGCTAAGAGGCGAAGAACCGAGAAGCAAGTTCAACCTAAGTTTCAGAAGAGGGCTCTAAATAAAGATGGTTCTAGTGCTCCTAAGGCTAACTATGAGAGAGGTGGTGGTTCCCAAGTGGTTAGTCCTACTTGTGGGAAGAAGCACTTTGGGAAGTGTCTAGCCGGTACTAGTGCATGCTTTGGTTGTGGGAAGTGTCACGACCGGAATCTAGACCCCAGATGAGACCGGCGTCGTTGAACTCTCAGAGGTCGCAGACAAGCCTACATACGTCATTCTTACTTCATCTAGGTTAATTTTAGCGGAAAATTTGAACTTTTTGTTTTCTTATTCCATGCAAAACATTTTAAACTTAACATCATAGTCATTCACAAATCAATCATCTAATATAGAGATAATCAAATGAAAGAAACAGTTCATAATTGCATTAAACGTATTTTTGCCAAAACGGCAGCAATACAAAGTCTGAAATGAAAGTGGAAAGAAACACTAGTGGAACATGCTCCACTAGCTAAAGCCTATATATAAGCTAGATAATAACGGTAGACATCCTCAAAAGCATGAGGGCCTACCAAGTCCGGATGAAAGCTCCATGTCCAGATAGCTGCAACGTCAACCTGTAAGCTCTAGCGTCCACCTGTGCCTGCACCTAAAAATATAGAGTTGTATGGGATTAGTACACACTTGTACTAAGTATGGGTATATGCAAGCACACACCAAGGACATGCATGAGTGAGAATAGCTCTTTCCTAACAACATGATTTATGGAAAGTCAAGTCAGTGAACTTGCCAAATTGGGATTAGGAAAGTCAGGGGACTTGCCAAATTTGAATTAGGAAAGTCAGGGGACTTCCAAATTTGGATTAGGAAAGTCATGCCATGAGAGTAACATGCATCATCGTACGTATCATATTGCACACAGCACATAACATCTTACACATAGCACATAACATATTACATATAGCACATAACATCTTTCATATCATTCGTTCATATGCCATGAGACCTTGGAATCATGGACTTAACTTTAAGACTTCCCAAAATGAAGGCACAACATATGGGACCTCAACTAGGGAGCCTTCTTTAGAAAACACAGAGTCTGCTTCATTCATTCATACGTACTTCATTTCATTCATACATAAGCTAGTGTAAACACTAGTCATACCTCGGATGTAGTTTAAGACTCTCATCAGGTTTGCTGTGCAATGATCAAGAATAACCTAGTGTCATTACTTGAGTCTAGCTCACCTCTTGATTATCCTATCCTAACACCTTTGGTATCGTTCATTTCATTATGTGCATCATTTGAGGCTGGCCTCATTCATTCATTGGGAACTTTAACTTTAACCGACATAGATCATGTGAGCATCATAAAATCTAGTGTCTCCCCCACACCAAAAAAAGGTGGAATCACCAGCCAAAGTGACCCAAAACATGCTACCGTACATGGGAATTGAACCCAGATCCCTATATTGGCAGTATAGGTTCGAAGACTAGGAGATATAAGAAGACCCATACCTGGCATGCCGGACAGTCTCATCTCATGAGAGTTACGTGAACCTCCGCCCTTCCCGAAAGAAGGCATCACCGCTCATAGCTAGTCTATCGGTGCTCAGTATAAAGTTCCATTACATTCAACTCATATGTCATGGAAGCTAGCTTCCAGTATGAGGACATCATATCTCAATAGATGATTTCTCATCTTATCATTAGTATTAAGTATACGTTATTCTCAATACTTTATTTAGAGTATTTATAGAGACTGGTCTCTTCATTAACTTTACACTCTCATAGGTGAGTATGTTTTGGTAACATTTACTTAGGCTCATTTGAGATTGCTCTCATCTTTCACATTAGCCTCTTATCATGTTGTCACCACATTCATTAACTTTAGCACATTTAATTTGCTCTCCATATTTACTCACCCCTTTTTACGTGAATGTTCATTTCATGATATGCCAATACACTTGGCCATTTAGTGTGTTTCACACTCTCACTTAACCCTTCTAGAGTTTAATCATTTCGTTACATACATCTTAGGTTCACTTACTTTAAACGTATGCTAGACTTATGGGTCTATACATACAAGCCATGAGGCTTAATTCATAGTTCGTTTAAGTGATTCATATCTTCCTAAGATTATGTGGTACAAGACTTATGCATCTTGTAAGTATGCCAAGATCTCGATTTTGATCTATGTAGGCAATATTATTTTTGAACATTTATTCACGTATGACTTATGTATCAATACAAAATTTGGGCAAGGGAACCCGATTTCGAATCCCTTGGACAACACTTATATTTTTATTCATTTTGGTTTGATCCATACGGCTTGGGGACCCAAGATCGAGCCCCAACGCCTTCATTTTATTTTTTCCTTAATTTTTCTCTTCATTTTTCGCTCAATGGGATTGAGAGGATGTGGGATTGAACCCCCACAACCTCATTTCCTTTTTTTTCTTTTCTTTTAATTCCTCTCCTTTTCGCCGAGGGGGTGTGGGTTCGAACCCCCACAGCCCCACTTTAATTTCTTCTCCTCAATTTCCCTTGGTTATGCCTAGAGATCGTGGGTTCGATTCCGAAATGCCTCACCCCTTTATTTTTCTTTTAATCTTCTCCTTAAATCTGACTGAGAGGTGGTGGGTTTGAATCGCACTCCTCTCATTTCTTATTTTCATTAATATTTTCGGTCAAGGCACATGGGTTCGAATCCCACATGCCACATTCTCTTTTTCTCACCTTATTTCACTGATTTTTAACATGGTGAGGTCACGGGTTCAATCCCCAGTGACCTCACTTATTTGATTCATTATTCATAGCATTTTAAACCACTTTAACTTGACCGAAACTCATCAATATGTGGCTGGAAATTTTGTGGTTTTTCATCATCTTTTTCATCAACGTTACACGTTAGTTCTTAGGGTAGTACATGGTTCATTTAGAACGTCTTTAGGTGCATTTTTATGGATGCATTTATCCAAGAGTTTCTCACTCAAATCAGCCACATTAAACTTCATATGAACATCACAATTTACATAAGTTTGTGCACGTAAGAATACAACCATAACATGTCATTTTTTTGAACCTTAACTCGAGATTAAATAGTCACGGTCACATTTTGCACACATATACACATAGATTTGGAAAAACACAGGTTGTCATTCATACAATTTCAAACACACATTCATGAACATATTCATCAGGAAAACACATTACACGCCTAATATCTACCAGCAAACATACCCAACCTATGAATCAATGGGAGCTAGTGACAGGGACATGCAATGGGGAACAACCCTAGTTTCCAGAATAGATTTTAAATTGAACTTAAGGGTCTCTTGGAAAAGGGACCAAGAGATAAGAGAACCCATACCTTTTATGATGTTCAAGCCTTGAAGTTTCTGCCTAAACCTTCTCCAAAACTCACGTCCAATCCAAGTTTCAACACCAAACTTTCGACGGAAAAACCCTCTCTTTGCCTTACGTGATTGATTAGCCGTTTATTTTTATCTTTCGTTGAGAGTTCTTCATGTGTGAAGAACTTTGGTTTATCTTCTGTTCTTGTAAGTTATTTGGCAGAGAGAACTTGAATGAGAGTTGGTTTGATCGTGAAAGTGAGAGATAGACGTGAGAGGTGAGAGTTTTCTTAGGCTTAGAAGTCTAGTTTAGGACTTAGTCAAATAAGGTTTTATTAAATGGTAAAAATATGATTTTCAGATAATAAATAATAAATATTAATTAACTACATTAATTTACCAACGTAAATAAAAACAATTTAAATCATCAATTCCACCTAGGTTCGAACCCGGGTGGAGCAAGACTTCACTCAAGAAGCCAATTTTCGGCCCTCTCTCCCCAAAATGCCCCTCCACCTAATTAATTAAATTATTAATTATATATTTAGGGTAATTACTATACTACCCTTATCTTGTAAAAGACTATTTTACTCCTCGACCCTCCAAACCTAAGATTTTCCCTTTTTAAGTCCGGTAAAGACTCCTTTGAGTAAATTTTCGTATTTGAGAGCCCTACATGGCTGGACCCAACCTTTCCTAGCTCAAATAACTCCCCAATTTAGTGGGCTTGGCTGTAGCAAGGGTTTAGAGGTCTGGTTCTACGCGCATCAATCCGTGTGAACCCGGTCTAATCGTAGGCATTCTAGACACATTAAGCATTACTTATCATATCCATTTTTAGGATTGTTAAAGGAAGGATGATCACAAGGTGAGAGATTGTCTTACTATTGCGGCTTAAGGAAGAGATGCCAAGCAAGTTCCTCCTAATGTTCCAGCAGATGGTGCTCTAAAGGGAAAGGCTCGTTTCTATGCTCTCCGAGCCAAAGGAACAAAACCGAATGATAATGATGATGACAGTAAGTTATAGTTTTCTCTCCTTAGTTATATGAGTTCCTTATAAGTGGGGGAGTATGGTGAGTAGTAGAATCTTGATTTGTTGTCTCATCTCTTCTATTCAATTCAAGCTTGAGAGATAGAATGTCATAGTAGCTTGTTGCATGTTGCATTTTGTTTAGGAGTCTAGTTGAAATTGAATTTCATTGATTCCTCGTATTGTGCATTCCATGAAGTTATGGTTATGTTGTAAAGTGAGTTTATATGTTTCTATTTCTTATATTGTCATGCTTTCATCATAAATTGCTTAAGAGATGCAGTGTTTTAAAATTTGAGCATGATTCACTGTAAAGAAGTTGGTGTTCACTTTAAAGATTTTGAAATTTTGAATAAATTGTTCTTTCATGAAAAATGGTTATGATATGTATAGAACTGATGTATATGAGCATGATAATATGTGGAGAAGGAAGTTCCTCCAATATGAAATGAAAATGTGAGTCTTATTGCCTGATGAGTTGTAGATGTACTTCCTACCTTCTTGTCGTGTTTGAGTCTCTTGTTATATGAAATTGATGTTTCTGCTATATGTGTGTATTGTGCATTGTGTGCTATGGTTATGTGTTGCTAGTCCTTGAGTCTTAACTCTTAAAAATGTTCAAAGTGTGGCAAGTGTCATTCGAGGGCGAATTGTTACACCTTAAAAATGAGTTAGGTTGAACTAGAGCCTAACACTTTTTTCATAATGTTTTAAAGCCATAAAATAGTGAAATATAGTGTTCTTAGGCAGTATATAAAGTTTGGAACTGTTTGGAGGTCAAACGTCCAAGAAGGTCCAAGACGTTCGGAAACTAGTCGAAGTTGAACTAGTGTGTCGTAGTGTTTTGTAGTGATGTTTTGGGGGACTGTTTGAAGGTGAAATTTAGTACCGGGGGTTCCTACAAATATCCTGATATACAAAGGTTAATAACGTCTTATGACGACGCCCCGGGGACCAAAAAAAGTGTCCCCAAAGAGGACCCAAACTTGGACTGCAAAGCTGGCGCACCAGCCTGTTTTAGACAGTGGCTGCGCATCGCGCAGCTGTCACGCAGTGGGTCAATGTTTTGCCCTACGACATGGGACTGTCATGAACCATTCTTTCCATGGATTTTCGAAAAATAAGATTTGGAAGTGCCTCTACGACGCGCAGTATAATGTCCCAGATTTTGTTGCATTGTTTTTAAGTCAAATTTGAGTTGGTTAATTTGTCCAATAAATGTAGGGGTCTTTTGGGTAATTTAGGCGTGAATTATGAACGGTTATAGGACCTATTTAAATCCCTAAACTCACCAATCAAAGTAAAACCCCTCAACTCAAAACAAAATCTCTTCATTCACTCTCTCCACAACTCCATTGTTGAAGCTTTGAAGCTCCAAGGAAGAAGATAGATTTCTCAAGTTTTTCTCCATCAATCTTGTAAGCTTTTCATCACAATTAAGGTATGGTTATTCATCCTTGAAATCTCTTTCTTCAAGGATTCAATTCCTATGATTATCAAAGATGATCAAAAACATGAATTGTACAATTTTGTGATCTAGCCATGGGTTCTTGCATTAAAGGTTTTGAAACATTGTATTACGATTGTATTGATGTTAATTTGATGATTTTAACCTAAAATTCTATGAACCCATGCAAACCATGCAATCCTAGTTTTGACTATTTTATGGGTTAAGTGATCATGTCTCAATGCTTATGAATTATAGTGTAGTTTTTTATGGGCTATTGAATGATGTATGGATTGTATTGGATTAATGTATAGGCCGTCGTAGATTGATAAATATATATTGAATTGATTTATCTTCATTGAGTATTATGATTTTTATATTGAATTGATGATCATGGCTTTGGGTTAGGGCCTATTGGTATTGTATTGGACGATTTATCTATGGATTGAAGTGGTGAGAATGGATTGGTGGTACGCTTCCCTAATTCTTTTTTTTTTAATGTAATGTAGGTCTTGAATTATGTTGTGATTGGTAAGGTCCACTTATTGTGGCGGTGTTATGTGCATTACTTGTGAATTACTTGGCATTGTCGGCATTACTTTATGTATTATAATGATCATAGGCTTGTCGGCACTACTTGATATATCATGATGAGTTGTATAGTTGAATTATGTGAAGTATGATCATATCTATCCACTTGTGATTAATATGAATGTATATGTGCTTCTATAGATTATGTTAGGTGATTATGTTAGACGATGACTATGTCCTTGTATGTGTAGTCTTAGAGTTGATGCATGATTCTTCCTACTTGATTATGTGAGTCTTATGATGGTTAGATTGATGATATTATAGTAACAAATACGGTGACCTATAGATGATGTTGGTTATGCCTATGTGCTTATAGAATGATATGCTATATGTGAACATGTGTGTGTCTTGTCTTGGTAGACTCGTGTCCCTTACTTGATACATGTACATTATGAATATGAACATCTTGACTTAGTAGGCTTAGGTACCTTTGTCTTGTATGTGTATGGTTGAATGTTGAATGAAAGTCTAGGATCGGTAGACCTAAGATGGTGTCCTTCTAAGCATGACTATTATGTGGAACCTTCTATATAGAAAAGTTTAGAATGAGCTATCCTTATAGACCATGAGTGGCAGCCCTAGTGGATCCATCTTTGGTAGGTGCATTGTGACTAGGTAAGGACTAAGAGATGGTACCTTTTCACGTGCCCCTTTTTATTGAACTTACTCTATGAGAACAAAAGCTAGCACCGAGTGAATATGTTATGGTTTGTAGCTCTACTTAAGAAGGATACTAGAGTACAACATATCTCGACTTGAGATCTAAGGTATTAAATGTTGTTCTTATGTTTATACTGATGTTTTAATCAAAAAGATTATATTTTATACAATTCTCATGATTTTATGCATTATGCCATACTTAGTACAAGTGTATGTATTAATTCTATACATTTTGTCTATCTCTAAAGGTGTACATGGCATTTGAGAGGAGTCTCGAAGTGAAAGCTTGGATTAGTGTTCATTCAAGCAAAGAGTTGTTATGTCCTCACTAGATTCAAGGACATCTTGATGTTTAGATTTCTTTATTGAATGTATTGTAATAGACATAGCTATTTTCTTATATGTTGAAGTATGGGTAGTGTACCAATATATTCGTATGTCTAAGATGGAGACTTTGAGACTTAGCCTTTCATTATGTTTTTCTATAAAAGAGACATTTTCAAGTATTATTATTTCGTGTGAAAAGTTTTAATTCCGCACTACTTTTCATACATGTATGCAATGAATGGTACGAAAGGGATCATACAAGACCTTTGAGAGGTTGAGTACGCCGTGTTTCAATTCGAGAATGCCGTAGCTTCTAGGGGGTACTCTCGGGTCGTAACAAACTTGGTATCAGAGCATAAGGTTATGAAGTAGTCTCAGGAATCAAAAAGTCTCAAAAAGCCACATCTAGTAGAGTCTTCACCATCGGTGTGAGTCACGACACATCTATGATTGAAAGGCTATAGGACGATAAAGTTTCAATTCTTTTCTACTCCTATGTCGTGCCGTAGAGATTAAAATTTATGAGTGTCCTTTCTTATGGTTTTCCTTTTATTTCTAGGAAGATGAATACGAGGAGGACACCGGCTAGGAGGGTTGAGGAGATTGATATGAATGAGGGACTTCCTCCCCGAGGAGGACAAGTGCCACAAGGTGTGCAAGTTCCTCAAGGTGTTCAATGTGATCAAGGTGAAAAAGTCCCTATTGTGGAAGGAGGTAATGATGTTTAAATGGTTCCCCAGGTATGGTTAATGGGGAGATTAGAAAGGCTATCCTTACCCTAGCCCGAGCTATGACAACTCAAGTGAATAGAGATGTTGGGCCTAGGGTGAATGCTATGGAGAGTACTATGACCTCTAGATTGAGAGACTTTGTAAGGATGAATCCTACTATTTTCTTTGGTTCTAAGGTGGGAGAAGATCCTCAAGCTTTCTTAGATGAGGTGTGTAAGATAGTGCATGCTATGGGAGTGACTTCTAGGGAGAAAGCGGAGTTAGCTTCGTATCAATCTAAAAAGGTTGCTCAAGTATGGTTTACTCAATGGAAGGATAGTAAACCGGTTGAATTGGGTCCCTTAGAGTGGAAAGAGTTTAAGGAAGCATTCCTAGAAAGGTACATTCCCAATGAGAATTCGGTGGTTAAGATTGAGTAATTTATAAACCTTAGGCAAGGTAGCATGAGTGTTGAGGAGTATTCCTTAATGTTTATCCTATTATCTAAGTATGCTCCACCCTTGGTGTCTAACCCTAGGGATGAGATGAGTAGGTTCTTGACCGGTGTTTCGGATATTGTGAAAGAAGAGTGCCGTACAACCATGCTTCATGATGACATGACTCTATCAAGGGTTATCATGTATGCTCAATCCATTAAAGAGTCTAACTTGGGAGGAGAAGTAGAGATGCTAAGAGGGGAAGAACAAAGAAGCAAGTTCAACCTAATTTTAAGAAGACGGCTCCAAATAAAGATGGTTCTAGTGCTCCTATGGCTGACTATGAGAGAGGTGGTGGTTCCCAAGTGCTTAAGCCCACTTGTCCAATTTTTGGGAAGAAACACTTGGGGAAGTATCTAGCCGGTACTAGTGGGTGCTTTGGTTGTGGGAAGGATGATCACAAGGTGAGAGATTGTCCTACTATTGTGGCTAGAGGAAGAGAGGCCAAGCAAGTTCTTCATAATGTTTCGGAAGGTGGTGCTCCAACGAGAAAGGCTCGTTTCTATGCTCTCCGAGCCAAAGGAACAAAACCGGATGATGATGATGATGATGCCGGTAAGTTATAGTTTTCTCTCCTTAGTTATATGAGTTCCTTCTAAGTGGGGGAGTATGATGAGTAGTAGAATCGTGATTTGTTGTCTCATCTCTTCTATGCAATTCAAGCTTGAGTGATAGAATATCATAGTAGAATGTTGCATGTTGCATTTTGTTTAGGAGTCTAGTTGAAATTGAATTTCATTGGTTCCTTGTATTGTGCATTCCATGAAGTTATGGTTATGTTATACTGTGTTTATATGTTTTTATCTCTCATATTGTCATGCTTCCATCATAAATTGCTTAAGAGATGCAGTTTTTTGAAATTTGAGCAAGATTCACTATAAAGAAATTGGTGTTCACAGTAAAGATTTTGAAATTTTGACTAAATTGTTCTTTCACGGAAAATGGTTATGATGTTTAGAGAACTGATGAATATGAGCATGATAATATGTGAAGAAGGAAGTTCCTCCTATATGAAATGAAAATGTGAATCTTATTGCATGATGAGTCGTGTTTGAGTCTCTTGTTATATGACATTGATGTTTCTCCTATATGTGTGTATTATGTATTGTGTGGTATGGTTATGTGCTGATAGTCTTTGAGTCTTAACTCTTAAAAATGTTCAAAGTGTGGCACGTGTCATTCGAGGACGAATCTTTCCAATTGGGGGAGTATTGTTACACCATAAAAATGAGCTAGGTTGAACTAGAGACTAACACTTTTTTAATGATGTTTTAAAGTCATAAAATTGTTAATAATAGTGTTATTAGGCAGTATATAAAGTTCGGAAGTGTTTGGAGGTCAAACGTCCAAGAACGTCCAAGACGTTCGGAAACTAGTCGAAGTTGAACTAGCGTGTCATAGTGTTTGGTAGTGATGTTTTGGGGGATGGTTTAAAGGTGAAATTCAGTACCTAGGGTTACTATGTGTACCCTGATATACGAAGGTTCATAACTTCTGAGAACGACGCCCCGGGGACCAATAAAAAGGGTCCCCATAGAGGACCCAAACTTGGACTGCCAAGCTGCCGCGCCTTCCTGTTTTTGACAGTGGCTGAGCGTCGCGCAGCTGTCACGCAGTGGGGAAAAGTTTTTCCCTGCGATGGGGGCGGTCTCGAACCATTGTGTCCTAGAATTTTTGAAAAATAAGATTTGAAAGGGCCTCCGCGACGCGCAATAAAGTCCAAGATTTTGTTGCGCCTTTTTAAGTCAAATTTGAGTTGGTTAATTTGTCCAATAAATGTAGGGGTCTTTTGGGTAATTTAGGGGTGCATTATGGACAGTTATAGGACCTATTTAAACCCCTAATCTCAGCAATCAAAGCAAAAACCCTCAACTCCAAACAAAATCTCTCCATTCACCCTCTCCAAAACTCCATTGTTGAAGCTTTGAAACTCCAAGGAAGAAGATAGATTTCTCAAGTTTTTCTCCATCATTCTTGTGTGCTTTTAATAACAACTAAGGTATGTTTAGTCATCCTTGAAATCTCATTCTTCAAGGAGTCAATACCTATGATTTTCAAAGATGATCAAAAACATGAATTGTCCAATTTTGTAATCTAGCCATGGGTTCTTGCATTAAAGCTTTTGAAACATTGTATTATGATTGAATTGATGTTAATTTGATGATTTTAACCTAAAAACTCCATTAACCCATGCAATCCTAGTTTTGACAATTTTATGGGTTAAGTGATCATGTCTCAATGCTTATGAATTCTAGTGTAGTTTTTTATGGGCTATTGAATGATGTATGAATTGTATTGGATTAATGTATAGGATGTCTTAGATTGATAAATCTATATTTAATCGATTTAGCCTCATTAAGTATTATGATTTTTGTATTGAATTGATGATCATGGCCATGGGTAAGGGTCTATTAGTATTGTATTGGACGATTTAGCTATGGATTGAAGTGGTGAGAATGGATTGGTCGTACGCTGCCCTAATTATCTTTATTTTATGTAATGTAGGTCTTGAATTATGTTGTGATTTGTATGGTCCACTTATGGTGGAGGTGTTATGTGCATTACTTGTGAATTACGTGTCCTCGTCGGCGTTACTTTATGTATTATAATGATCATAGCCTTGTCGACACTACTTGATATATCATGATGAGTTGTATAGTTGAATTATGTGAAGTATGATCATATCTATCCACTTGTGATTAATATGAATGTATATGTGCTTCTATAGATTATGTTAGGTGATCATGTTAGACAATGACTATGTCCTTGTATGTGTAGTCTTAGAGTTGATGCATGATTCTTCGTACTTGATTATGTTAGTCTTATGATGGTTAGATTGATGATATTATAGTAACGAATACGATGACCTATAGATTATGTTGGTTATGACTATGTGCTTATAGAATGATATTCTATATGTGAAGATGTGTGTGTCTTGTCTTCGTAGACTCGTGTCCCTTACTTGATACATGTACATTATGAATATGAACATCTTGACTTAGTAGGATTAGGCACCTTTGTCTTGTATGTGTATGGATGAATGTTGAATGAAAGTCTAGGATCGGTAGACCTAAGATGGTGTCCTTTTAAGCATGACTATTATGTGGAACCTTCTATATAGAAAAGTTAAAAATGAGCTATCCTTATAGACCATGAGTGGCAGCCCTAGTGGATCCATGTTTGGTAGGTGCATTGTGATTAGGTAAGGACTAAGAGATGGTACCTTTTCACATGCCCCTTTTTATTGAACTTACTCTATGAGAACAAAGGCTAGCACCAAGTGAATATGTTATGGTTTGTAGCTCTACTTAAGAAGGAGACTAGAGTACAACATATCTCTACTTGAGAATGAGACTAGAGTGCATAAAAGACCTTGATATTCCTTAACCATGTGCCTACATCGGATGTGTCATAGTTCTACCCTTCGAAAGTAGAACACCCTCCATCGGAGTAGGTTTATGACTCCGGATTCCATGCCTATCTAGTATGGTCAACGTCGGTTATTGCCTCTCATCATGTGGGATACATGATAGTGTTTGGATAAGTACTATAAAGTTTAGGTAGTGAAATGGGACGCTATCTAGACATTGCACGATTAGGCTTTGAAGATGTTAGTGTGTGAGTGCACTGGGTCTTCTTAAAGACCGTTATGTGAATGTCCATAAGTGATGAATGTTTTCTAAATGACATAATGAACATAATGACTTTAGTAAAGGAATGTGATTGAAAAATTACTTATCTAGAGTAGCTTTGAGGATTTCTTAGGTAGGCTTGAAGAGGGTGTATGGGCGGTCTCTTCATGTTTTACTTAGGTAAGTCTTAGAGTAATTCTAGGTAGGGAGTTTAAAAAATAAAGTGAAATTGATCTTATATTAGGTAGTCTTAAGGATCATTTTGGTGTGCTTAGAGAGGGTGTATGGGCGGTCTCTCTTCGTCTCACTTAAGTGACTCTTAGGATAACCTTTGGTGATAGGGTTTCAAGCTAAAAGAGGTCACTATGAAGTTGAACTTAATTCACTGTAAAGTGACATAGTTCACTGTAACATTCTACAATATTTGATAAAATGCTTATGTGATATCTTATATGTTTCTAACGTGTTATACTATGATGTTTTAATCACAAAGAGAATGTTTTATACAAATGTCCGTTTCTCATGATTTTATGCATTATGTCATACTTAGTACAAGTCAATACAAGAAAATCAGCCTCTAAGAAAGGGAAATCTAGTCCCTGAAAGTTGAAATCTGGTCCCAAAAGAGCAATCGAGACCAGAAAAATGTGGTCGCCACTCGTCCTATAAAGTTTTGTCGCTACTAGTCACTAAGGACGAGTTCAAAAAATTGGTCCCTGAATGTCTTTGAGACGATAAAAACACTGGTCGTGGAACAATTTTAGAGACCGCATATCTAGTCTCAGATGGATAATTGATATCTTGGTTTTCAGGTCGTTAATCCTCTTTTTTGACTTTCCGCAACCTAGTCCCAATAAATCTTTTAACACGAGTGTGATCTGGTCCTAGAATAGCGTTAGAGACCATTAACAATTTTCTCCTAGAATAGCTGTAGCGACAATAAGAAACTGGTCCTAGAGTAGCTTTAGGGACAAACAACAAGTTGGTCCTCGAATAGTTGTAGGGACGAACAACAACCTGGTCCTAAAATAGCTTTATATACCAACAACAACCTGGTCCTAAAATAGCTTTAAAATGAACATCATTTCTAGTCGTAGATTGACCTTTAGAGAAAGTCAATAATTATGATCTCTAACCAATCACCGTTGATCCAACAACCATTGATATCAGAAGAATCTAACAAAATATCAAATAAATTATACAACTAAAAATCTGGATAAAAAAGATTTAAGTTTCAATATTTTCTTAATTACTAACCAAAAAAACTAAGACAACATCCAAGGTTTTGCATAACATTCATAGCAAAGTAAGTATGAGTTGGTGCATCTTCTAAGCTATGATTCACTGAAGAATGAGCAAAAGTTGGGCAAAAACTTAAAGTTTAGTCTTTTTCATGTGATTTTCAGAAACATCCAAAAACCTGCAAGAAATAAGAAAAATTCTATTAGAAAAACTTCCAGATTCATCAATCAATAGAAACCAACATCTATTTTGAAGAATAACACCTAACTAACGTTTAGTAAAAAATTGAAATAAATGGATAGAAAAGTTAGCTTAAGAGACGATTTGGATGAACTATTTAAAAGTGAAACGTATTAGTTGATTTTTAACAAATTAAAGAAAACTGTATGTGACAATAATATTTTAGCCTAAAGCCTTTGCTGCACAGGTGTAGACAAATTAACAAGAGTGAGTCCCAACAATTGTCCCTATCTAATAGCAACATAGAGAGCGTCAAAAACTTCCTTGGGCCAAAGATTAGTGTACCTTTCTGATTTGGATTTCCTATCGATACCTCTAATAGTTGCTTCTGTTCTAAGTATATCAGAAAGGTTTTTCATTCAACATTTCTGCAGCCCTTGCAACTGCCATGAAGATTGAGGGGATGTCCAAGATATAAGAACAATAATTTTGACGGACACTTATGGATTGATACAAGGAAGCAACAGAGAAGGAATTTTATAGTTAATCTAAAACAGAGAAGCTGCTAGCAATGTTTTGTTGCTTCCTGTGCATGAAATTTTACGTTAAGTAGAGAGATACACCTGATAGTTACAAATAAGCCTTTCTAGGCGTTCGATAACGTGAATTGTTATCTTGCACACGGTCAAGGGAATGGCGAGAAGGAGGACGTGAAAAGCCAGCATCAAGAATCCATTGATGGATTTTCAACAGCAAGAAACAAATAGGAACCAGAAAAAACCAACAGTTTGGACTAGGGGAAAGTCACCAATCAAACAATGACCTTCGCTACCTGAGATGGATGTTTCTAGGGAGTTGCTAAAGAAGTTAGAGTCAAGGATCCTAACCTTACGTGGAAGCACTGTTACTTTGCGACAGTGCAGAAAATTTAAAAATAAGCTCTGTGTCGTTATGCAGAGAATTGTAAAACCGAGAAACTCGCATCAATGTTACGTTGCAGCACTGTTACGGTGCAGCAATGCACAAAGGATATACTAAGAGACGAGCATGATTAACAACAATCAGGCAGAATATGGTAAAACAAAGAAGCTGGCAGCAGTGTTGCAGCAACGCAGAAAATTTAAAAACAAAGTGTGTGTCGTTATGTAGAAAATGAAAAACTAAGCCTATCACAATTAAAGAAAGTTGTGCAGATATTCAAAATAGATCACATCTCTACAACCACTAATTCCAAAAAATAATAATTAATAAGTCATGTATATTGTTAGTAATTATGTCAGCTGAAAAGGCAGTGATCATTCAGTTGAAATAGATGATGTTGTAGGTGGGACATGTGACTGCTGAGCAACGAAGAATTCTTTCATATTCATTATCTCTTTCATCTTATCTTCTACGGTAGACAAGCGATCATTCAAAGATTTGTTTTCTTTATTAAGGATTTGTTTTCTTCATTCAAGAATTTGATATCCTCTCGAGTTGAACGTAGCACGGACAATAATTCAGCTTTTGAAGAAGTTCCACCTTTCAAGTCTTTTGCCTTTACTCCTCCCCCTAATCCAAATACATGACTACGAGTTTGAGGTCCACAACGTTTTTCAACAACCTCTATAATAGGTAGAGATGGATCTGCTTGAATAATTTCTTCGAGTTGAGCCTATAATATATGTCAAAGAATATTTTCTATCATAACACATCATTTTGAAGTAATTAATATATTAAATTTTCCAAACGCACATGTTTTTCAATTGCTTCAGGTTCAACAAGCTTGTTATCTTTCTTACATGTCTCAAAGAAAATTGTTACCAAATCTGGTGGATTGCCATCTTTCCCTCCCTTTACGTCAAATTCAAACATGTCAAATAACACTCACCTTGTAAAAATTCTATTTCGGAAAAAGTAATTTTATGATATTACCTTTTGATAGATAATCTCTCTAATAGGAGTGCTACCAATATGATGAAGCATCTTCAGTGTAGCTCGGTTTGTTGTACTCCTTCTACTCCTTGCCTGTATTTATTTAACAACGAGTTGCATTCGAGGAGGATAAATGAAAAATAATAGACCATAAAAAAGCTAATACAATTGCGCATCGGATATACTCTCCAAATATGGTTCCACTCTTGACAAAACGGGTATGTACAAAAAGGGAAAGCAAACTCCATATAAGAGAATTTAGCAAAGTATATTATTAATTCAGTAGGCATACCTGAAAACATTCAGAAGAAAAATGCTCTTTCACTAACCATTCCCATTCTTTTTTGTCTACTCCCCTTGGGACATTCTTAAGAGATTGTTGAAGTGGCTTGTCCTTCACATATTTTGCATGCAAGTATCGTATCCATTTATTTCATAACTCGTTCATTTATCCCAAGATATGATCACGATGATCATTCATATCTACACTCTCAAATTTATTCTACAACAATCGAAACATGAGTTGAGTTATCATCGACAAACTTGATTTGTGTTTCTGAACAATATGCTCCGAAATTATAAAAACACTCTAAGGTACTTGATTACAGACTCTTTATCTATTACAATTGAATATCGATACTAGCTACTATAGATAGAATTCTAAAATAAGAAACATTAGCTATATGGACAAGAACACACGACATATCAGGTAGCAGTAAATAACATAAATCATGTGTATATTTATTACCTCAACAGCTGCCCACATATGATTCAACTTTTCTTGCTTAATATCATGCCATGATGATACTCCCAAGGGACAAATATTACGATCACGAACAATTTTACCCATATGCGTCGAAAACATATTGCTATTTGCTCCAACGGTTCGATTATTGTAAAAAGTTACTTTCAGCTTTTGTCCAATTTCAAGTGAAGCAACTTCTTTGCACATGTTGCTTCCTCGAACTTTTTTTTATCTTTGTAGGATTAGATGAACCTATAGTTGCATAAATTGATAATAACTATAGAAATCAAACTCAATTCAAAAACATAATAATATATGAATTTAACATATCATACCTTTTTCAGTTGTTTGAGAGTTCTTCATAACATGATTAATAGATGGAGACAATGAAACATTGGTTTGCATATCCTCTTTCTCAAGAAAATTTTTTTCATTTTTCTTATTTCTTGACTAGAGGAAGAGGTAGAACTCGATTTTGTGCTTTTAGAAGGAGTTTGCATATGTTGATTAGCATAAACAACACTCTTCTTAAAAGATCCCACCTCAGATTCAGAAATTCCTAAAGGTGAGCTCAAAGATCCAGACCTTTTCTTTAGTCCCTTCCTTATAGCTGCTGGACGCACTAAACGTAATATAATAGTTCATCAAAAATATTGAAAACATAACTAATTTATAAAAAATACATGTTTGAAAATATGTCACTTGTTTCAACTTCTTGGGTGCATTTCTCAACCATGGAGTTCTTATAAATCGTTTGCATTCCTTGACAAGTGAAGATGGTAGACTTTTTAAGTCCTTGTTCTCTGTCCTTCTCTATAGAACCTGAAAAAATGTCATTTCTTTGAGATTAAAAAGTTTGTAGCTGGAGTGAAAGATCATGTGAAATATGAACTACTGTTAAGGACTGGGTTTACACTAAGAGAATTCCCTATCAGATACTTAGGAATGCCTTTATCCTCTAAGGGAGGTGAAAACTCAATCACAATTATTCATGTTTTCATTTAATAAAGTATATTCTGCAATCTATGGGGCTGGAAGGTTTAGAATGTTTGACATATTTGTATGGATCAATAGTGGAGAAGTCCAAACTGGATAAATGACATGATTGCGCGCACAATGAATCAGAAACTCAGAAGATTAGTTTCTACACTAAATTTAGACTTCATAAAGCTAAATAGTCGAGAGTAAAATAAGGAAAACCTTAAAATCTCTCCATGGCCAATCAATCCATTAGTTTTGTGAGCCATAATGAATGTGTTTTGTTTAGTATTTTTGTTAGGTTCCTTGCCTGTTGCAGAAGTTCTGAAAACAACAGAAAGTAGGAAAAGACATTTCTCTTCAATACAATTAATCAATAGGTTCAGCCATTTTTCATCGAAAATGATAGACATTCACTATAAGAAAGTCGGCCTCATATACAGAAATTTCTAAAGTGTGCTCAAAGATCCAAATGTTTGCTTTTGTCTCTTTTATATAGCAGCTGGACTCACTAAACATAATATAAGAGTTTAAATAAAAAAAACTAGACCACAACAAATTTACAAAAGATACATGTTTGAAATATCTTACTTGTTTCAACTTCTTGAGTGCATTTCTCAACTTTAATAGCAGATGTAGGAAATGAAAAGTTAATTTTGGATGTTCTCTTTCTTAGGAACCATGGAGTTCTTATAAATCGTAGACTTTTCAAGTCCTCGTCCTCTGTCCTTCTCCGTAGAACCTGGAAGAAAAACCCATCCATTTGGTTGAGATTAAAATAATTTTAAGGGTGGGGCAAACTAATATACATGGAGTTATAAGCAAGAAAGCAATAGATTATATTCAAAGACAGATTGGATATTTGTAAATGGAGATTTGTGGGACTACTTTCTTGGACGAGGGGGTGAGTGATCATATTCCACATTGAAGTTTATCTGCTTCAGTCATATCCAACATTGTTACAGTGATGTGCTTTTCATATCTGGTGAGTTCGAATAAATGGTATATTGGTACTGGACTAATGTAAGAGTTGGTAGCAGACCCTCTAATGTAGCTATTAACAGTAAGCATGTTTGCAGCTGAGTTAATTCATCAGAGGAACTGACTTGGATGAAGAATCAGTCGTATATGCTCTCCACTAGTGGAAGATCAAGAAATAACATCCATCTTGGTGATATACTGCACTTTCAGAATTCATATTCATAAGTTAACAACAGATAGGAGCAGTACTAAATCAAGTCTGCAGGTCAAAGCAATACAAATGTTGTCCTTAGTACATACCCATCTATCAAATAGATGCAACAGGGGGATTATTTGTGACATATTATCGCAGTTAATAGAATATAAACTATCTTACTTGTTTCGATTTCTTTGATGTACTTCTTAACTAGATCAGTTGTTTGAGGCAACAAACTCTTAGATGGTGTATTACCTTTCTCACCCAAAGATTTAAGACCTCGTCCCCGTCCCTTTCCTATAGCACCAGGTGCGACAAATGTATATCTGATAGTACTCTTCAAATTCGAACCAACCTCATTTTCAGTTTTCAATGGTTTTATCTTGAACCTGCAAAAACAGTCAAAAGTTAAAGTTTGGACATGAAAAATATGTAACAATATATTGATAAAAAAAATGGTGCCATCATAATGTTTAACAATGAATATGTTGATTCATAAATAGAAACTTCACCTCATTAGTTCTTTTTCTTTTCTTTTGTGAAGGACTTCCTAACTCTACAATATCATCCTCCATTTGTTCGACAATCTCATAGGAATCACGAGGTTGAGTCTTCCCCACTACTGCCAACCTTTGTTGGAATTATCATTAATATAAAATACTTAAGATGCTTGATTCGCTAAAACAAATGGCTCATTTGTTTTCAAAAATTTGTCCGGATTAACACTCACAAAATCATACTCATCCTTTTTAACTCCTTTTATTTTATCATACACATCAAACCAATTACATTTGAATAAAACCACTCTTCTATCCATGACAAATTACAACTCAATTATATTTGTTAAGACTCCATAGTAATCAAGGTTCTCACTATCTTCATCATTCTCACCCAATACAACAACAACACAATTTTGAGTCCTTAACTTTTTGTAATACTCTTCTACATGAAATCTATATCCATTAACAATGTAACTATTAGAACGTGTTGAATATTTTGTGGGACTGCGTGAAAGTGAGAGTAGATCTTCCATGATACAACTATCATCTCCTTTATGCAATTGTGCGACCTATCAACAAAATTTTGTTGAATATTTTAGAATGAGTATGATAATAGTAGAATATCAATTTTTATATTTATGTATTACTCGCTCTATCTTTAAACCATTCAATAAATTGTCGGCTCCATTCTGCATCAGAAAAGTGTCGAGCATTCTCATGAGTTTGTGCAAACTCTCTACAAAATTGAACTGAACCGTAAGTCCTCATATAGAAAAGAAATTACCTTAAAAGAAATAACAATGAGATAATATGAAAGAACTTTCCATACTTGAGATATGGTAAGACTTCATCACAATTCTTCAGTATGTATATATGTGCTTGTTCTAATTCATCCGCTTCAAGCTCACATGGATCTTTAGCTCCTAGAGTTCTTCCAGATGTACTAAAGATAGATAAACCGCCATCTAATTATTTTAAACCACCATCATAATTTTGCTCGGGACGATTGAATGTTGTGTCAATTTTATGCAGATACCATGAACATAGTGTCATACATTCATGTGTAATGTATCCCTATGTAATACAACCTTCAGGACATGCTCTATTACCAATGAGAAATTTAAAAAAAAATAACCATCGTTCCACAGGATACATCCACCGATAATGAATCGGGCCAGTAATCTTAGCTTCAGTAGCTAAATGAACAGGTAAGTGCTCCATCACATCAAAAAATGAAAGAGGAAAGACCTTTTCTAACTTGCAAAGCGTTATAGGTATTTGCGCTTCAATATTTTCCAAGTTTTCAATTTTCAACTCCTTTGATCCAAGAACACTAAAAAATACAGATAATTCAGTAAGTGGTTCACACATTTCTTTTGACACCATACCACGAAGTGCAAGAGAAAGTAGATGTTGCAAGAGAACATGACAATCATGTCTTTTCAATCCAGATTATCTTGTGATCTTTCAGGTTCACACATTGTGAAATATTAGATCAAAAACCATCAGGAACCTTTATATTCTTTAAGAAAAGGAACAATTTGTTCTTATATTCTGGAGACAATGTGTAGCATGCTGTTGGAACTTCAATCTTCTCCCCCTTTTGGATGGGGTGCAATTCTGGCCTAATGTTCATCTCTTGCAAGTCTAATCGAGTTTTGATTGTATCCTTGGTCTTGCCTTTGACATTCATTATTTTCCCCATAATATTATCACACATATTTTTTCAATATGCATAACATCCAAATTATGTCGCAGCAAGAGACACTTCCAATATGGAAGTTCAAAAAAGATACTTTTTTTGTTCCAATTATCCTTTTGATTTTCATGTGATATCTTCTTTCTTTTCTTAGGATCCTTTGATAACTGTAGCCCTTCAAGATATTGTACTTTGATTAAGTATCTCAATATCTGAACACATTTTTGGTGGGGGCCTTTTCTCAATGGTACCATAAAATGAGTCCTTATCATTTCTCCTTTTGTGGTTTTTAGAAAGATAACGTCGATGACCCATAAAATACTCCTTCTTACCATTCGTCAATCGAATTGAGGAAGGGTCTTTATTGAAACATGGGCATGCCATTTTTCCTTTTGTGCTCCATCCAGATAAATTTCCATATGCTGGAATGTCATTGATTGTCCACAATAAAGAAGCATGCAATTTAAAATTTGTTCTAGTAGATGAATCATAGGTCTCAATACCAACTTCCCACAACTCTTTCAATTCCTCTATTAAAGGCTGAAGATATGTATCAATTGCATCTCCTGGACCATTTGGACCTAGAATAAACATAGACAAAATAAAATTTTCTTGCTTCATACACAACCAAGGTGGTAAATTATAAGCAATAAGCACAACAGGCCAAATGCTAAGTGAGGTTTTTGAATTCCTAAACGGTTGAGATCCATCACTAGAAATTCCAAGTCGAACATTACGAGGCAAAGCCGCATATGAAGGATGAATTTCATCAAATGATTTCCATGCCATTGAATCAGCCGGATGCCTCATTATTCAATCATCAACTCTTTTATCCTTGTGCCATGTCATTAGAGTAGATGTATTTGTAGACATACAACCTTTGAAGTCTAGGATTTAGAGGAAAATAGCATAGGCTCTTTAATGCTATCTTTTTACCTTTTTTATTCTTTGTTTCCCCGCTATGTGTATTTATTTTCCATCTGCATGCACCACAAACTTTGCAAGAATCAAGTAAGCTATCCTCCTTCCAATATAACATGCAATCATTAGTACAAACATCAATATTGTTGTATGAAAGCCTGATTTCTTGAATGATCTTCTCTGCCTCATAATATGAATTTGGCAAATTAGCGCCATCAGGCAACAACTCGTCTTTCAATATTTTCAATAACATGGTAAATGATGCATTACTCCAACAACCCATACTTTTGATGTGAAGCAATTTGATCAAAGTAGAAAGCTTTGAAGCTTTTGAATTTTTGTATAAAGGCAGTTCAAAATCCTTCAATAGGCTGTAAAAAAAATTTGCTTCAGCATTCGGTTCCTCCTCAAGTAAATCATCACAATCAGTATTTGGAATTCCTCCATCAAGATTAGGATATAAATCTCTCAACAATTATTCTACTTCATATTCACTCTCACATTATTCTACTTCATTATTATCTGCATCTTCTGACGTATCTTCATATTCAGATTCTAATTCTGACAATGACTCACCCAAACGTTCTCCATGGTGATACCAAAAAGTATAATTGCGAATTATTTCATATATTATCAAATGTGTCTCAACTATTTTACGAGTTCCTAAGGTTGTATTGTAACATTTGACATATGGACATCGTATTTCATATTCTTTTCCTGTTTTTTGAAAAGCATAATCCAAAAACTTTTGCACTCCAACTAAGTAGATTTCATCGAGACGATAATCAACAAGTTCCATCCACTTCTTGCTAGGTGCCATAACCTTTAAGAGAACATATAATTTTTCAAAAAAGGTAAAAAATAATTAATCTATTAAGATTTATATAACTTGTTACGATCAGATACACACAATAGGATTGAACTCTAAGGTAAGAAAGAGAGAGTTAAGAAAATTACAAATCACAATTTCCACTAGAACTTTATGTTACAACCTTCAGAAATAATCAGAAAAGAGAATCTTACTAAATAGTTCATTTACTTGAATCTTTCATTGATTGTACATAAGAAAGATATCAGATTTTAAAACTTTTAACCTATCGAATATTATAAAACAGGAAGAACAAGAAGAAGAGTAACTTAAAAGAAAAATCTAACAATACAATTTATGAAATTCGAAACAACAAAAGCTTAAGTAGTAGAGGAAGCAAACTTGTAAGATTTGTTTCACTGATCGAGAACCTATAAGCAGCAACTATACGTTTTACCTCTTTGATGAGCAGCTGCGATGGAAATCCTTTGATGAAGAAGACAGAGCTGAGAAGCTGCGATGAAAATTCTTTGATGAAGATATCAGATTTTAAAACATTTAATTGATTGTACATAAAAAAAATCATATTTTAAAACTTTTAACCTATACAGGAAGAACAAGAACAAGAGTAACTTAAAAAAAATCTAACAATACAGTTTATGAAATTTGAAACAACAAAAGCTTGATTAGAAGAGGAAGCAAACTTGTAAGATTTGTTTCACTGATCAAGTAGCTATAAGCAGCAACTATACATTTTACCTCTTTGATAAGCAGCTGCGATTGAAATACTTTGATGAAGAAGACAGAGCTGAGAAGCTGCGATGAAAATTCTTTCATGAAGCTAGCAGATTTTAAAACTTTTAACTGATTGTACATAAGAAAGATATCAGATTTTAAAACTTTTAACCTATCGAATGTTATAAAACAGGAAGAACAAGAAGAGAAAAAATTAACAATACGGTTTATGAAATTCGAAACAACAATAGCTTAAGTTGTAGAGGAAGCAAACTTGTAAGATTTGTTTCACTGATCGAGAACCTATAAGCAGCAACTATACATTTTACTTCTTTGATGAGCAGTTGCGATGGAAATCCTTTGATGAAGAAGACAGAGCGGAGAAGCTGCGATGAAAATTCTTTGATGAATATATCAGATTTAAAACTTTTAACCTATCTAATGTTATAAAACAGGAAGAACAAGAACAAGAGTAACTTAAAAAAATCTAACAATACAGTTTATCAAATTTGAAACAACAAAAGCTTGATTAGAACAGGAAGCAAACTTGTAAGATTTGTTTCACTGATCGAGTAGCTATAAGCAGCAACTATACGTTTTATCTCTTTGATGAGCAGCGGCGATGGAAATCCTTTGATGAAGAAGACAGAGTTGAGAAGCTGCGATGAAAATTCTTTGATGAAGATATCAAATTTTAAAATTTTAACTGATGGTACATAAGAAAGATATTAGATTTTAAAACTTTTAACCTATCTAATGTTATAAAACAGGAAGAACAAGAAGAAGAGTAACTTAAAAAAATCTAACAATATAATACAGTTTATGAAATTCGAAACAACAAAATCATATCAGAAGAGGAAGCAAACTTGTAAGAGTTGTTTCACTGATTGAGCAGCTATAAGAAACAGCATACGATTTACCTCTTTGATGAGCAGCTGCTATGGAAATCCTTTGATGAAGAAGACAAAGCTGAGAAGCTGCGATGGGAATTCTTTGATGAAGAAGATAGAGCTGAGAAGCTGCGATGGGAATACTTTGATGAAGAAGACAAGTTGCAATGGGAATACTTTGTTGAAGAGATCGATCGATATAGAGAAGTGTGAATTGCGACCAGCAGAGGAAGAGTCTATTTTTCCTTTGTACGTTTTTACCTTTCAGAAAGCATAGGGCTTTTCCTTTTTGGCTGGTTTCAATGTAAAAAAAATTCCGCCTAATTTTTGGAGATTTTTTTAATGTACATTAATTTATCAAATTTTTGTTGTAGCGTGCTAAAAGTCTTAGAAATAGACTTTAGGACCAGTTAGTATGTTATTTAGGGACCGGATTAAGTGTCTTCCAAATAGAGTATACAAATAAGGACCAGAATATAATCTCGTCCCAATACATATATTTTTAGAGATGGAATTAGTAGTTGGTCCCTAAATGTCGGTCTTAAATAAGAGTTTTTTTTGTAGTGAGTGTTTGTACTAATTTCATACATTTTGTCGATCTCTAAAGGTGTACATGGCATTTGAGAGGAGTCTCGAAGTGGAAGCTTGGATTAGTATTCATTCAAGCAAAGAGTTGGTATGTCCTCACTAGATTCGAGGACATCTTGATGTTTAGATTTCCTTATTGAAAGTATTGTAATAGACTTAGATATTTTCCTATATGTTGAAGTATGGGTCGTGTCCCAATATATTCGTATGTCTAAGATGGCGACTTTGAGACTTAGCCTTTCATTATGTTTTTCTATAAAAGAGATATTTTGAAGTATTATTATTTCGTGTGAAAATTTTTAATTCCGCACTACTTTTCATACATGTATGCAATGAATGGTACGAAAGTGCTCGTACAAGACCTCTGAGAGGTCGAGTACGCCGTGTTTCAATTCGAGAATGCCCTAGCTTCTAGGGGGTACTCTCGGATCGTAACAAACTTGGTATCAGAGCATAAGGTTATGAAGTAGTCTTAGGAATCAAAAAGTCTCAAAAAGTCATGTCTAGTAGAGTCCTTACCATCAGTGTGAGTCGCGACACCTCAATGGGTGATAGGCTATAGGACAATAAAGTTTCCCTTCTTTTCTACTACTATGTCGTGTCGTAAAGATTAAAAGTTATGAGTGTTCTTTTTAATGGTTTTCCTTGTGTTTCTAGGAAGATTAATACGATGAGGACACCGACTAGGAGGGTTGAGGAGAATGATATGAATGAGGGACTTCCTCCCCGAGGTGGACAAGTGCCACAAGGTGTTCATGTTCCTCAAGGTGTTCAAAGTGCTCAAGGTGATCAAGTCCCTATTGTTAAAGGAGGTAATGATGTTCTGGTGGTTCCCCCCGTTATGGCTAATTTGGAGATTAGAGAGGCTGTCCTTACCTTACCCCAATCTATGACAACTCAAGTGAATAGAGATATTGGGCCTAGGGTGAATGCTACGGAGAGTACTATGACCCCTAGATTGAGAGACTTTGTGAGGATGAATCCTCCTATCTTCTTTTGTTCTAAGGTGGGAGAAGATTCCCAAGCTTTCTTGTATGAGGTGTATAAGATAGTGCATGCTATGGGAGTGACTTCTAGGGAGAAAGCGGAGATAGCTTCGTATCAATTGAAAGATGTTGCTCAAGTATGGTGTACACAATGGAAGGATAGTAAAACGGTTGAATCGGGTCCCTTAGAGTGGTAAGAGTTTAAGGAAGCATTCCTAGAAAGGTACTTTCCCCGTGAGAAGAGGGAGGTTAAGATTGTGGAATTTATAAACCTTAGGCAAGGTAGCATGAGTGTTGAGGAGTATTCCTTAAAGTTTATCCTATTGTCTAAGTATGCTCCATCCTTGGTGTCTAAACCTAGGGATGAGATGAGTAGGTTCTTGATCGGTGTTACGGATATTATGAAAGAAGAGTGTCGTACAACCATACTCGATGGTGACATGACTCTATCGAGGCTTATGGTGTATGCTCAATTCATTGAAGAGTATAAACATGGGAGGAGAAGTAGAGATGCTAAGAGGGGAAGAACTGAGGAGCAAGTTCAACCTAAGTTTAAGAAGATGGCTCAAAATCAAGATGGTTCTAGTGCTCCTAAGGCTAACTATGAGAGAGGTGGTGGTTCCCAAATGGTTAAGCCTACTTTTCCTACTTGTGGGAAGAAGCACTTTGGGAAGTGTCTAGACGGTACTAGTGGGTGCTTTGGTTGTGGGAAGGATGATCACAAGGTGAGAGATTGTACTACTATTGCGCCTAGAGGAATAGAGGCCAAGCAAGTTCCTCCTAATGTTCCGAAAGGTGGTGCTCCAAAGGGAAAGGCTCATTTCAATGCTCTCCGAGCCAAAGGAACAAAACTGGATGATGATGATGATGCCGGTAACTTATAGTTTTCTCTCTTTAGTTATATGAGTTCCTTTTAAGTAGGGGAGTAAGGTGAGTAGTAGAATCGTGATTTGTTGTCTCATCTATTCTATTCAATTCAAGCTTAAGAGATAGAATATCATAGTAGCATGTTGCATGTTGCATTTTGTTTAGAAGTCTAGTTGAAATTGAATTTCATTGATTCCTTGCGTTGTGCATTCCATGAAGTTACGGTTATGTTTTAAAGTGAGTTTATATGTTATATCTCTCATATTGTCATGCTTCCATCATAAATTGCAGATATGCAGTTTTTTGAAATTTGATCATGATTCACTGTAAAGAAATTGGTGTTCACTGTAAAGATTTTGAAATTTTGACTAAATTGTTCTTTCATGAAAAATGGTTATGATGTGTATAGAACTAATGTATATTAGCATGATAATATGCGGAGAAGAAATTTCCTCCTATATGAAATGAAAATGTGAGTCTTATTACATGAGTTGTAGATGTAGTTCCTACCTTCTTGTCGTGTTTGAGTCTCTTGTTATATGAAATTGATGTTTCTCCTATATGTGTGTATTGTGTATTATGTGGTATGGTTATGTGCTGCTAGTCTTTGAGTCTTAACTCTTAAAAATGTTCAATGTGTGGTAAGTGTCATTCGAGGACGAATGTTTCCAAGTGGGGGAGTATTGTTACACCCTAAAAATGAGCTAGGTTGAAGTAGAGCCTAACACTTGTGTCATGATGTTTTAAAGTCATAAAATGGTTTATAATAGTGTTCTTAGGCAGTATATAAAGTTTGGAAGTGTTTGGAGGTCAAACGTCCAAGACGTTCGGAAACTAGTCGAAGTTGAACTAGTGTGTCGTAGTGTTTGGTAGTGATATTTTGGGTGATGGTTAGAAGGTGAAATTCAGTACCGAATGTGCCTACGCGTAGCCTGAAATATAAAGGTTCATAACATCTGAGAAGAATGCCCCGGCGATTAAAAAAAAGGGTCCCCATAGAGGACCCAAACTTGGACTGTCAAGCTGCCGCACCAGCCTGTTTTAGATAGTGGGTGTGCATCGCGCAGCTATCACGCAGTGGGGAAAAGTTTTTCCCTGCGACGCGGGGCGGTCGCGAACCATTCTGTCCAAGAATATTTGAAGAATAAGATTTGAAAGGGCCTCGACGACGCGCAGTAAAGTCCCAGATTTCGTTGTGCCTTTTTAAGTCAAATTTGAGTTGGTTAATTTTTCCAATAAATGTAGGGGTCTTTTGGGTAATTTAGGGGTGCATTATGGACGGTTATAGGACCTATTTAAACGCCTAAACTCACCAATAAAAGCAAAAGCCCTCAACTCAAAACAAAACCTCTACATTCACTCTCTCCAAAACTCTATTGTTGAAGCTTTGAAGCTCCAAGGAAGAAGATAGATTTCTCAAGTTTTTCTCCATAATTCTTGTGTTCTTTTCATAACAACTAAGGTATGTTTATTCATCCTTGAAATATCGTTATTCAAGGAGTCAATACCTATGATTTTCAAAGATGATCAAAAACATGAATTGCCCAATTTTTTGATCTAGCCATGATTTCTTGTAATAAAGGTTTTGAAACATTGTATTATGATTGAATTGATGTTAATTTAATGATTTTAAACTAAAAACTCTATGAACCCATGCAAACCATGCAATCCTAGTTTTGACTATTTTATGGGATGAGTGATCACGTCTCAATGCTTATGAATTCTAGTGTAGTTTTTTATGGGCTATTGAATGATGTAAGCATTGTATTGGATTAATGTATAGGCTGTCTTAGATTGACAAATCTATATTTAATTGATTTATCTTTATTGAGTATTATGATTTTTGTATTGAATTGATGATCATGGCCATGGGTAAGGGCCTATTGGTATTGTATTGGACTATTTAGCTATGGATTGAAGTGGTGAGAAAGGATTGGTGGTACGCTGTCCTAATTCTCTTTATTTTATGTAATGTAGGTCTTGAATTATGTTATTATTGGTATGGTCCACTTATGGTGGCGGTGTTATGTGCATTACTTGTGAATTACGTGTCCTCATCAGCGTTACTTTATGTATTATAATGATCATAGCCTTGTCGACACTACTTGATATATCATGATGAGTTGTATAGTTGAATTACGTGAAGTATGATCATATATATCCACTTGTGATTAATATGAATGTATGTGTGCTTCTATAGATTATGTTAGGTGATCATGTTAGACTATGACTATGTCCTTGTATGTGTAGTCTTAGTGTTGATGCATGATTCTTCCTACTTGATTATGTGAGTCTTATGATGGTTAGATTGATGATATTATAGTAGCGAATACGGTGACCTATAGATGATGTTGGTTATGCCTATGTGCTTATAGAATGATATTTTATATCTAAAGATGTGTGTGTCTTGTCTTGGTAGACTCGTGTCCCTTACTTGATACATGTACATTACGAATATGAACATCTTGACTTAGTAGGCTTAGGCACCTTTGTCTTGTATGTGTATGGATGAATGTTGAATGAAAGTCTAGGATCGGTAGACCTAAGATGGTGTCCTTCTAAGCATGACTATTATGTGGAACCTTCTATATAGAAACAAGGTTAAGAATGAGCTATCCTTATAGACCATTGAGTGGCAGTCCTAGTGGATCCATCTTTGGTAGGTGCATTGTGACTAGGTAAGGACTAAGAGATGGTACCTTTTCATGTGTCCCTTTTTATTGAACTTACTCTATGAGAACAAAGGCTAGCACCGAGTGAATATGTTATGGTTTGTAGCTCTACTTAAGAAAGAGACTAGAGTACAACATATCTCTACTTGAGAATGAGACTAGAGTGAATAAAAGACCTTGATATTCTTTAATCATGTGCCTACATGGGATGTTTCCTAGTTCTACCCTTGGAAAGTAGAACACCCGCCATCGGAGTAGGTTTATGACTCCGGATTCCATTCCAAGCTAGTATGGTCAATGTCGGTTATTGCCTATTCTCTTCATGTGGAATACATGATAGTGTTGGACAAGTACCATGAATTTTAGGTAGTGGAATGGGACGCTATCTAGACATTGCACGATTAGGCTTTGAAGATGTTATTGTGTGATTGCCCTAGGTCTTCTTAAAGACCGTTATGTGAATGTCTATAAGTGATGACTGTTTTCTAAATGACTTAATGAACATAATGACTTTTGTAAAGGAATGTTATTGAAAAAGTACTTATCTAGAGTAGCTTTGAGGATTTCTTAGGTAGGCTTGAAATGTGCGGTCTCTTCATGTTTTACTTAGGTAAGTCTTAGAGTAATTCTAGGTAGGGAGTTTAACAAATAAAGTGAGAATGATCTTATCTTAGGTAGTCATAAGGATCATTTAGGTGTGCTTAGAGAGGGTGATTGGCGGTCTCTCTTCGTCTCAGTTAAGGGATCGATTTATGAGTTTGGCCTTTTAAATTTATTGTTTTAAAAGGGCGGAAACTTTGAAATATTCTCTGTTTCACATCATTCTCCCTTTTTCGATTGTTGATTTTATATCTTAACAATTCTTCCACATATATATTCGGGAAAATGCACAAGTACCCCCCCCCCAGACTATGACCGAAATTTCAGAGACACCTTAACTAAAACTAAGGTTCTATTATCCCCCTGAACTTTTTTTTTTGTAATATTGTACACCTTTTGTCTTACGTGGCACACTCCGTGACTCCACGCAATTGAGGTGCGGGAGAGATATTTGGATTCCACATAAGCCAAAAAGATGCACAAAATTACAAAAAAAAAAAGTTTAGGGGGTAATAGGACCTTAGTTTAGTTAAGGTGTATCTCTGAGATTTCTGTCATAGTCTAGTGATACTTGTGCATTTTTCCTATATATTCTAATTATTGTTCATTTATTATGTGATGATTTTTTTTCCTTGCTCTGTCCCAACTCCCAGCATATATTTTATCATTATTCATTAAATTTTTAATTTATTAGTTGTATCTTTTAGTTTGAATATTTAAGATGTATATATGATCTTTATTATTAATGCATTTTGATATTTTATACATTTTTCGATCACAACATCATAAAAATGCTGACATTAATAAGAATTAATAATAAAAATTGACTCTATGATAGAATATTTCCCCGATCCCTATTTTTCTTCTAATTAATTGATGGTTTACATTACTTTCACACTTTGTTTATTAGAATATGGACGAAGAGTTTTGAGCTATTCAACATAATTATACTTTGATATTCGTCTTTAGATTGCAACTTGAATGAAAATCGTTGTTTCTTATTTTCTAGAATTGGAAGTAGTTAACATAATTTATATAAATATATTAAATTTTAAATTTAAAGCGGTTAGGACTAATTAGATCTATCAAATTAATATTGTCTAACATTGATTATGACTATACTCTTTATATTCAATATGCATCTTTTGAATATGGGATTCTAGAGGAGAAAATGATGGTTGAAGTTGTGTATTTACATATACTGAATACCAATATATAAATGTATGTTAAATATCAATTAAGACTTAGCTCTAAGGCACTAAATCTAAGATCCATGTTATATGGGATCTAATTTAAACTAATTAGGAAAGAGAATATATGATAATATAATAATTCTGAACACTAGCTTCCCCCTGAAGATGGACAGTGAATGTCATGAAGTCCAGACATGTTCCATTATTACTTCCATAGTGTCACAAACTGATCCCTTCCCAATGCCTTTTGTAAATAAACATGTCAACTGGAAGCGTGTGGGTATATATGATGGACTAATAATTCCAGCTTGCAACTTTTATCGAACTATGTGACAAGCTATTTCAATATGTTTTGTACATTCATGGAAGAGACAATTCGATGCAATATGCAAAATAGCTTGATTATCACTAACTAATTCTGTTGGAGTTACCTGTGGGACTTTCAAATTTTATAGAATATACCGTAACCATGTGAGCTCAAAGCATGTGTGGTTTTGCTGACAATCTTGAAACATTTGATTATTTCCTGGACTTCCATAAGACAAGAGAATTTCCAAGAAAAATACAATATCTTGAAATTGATATCCTTGTGGCACTCCAACTTCCCCAATCTGAATAAGAAAAGGCCTTCAATGTAAGATCCCATAGGTGGAATGTAATAATAAGCCTTGATATATTTAAGGACCCGTATATTGAGGTTTTTGAGGCTGCATGTATTGACTTAGTATATGTACAGAATAGACTATGTCAGATCTTGTAACCATAAGATAAACCAACCTGCCAATTAATCTTCTATACATAGTTGGATCATTCAATATTTCACCATATGTCGGAGTACGTTTCAAATTTTGTTCCATTGGAAATTTTTCTAGGTGTTCCCCCAGAAGTCTTGAGTCTTGTAAGATGTCTAATGCATATTTCCTTTGAGACATGAAATACTTTTATGCGATCTGGAAAACTCAATACCCAAAGAACATTTTAAACCTCCAACACTTTTAATGAAGAACCGTTACAGAAGGAATCTTTTGAGATGCTCGATTTCTTTAAGATCATTTCCTATGAGAAGTATATCATCAACAGAAATTAAAATCTGCAGTAAATGAAGTACCTTGGCCTTTGGTAAAAAAATAATAGTCAGCTTTTGATTGTTCATAGTCAGCCTTTTGAATCATTTCTAAAAAGGTGAGAAACTAATTTGTTGATGTTTGTTTGAGATCACAAAGGGATATGCACAGCAAACATACAATGTTCCATGTCAGTGAAGTCTAGGTGGAGGTTCCATATGCACTTCTTCATTCAAGTCATCGTGAAGGAATAATTGTGGACATCTAGCTGGTAGGCAAACAAATTTCACGTATGAACAATAGTAAGAAGATAACAAAGTGTAGTAAGTTTGACTCTGGGAGAAAATGTTTCCTATTAATGAGTACCCTCTACTAGAGTGTATCCTTTAGAAATAAGACAAACCTTATATCTTTCAATGGTACCATCTGATTCGAACTTCATTTTGTAAACCCATATGTAACAAATTGTTTTATGTACAATAGAAAGAGTTAGCAAACTTCATGTATTATTTTGTTGGTGTAACACCTTTGAATTTGAAAAGAAGGTAATTGTAGGTTTCCTAGATCTGGTGTCAGTACCAACGGAACCACCAGCGGTCCGTAGGTCAACCCATGGACCGTAGGTGGGGTTCGTAGGTTGTGATGTTAAGTTAGAGTATCTTTTTTACGGTTCACCAGTACGATTCTTAGTTCAATGTACGAGTTGTAGGTAGGTTTCGTAGGTGAGTCCCAGATTTAGTGAAATTTTGAGAGTCAAAGTTGGGACCTACGATTGGGATATAAGGTCAGTAAGTGGACCAACAGACCATACATGGGTCATGTCATTGACCTCCAACACATGATAATCTTGACCTATGGATCTCTTTCCTCCACAGGGTTCCTAAAATCCCCAATTTGTAAAGTTAGATTCCCCAATCAAATTAGAGTTTTTATTCAGTTCTCATGGATTCCTTAAATGTTGATCCAATTGATTGTTTTATGTCTTCGAATTGAAGTAATTTGAATGTTTTAAGTTGAATCCCCCATGAACCCCTGCAGGACCCATAATTTCTAAGCAATGATGATATACAGTGAGTTTTGAACTATGAAAGATGAATTTATAAATATATTCACAATTCTTTATTAAATTGCCAAATATACTTTAAGGTTGCTCCAAGAGTAAAGAATCAATGTTGTTATTGTTGTGAAAGAATTTCTCACATACTATCCAATACATAAATGTTAATGGGTTTTATCCCGTAAAGGATTCTTAGAGTTTAAAGGTTTTCTCAACTAAACTTTGAATCAAGATTTAGGAGCTATTCTAATAAAACGTATCTTGGATTGACTACTTAATGTACCTTCCATGGATTATAAGACAAGTGAATATTACCCATGTCTCTTATTGATAAGACAAGTTAAGAATAATGACTTTTCTGTGGGGTTTATGTTTCGAACCGAGTGGACAAGAGGCGATTACCCATGTCGCATAAACTATGTGACACTGTAGGTTTGTCTTAGATCGACATTAGTTATAGTGGACCACTTAAGCTAGAAGTTCATGGTTCTTACCTTGGTAATTAAGGACCTCTCTTTTCGGTGTGAAGTAGACACCAGATTCACTGTTATAGCTCACACGGCCTATATGTAAGGTAATTGGTACCTCCCACAGTAATGAACTAAGGTTACTTCTAGAAGTATCTCTGGTGTTGAAATATGATTTAACTTGCATTGACAATGATCAAGATTATGTTTTATAACCTTTTATCTTATGGTTGAATTTGGTAATTGCATTTCATAAAAGTTCTTTTAGCATGATTTTATAATTCTTATGCATTGGTATATAACTTATTACATTCTATGTAGTAACACATACTCTTACCTACATTGTTCACTAATGTAGGGTCCGACACTCCTATTTCACGACAAGCACAAAGTCACACACACTTTTATTCTGTCCAAAAGAAGGTATTTCTTTTCAACTCTAGACATAGATTATTTCCCAGATTACTAAGGTTTAAATGTATTGGGCTTTTAGAAATGGTCGGGACAACAACACATGGTGTGTGGTCAAGATTAAAGGCAAGGATGCACCAAATTTATTTAGTAATTTAACAACGATTCAAGAACTACTTTGGTAAGGATGTAGATCGATATCGAGAAGCTCTTGAGCTAAACGATGAATGATCCAAATTCGAGTCGAGCTACGACGTTAAACAAGAAACTCAAGAGGAGGAGACAACACATGAATTGCTTGTAATTAATTATCTAATTTTTTTTTTTTAGTTTTTGCTTTTTTTTTTGTTATTTTCTATTCATTTTTTTGTAGGATTTAATTGAAGTTCCAATTATTTGTAATAGTTAGGAACCAAAAAAAAAAGAAGAGGAATATACAAAAAGATGAGTCCCGCCAAGATCAAAACTCAGGCTTGGGTGGGAGGTATTTCACCATTTCGTAACGTGTTTTGATTGATGAGCAGGAATATGAAGGCATGCCATGCGAAAAAAGGACGAGAAGCATAAAAAGGAGCAAAACAAACTAAGTTGACGACTCGACTCCCAGCTGATGTGCTGTATCGGACCCCAAAATACAGAGGTGTTGTCCACACCAGATGCCAAAGTAATGAGGCGCTGGCTTGGTGCACTACAGGTGCTTCATGCCAAGCACCAAAGTGTTGAGGTGCAAAGCGAGCGCTCTTCATGCTTCTGTGCCAACCTCACGTCTCTCCAATTTTTATTTTTCATGGGACCCACCCTAAATTTCACACCTATACTAACCATATTCCACGTCACTTTCTCTCAAACATCTAACCCTACCCCGCCCCTCAAATACAAATTCTCTAACATCTAACAATGAATCTTCTTCCTCTCACTTTCTTCCCTAAAAATCGCCAAATCTTCCATTGTTTATACCCCCAAGATTTTCAAAACAACAATTCTCTCTTCTTCAAGAACAATTCTCCAACTAGCAAAGAAAAAAACTCAACACCCACCCCACTACTACCCACCCCCTCCCACACCCAAATATCTTTCTTCTCTTTCCTCAAACTTTGAAGGTTTTCATGGCACCTAAAGGGAAAAAACATTGGTATTGGAGTGGGTAGCAATAGAAAGAGGAAGGGATCCTCTGCACTTCTAGTTGGGCATTTACCGGATTTCCCCCTCAAAAAATCAGTACTTGGGT
Source organism: Solanum sitiens (assembly GCA_016801875.1). Taxonomy (NCBI): domain Eukaryota; kingdom Viridiplantae; phylum Streptophyta; class Magnoliopsida; order Solanales; family Solanaceae; genus Solanum; species Solanum sitiens. Next base: position 209,607 of record JABWTJ010000682.1, read on the forward strand.
GGTGGAATATATTTGGGAAGATTCATATGATTGCCACAAAAGGCAAAGTATATGGGCGATAAACTATAAGTTCAGAGAATTAAATTGAAAATAGTATGTTCATTAATGAGACTTCAATGAAGTTTATATACACATCAAACAAAACATATTGTGCAAAACTAACTCCTAGGAAAAAGGAGCATACTCTTACGTGAGAAATACCAACTCAAAGCTTGACTCCTAAAAAAACTGAAATCCTAATTTAAAGCTAGTGTGGTTACGTGCACAACATATGTGCTCTATTACTCCCCCCTCAAGTTATGTGTAACTTGGGAAGCATGCGCTTGAAGGTTGTCTTAGACAATGGTTTGGTGAGTGGATCTACAATTGATCATCGAAGTGAACATGTGAGACTTGAACTAGTCCATTGCAAACTTGGTTGCGAACAAAGTGAAGATCAACCTCGAGGTGCTTCATTTTTGTATGATGATATGGGTTTTCAAATATGAAGGTGACCCCATGGTTATCGCGCAGTATTGTGGGAAAATCAGAGAGTGGCACATCTATATCCTTGAGCAAGTAGGTGATCCAGTTTGTTTCAGGCAACCCAGAAGCAACTGCTCTATATTCTGCTTCAGTGGAGGAGCGAGAAATGGTCGGTTTCTCACGAGACCATCAAGAAATTGGTATTGTGCCGATAAAGATAATATAACCTGATATTGATCGGCGATCATTAATATCTCCCGCCAAAACCGCATTAGCCTAAGCAGAGAGATTGGTGGACTGCTGTGGGGAAATATGGACACCATACTAGGATATTTCTTTACGATACCGAAGTATCCATTTAACTGCCTTCCAGTCAGCCACAGAGGGAGATGTATTCAACCAAGTAAGCTTGTTTACTGCATAGGTGATATCAAGTCGGGCAAGTGAAAGGTACTGGAGTTTTCAAAGTACACTTCTATACTCTGTGCCATCAGTTTTTGGAGCTCCATCTTCAACCAATAGTGGTAGAGATGTACTCATTGGTGCGTGGATGCCTTTGCAGTCTTCCATCTTAGTGTAATGAAACACCTCCTATATATATTTATATTGACTAAGAAACAGGCCATTATCATCCATATGTACCTCAATGCCCATGAAATAATGCAGTTAACCAAGATACTTGCTAGAGAATGTTTTGGAAAGAGAGGTAACTAATTGTTGAAGGAGTACTTCATCACTGCCAGTGAGAATGATATTGTCCACATAAATTAGAACATAAATAGTTACTCCTCAATTATGAAGAACAAACAGAGAAATATCAGACTCAGACATGTGGAATCACATTTGGACCAAAGAATTGGTGAGTGCATCGTACCAAGCTTTAGAAGCTTGGCACTGTCCGTAGATTGCCTTTTTAAGATGGCAAACATAGCCCATGCCTAATCTTCATAGACATGGGTTTGAGACATGTACACATTTCTGTGAAGCTTCCCTTGAAGAAAATCATTATTGACATTAATTTAATGTAAGGCCCAATTTCGTTGTACAACAAGGGTGAGTACGGTACGAATCGTGGTGGGTTTGGCTACTGTAGGTCTTATGAAAAGCAACCCCAGGCCTTTGGGTGAACCCCTTGGCAACCAAACGTGCTTTGAACCTGTAAACAAATCCATCAGCCTTAGATTCAATTCGGAACAACCACTTACAGGGAACAACATTGTGGGTGTAATCTGGTGGAACCAACTCCCAAGTCTGGTTCTTCATTAACATATCAAACTCAACCTGCTAGCATCTCTCCAATATGAAAATTTGTGTTCTTGTTTGTGGGTTACAGGGGTAGGGTGTACATGTTGGGTTATTTAGGCAGTATAGTCAAGAATTTTGCATCGCATGATGATGTTGTTCTGCGACCTTGTTACTACACAATTTTTCTCTATTTGGGGAACCTGAACGATGGGTGTTTGGATAGGTATATTGGGTGATGAGGTTGGGCGACGCTGATAAACATGAGTAATAGGTGGTCGGCTATGTAAGGGGAGAGGACGAGTAGAGAGAGTAGGGGCTGACACCTTTTCACATTGATGGGTAGTGAATATTCCGAAAAGTTGTGACTTTTTCAGTGAGTTATGACATTTCTGAAAAGTTGTGATTTATCTGAAAAAGACATGATAAACACATTTTCATACAATCCTTTATTGTCTATAAATAGAGGGGGTTTCTCGCACTTTTAAACTATGAATTTTGTGAGTAATCTATTCTTCTACATAGAACAAGGAAGATTGTGAGTGTTGTTCGATTATGCAATTACAATATTTTTTTGTGGGTGAGTTAGATAGATCAATAAAAATTGATGAAAAAAGGAAAATGAAATTACGCAACTTCTAACAAGAAGAGTATCGTGATAATTAATATGCACTTATTTTCATAGCTTTAAGATATACTTTTGCAGCAACTCTTACCTGACAAGAAGTTCAATGATTTTCCATTGCACAAACTACAACTTGGTGTTCAGAATCTAAAATGTCTCAAAAAGTTGGAGAAAAAGTATTTGATCAAAAACTTGTTTGAAGAATCCAAACTACATTTAATGAGCACTCTTTCATTTTAAATTTATTTGTTGTTCGTTTATTATTATTCAGTTTAATATAGAATGTTCTTTTTTTCTTGGGTGACGACGCATCTTTAAGATCACAAAGTTAAAGACATTTTTATATATTCTACATATGATCCTTAAATTAAAACTCTTCTATATTTTTTAATATTTCATATCAAATCAAAATTATACCAATCTATATCTATCTTCTTCTTCTTTATCTATACTACCTTAAAGAATGATTTAATAACTTAAAATTTAATTATTACTATGCCCCCAATATAAAACACCAAATGTAGTGTATCTTCTATATTTTCTATTGTAATACTTTTATTTATGAGTATTATACTATATTATATTATATTATATGTAAGGCAGTCAACTTTTCACATTGAAGGATTGTGACATTTTCGAAGAGTTAGAATTTTTGTAATGAGTTGTGACATTTTTGAAGGGTTGTGACTTTTCTATACGGCTGTGACTTTTCCAAAGAGTTATGACTTTTCCAATAAGTTTTGACCTTTCTGAAGGGTTGTAACTTCCTTTTGATAAGGCACCACAAACAGTTTTGCATATATTACCCTTTGTTGGCTTTAAAAAGAGGGGCTTCATCAAATTTGTAAACTACATTAAAAAAAATATTAATATAGCTATTATAATTCTTAAAATACACAATTTAGTATATCTTCTATATTTTCATGATAAATAACAATATGCACATACTAATACTTCACATTTGTTACTATAAATGGAGGGGTTTTCTCACATTTTTAAATTATGGGGTTTTATCTTTTTTGTTCTTCTCTTCTTAAAACCTTTATTTTAATTTACAAATATTGACAATCTCAAAGTTAAGTGAAATTAGAACACTCGATACCATGAATGTTAAATTAATCTTAGCCTAACCCATTGGTGACCCCCTAAAGTTGGCACTGATTTTCACTTAGACACTCCAACTAGACTTTGTTCATTTTAGACACCTCATGTAATGTCCCGCTGCATCATTTTGACACTTCTTGTTAACATAACACAGTGAGTGTGATACACTCCTTACCAACCCGTGGAGTGTTTATATTAAACCTATTTTTATTTAATTTTTTTTTCTTCCCCATTTTAGCCACATTTTTCAAAACTTAAATTCCTTTCATGGAGAAATAGATCTAATAGTTCTACAACAGTAAAAAATTTCAAGCTTAAACAACTTTTCTTATTTTGTTGTCATTCTTCCTCCTTGAAATGTTTTGAAAAAAATCAAAATATAATTTTCTTAAAAGAAAATCTAGACTTTTAGGGAGCTCTTTGTTTAGATTTGAAGAATTTGGTTTTATTTGAAGTTATAAGTAAGAGGAATCGATTTTTGCAAAGAAATTGCACTTTTATAAATAATTCCTTTCAAATAGATAAATTACTATGAAAGTATATTGGAGAAAAACAATCTCGGGTAGGGGGTTGTGGAATGTGGAGAAGACAATCTGGTGGGGGAGATGTTGAGGATTAGGGGTGGGGTGGTGGAGAAGACAACATAGGACTTGTAAGTGGTTAGTTCTTTTTAAAATTATTTGGATAAAAATTGACACATGTCATTAAGTCATTGGCCTTTTTTTTTAAAAAAACTCAAAATTCATCATTTAAAAATTATTTCCAATATTTATGCCACGTGTCATTGTTTAATTCGTCATTTTGACACGTCATCAACGAGTGTGTTACACACGCCTTGCCTATTTGGCTGATTATAAAAAAGTGTCAAAATGACACACCAGAACATGACACGAGGTGTCTACAATGAACAAGCCTAGTTGAGGTGTCTAAGTGAAAGTAAGTGACAACTTTAGGGGGCCAGCGATGGGTTAGGCCATTAATCTAATACTCCATCTAAAACATCCAATTTAGTATATCTTCTGTAATTGATATCAATATTTATATTATATTATATTATATTAAAAGTAAGAAAACCTAAAAAATGATAATAACAAAGTAATGCACTACGGGAAAGAAATTAGAAAACTAATTTAAGAGGTGTAACTAAGAGATATTAAGAGTGACTAATTTTTTAATACAACAATATTCTTATTATTTTAAAAAAATAGTGTGGTACATGATTTGATTTTCACATGTGACGCACATGCGTCAAAACTAGTATATTACTAAAATTGGGAACCAAGAAAATTAACAGGTGAAATACCATTTTACCCTTACACTAAATAAAACTATTATCAAACAACTAATCAATTAAATATTAAATAGTAATTATATAATATAATTATTATACAACACTGAAGAAACCTTATCCTGATACAAGAACCAGGTTCTTGTAATTCTGTCGCAACACAATAAAACAAAGATTTATCGTGCAAACCTTCCTAACTCAAGGAAGGGAAAAACCACACCGAAGTTTTATATTAATTCAAGATTTAAAACTTAGTTAATCAATGAATCTAACTCTAAACTTCTACCCTTTTCGATTAACTATAATCGAAAACTCCCACTCACCAAGAAGTCAAACTTGCTTCTTGTTTATAAAAACTCTCAACTCTTCTTAACTCTAACAACCCAAGAAGTCAAACCCACTTCTTCTCTCAAGAAGTCAAACCCACTTCTTGTTACAATTCTCTCAAGGAAGTCAAACCCACTTCTTGTTACACAATCTAGGAATTATTACAACTCAATAATAAACCTAGATCAGACTTAACCCTAGTTTAATTGATCAGACTTCAATGTTCTGTGTGGAACAGATTTCGTGAACCTGGTCCTTATGTTGCTGTGACGAATGCCTGCATCTCAAGTAAATACTGCTCTTGATCCTTTTATAGAGTTTGATTTGCCTTCAACTTCTACAAGGAAAGGAATTATTTTATACTAATTCAAGATTCACAACTCAGTTAATAAATGAATCTAACTCTAAACTTCTACCCTTTTCGATTAACTATAATCGAAAACTCCCACTCACCAAGAAGTCAAACTCGCTTATTGTTTACAAAAACTCTCAACTCTTCTTAACTCTAACCACCCAAGAAGTCAAACCCACTTCTTATTTACAATTCTCACAACCTCTCTCCCAAGAAGTCAAACCCAATTTTTGTTACAATTCTCTCAAGACTCTACTCCCAAGAAGTCAAACCCACTTCTTGTTACACAATCTAGGAATTATTACAACTCAACAATAAACCTAGAACAAATCAACAAAGACTAATAACCGTAGACTTTAATTGATCAGACCTAAACATTCAATAGTTCAGTATGGTACAGATTTCGTGAACATGGTCCTTACGTCGCTGTGACGAAGGCCTGCATTTTTTCTCCTGTAAATACTGCTCTCAAGATGATATATTTCGTGAATATGCAATAGCTATCGTTCTGGCTTTGCTGGAAAAATTCTCTCGATTTTTGTTATTGCAAAGACACTTTTTTTCCTTCAACTTCTTGATCCTGTTATAGAGTTTGATTTGCCTTCAACTTCTACAAGGAAAGGAATTACAAATCCTTTTCCTTCTTGAATTTGTCTATATTTACTTCTTTTTTTATTTGACTTGAATTGTAACTTCTTTATTTCTTTCCTTTTTTGACTTGAATTTCTATTTTTTTTATTTCTTTCCTTCTTTATTTGTTTCCTTCTTTTCCTTCTTTATTTCTGCACTTTTTTCGTCTTTGCAGCAATCTCTCATAATTGTACAGGTCAACTGCCGATAGAGTACACATACGAAAACAAGTAGTGAACCATGCCTTCACTTTGTCAATCATCAAAACTACTTCATATGTTCTCCTACTTCCCAATATTTTCCCCCTTTTTGATGATGATAAACAATGATTTGTTACACATCAAGACTCTTTGTTAGTCATCAAAACTACAACTCTTTGTCATCCATCAAAACTACAAACTTCATATTTTCTCATTCCCCAACAACTTCCCCCTTTTTTATGATTAAAAACTATTCATATTATGTCTATCCACATTATATAATTTCCCCCTTTTGGCATCAATGAAAACCAATAACCAAAGAACTCGATTAACATGCAATGAGTGCAATATCATTTTAACTCATGGCCACTTGGGAAACACTTTGAAGTACACTTCTGCTAACAATATAGTAAGTTAATATGAGAATATTAGCCATCTTAAACTCACACACAATCAAGATCTTCAATGAGAAACAGAATTAACAAATATGTACCAGTTTAAGCCCTCAGAGCCCTAAATCAAAAGCATATGATATCATGAGTATGAGACAGACATAAGCACATCAATGAGTTAGAGAGTCTAAAAAATTGAGGATAATGATTGAGACAATGATTACTAAAATGAGGAAGAAAGGTATGTTTACTGCCATTGATAAAAAAAAAATCAGTATGCCCATTGTGCACCAGCTCCTTTGTTTTGATAAGTTTTCTTAGATTGTGAAATTTCATGAAGAGAAACATGAGGTACATCATCAAAAAAATTTTAAACTCTACTCCATAACATTTTCATTCCTCCATGATTTTTTTTTGATAGCCTTTTTCTTGATGACATTTTGAAGGAGTACCAACTAAAAGTAAGAGATTCACTATATTTTGGTGCACAAAGAGATGTCTTTATCAATAATGAAAGAAAGCAACAATTTATTTCTATGAGAATTGTTCCCCCTGAGAGATAGATAGGTTATACACTTGAAATGGATGAAATATTAATTTGGGGTTTGTGAACCTGGTTCAAAAGTGAGAGGTAAAACAAAGTTCCCCCTGAAATAAAGCATGAATGAGTGGCTTGAAGACTAAGGTTTTCATCAATAGAACGATTTGGGATTGAATGATGCTTATTGTCAAAGAGGGTTCTTGGTGTTTTTATAAGATTTGAATTTTTGATGATCGACCAGGTTCGCTAGTGCTTATGTTTGACCCTAACTCAGGAAATTCATGCATTGAAAAAGGATGGTACATACCTGAGTATTACAGAGAAACCAGGTTTCACCTTTTTGTGTTCCTCTATGATTTACTTAATGATGTTAGCAAAGAGTAGAGATAATATCCGCAGAGTTTCTAAACATTGTTTGAGATGTGACTGCAGTGTGTACCTGTTACAGTACGAGGCTGAGTTATCAGATATTCATTGTTAAATTACTCAAGCATAAGATTATTCGTTTACTAGCCAATTATTAAAGGAAATCATGATATTCATTAGCTTGTTTCGATAGACCCAGGCTTTGGTTGATTTTTCCCAAGTTCTTTATATTCAAGGCCTTCATGAGTATGTCTGCATCATAATACTCTCCTAGATCAAAGGAATCTCAAGCTGAGTAACAGATAACCAACCCCTATCAGTTTTCAATAACTTCCAATGAATAACAAGGACCAGGTTCACACAACGAAGTTCCCGCTGAAGGTGTATCATACTCTAACTGTCCGGATTGCTCTATTATTACCCCAATCTCCAGAACCATAGGTTAGTACAGTAATTCATGTTGCAGGTGCATCAATGATTGTTAGATATGAACCAGGTTCATCTGCAATATTCCCTAAATTTACATCATCAAAGATGTTTGATATCATGTCACTTTGTTCAACCCTTTTTTTTATCTTGTCTCTTTCATTTTTCTCATCCTTTTCAAGGACTAAACTGCCTCCTTGAAAATCAAAGAGCGAGAGGAAATTTTCTACCATTTTTAGCACCTGTTTGGAGCATCCACTATTCATGTACCAAGTTGACCTTTTCCCTCTCACCTTCACCTGAAACATCAGTCAAAGATTAGTCTTGGGAACCTAGATTAGCTTGGGCCCCTTTATGTGAGTAAAAGGATGAATAAGATTTATTCTAACCCATAAAGGAAAATAAGAAAACCTTTTATCAGGAGCATTTTTATTTGGAACCAGGTTCTTAGCCATATCGGTCTTTTCCTTTTTGGTGAACTTAACATTTTTCTGAAAAGCCTCAAATAAAGCTTTTTATTGATTCTTTAAATGACCTGAGTTTCCTGAATGAGTGCATAAACTTTTAGACATGTGAATAGTGTGTGCTACAGGATTATTCTGTTTTCTAAAACCTATCCCACTTCGACTGGTGATTTGCCTTTCTTGAATCTGAGTTAAAATTTCAGAGGACCTGGTCCATCTAAGATTTCGTTCCAGATCAAGTTTGGTATGATCCATATTTTCTTGTAGCAACCTATTTCTTTCAGTTAAGGCCTGACAACTAATGTTTAACAATTTTATTTTTTCTTCCAAAGCTAATTGAAGTTCACTAGCAGAGTTTTTGCCCTTGTGACTTAAATTTGAGGTCTGAATCTGTTCTTTTAATTTATTTTGAAGACATTGATTGTTTTTCTCAAGATTGTCATTTTCTTCTCTTAAAGATGCATAGTTTTCCATTATTTGTTCTCTTTCAGAATTGATTGACTGATATGCATCTATAAGAGTACTCAATAGGGACTCTAGTTCTTTTTTAGAATATGATTCAATATTTACTTTAATGTGATGGAAACTTACCATGCTTTGTTTGTCATCTTCTTCGTCATCTTCAGAATCTATTTCAGCAATGAGTGCAAGAAAATCATATTTATTTGATTGTTCTATTGTAAGTAGTGATTGATTTTTGAACCCTCCATCCTCAGATTTTTCTTCTGATAAGTCCCACATAGCGGCAAAGTCTCTTTTCATTGAAAGATCAACTTCTTGATTGGTCATTCGTCTGTTTGTGGAAATATACTTATCATTCTTGATTTCCTTTTCTTTCTCCGAACTATTCCTCTTTTTCTCTAGAGCTTTTAATGGATAAAACTTGACAAATGGATCCGGACTTCCATACTTGTGACATACTTGATATATTGGATTTTCAGTGATTTTTTGGGAGTTCCTTCCATGGAACACTTGTCCCTTTTTTAACATTCTTGAGAACCTTTTGGTCATTAACGCAATGTTTTCGTCCTCAAAATCTTCTGGTGTTGTGCTAGTAAGAATCAGGCTCTTCTCTTTTCTTTTGCCTCGAATTTCCTTTTCTTGTTTTTTCTTGAGTTCATAGGTCATGAGATTTCCAATGAGTTCATCCATAACTAACTTATCTAGATCAGGTGCTTCAGTAATGACTTCTACTTTGCTTTCCCAAGATTCGAGAAGAACACTCAAAAGTTTTCTGACTGCCTTCCCATTGGGAATTATTTCACCTAGTGAGTAGATTTCATTAATGATAGCAGTGAACTTGGTGTGCATCTCTTGGATTGTTTCACCTTCTCCCATTCGAAACAGTTCGTATTGTCTGTTTAAGTTATCTCTTTTAGACTTTTTTACCTGAGTTGTTCCTTCATGTGCACTTTGCAAAGTTTCCCATATTGCTTTTGTATCTTGACATGATGATATTCGATTGTATTCATTTGGACCTATTCCGCATATCACGATCTTTTTTACTTTAGCATTGTTCTGAATTGCAAGTTTATCTGCAACATTCCATTCTTTCCTATCCTTTGGTACTTGAGTGGTTCCATCAGTGCCATTCTTCATGGGTATGGTTGGACCGTCCAACACGACTTCCCATTAGTTTGGATTTTCTCCTAGTAAGTGATCCATCATGCAGTTCTTCCACCAACCATAATACTTTCCATTAAACAGTGGTGGTCGAGTTTGAGAAGCTCCTTCTTGTGGTGTAGGTGGTGCAGCCATTGATCATTTTCAAGATGTTAGTCTTTTAATAAAAAGACCCACTCTGATACCATTTGAAGAAACCTTACCCTGATACAAGAACCAGGTTCTTGTAATTCTGTCGCAACACAATAAAACAAAGTTTTATCGTGGAAACCTTCCTAACTCAAGGAAGGAAAAACCATACCGAAGTCTTATATTAATTCAAGATTTACAACTCAGTTAATCAATGAATCTAACTCTAAACTTCTACCCTTTTTGATTAACTTTAATCGAAAGCTCCCACTCACCAAGAAGTCAAACTAGCTTCTTGTTTACAAAAACTCTCAACTCTTCTTAACTCTAACCACCCAAGATGTCAAACCCACTTCTTATTTACAATTCTCACAACCTCTCTCCCAAGAAGTCAAACCCACTTCTTGTTACAATTCTCTCAAGACTCTACTCTCAAGAAGTCAAATCCACTTTTTGTTACACAATCTAGCAATTATTACAACTCAATAATAAACCTAGAACAAATCAACAAAGACTAATAACCCTAGACTTTAATTGATCAGACTTCAACATTCAATAGTTCAGTGTGGAACAGATTTCGTGAACCTGGTCCTTATGTTGCTGTGATTAATGCTTGCGTTTTTTCTCCAGTAAATACTGTTCTCAAGATGATATATTTCGTGAATATGCAATAGCTATCATTTTGTCTTTGCTGGAAAAATTCTCTCGATTTTTGTTATTGCAAAGACACTTTTTTTCTTCAACTTCTTGATCCTTTTATAGGGTTTGATTTTCCTTCAACTTCTACAAGGAAAGGAATTACATATCCTTTTCCTTCTTGAATTTGTCTATATTTGCTTTTTTCCTTATTTGACTTGAATTGTAACTTCTTTATTTCATTCCTTTTTTGACAATTGCTATTTTTTTATTTCTTTCCTTCTTTATTTATTTCCATATTTTTTTCCTTCTTTTCCTTCTTTATTTCTGCACTTTTTTCTTCTTTGCCGCAATCTCTCATAATTGTACAGGTCATCTGCAGATAGAGTACACATACGACAACAAGTAGGGAACCATGCCTTCACTTTGTCAATCATCAAAACTACTTTATATGTTCTCCTACTTCCCAACAAACACTAAATTCTAAAAAGTAAAAAGGTGTTAAGTCAAAAATTCAAATAAAAAATACTCATAGAAAATTGTTATACATTTTTATCCTTTTAAAAAGAAATAAGTTACATTCTTTTTTTAAAAAATTGTATTTATTTTCATTTTCCTCCTTCAATTTACTTAAATAATCTATATATCATATATCATATGGTTATTCGATTTGTTAAATATTAATATTTTAATTACATAATGATATATATGAAGCCCAACAACTATACATTAATTCTGATGTTATGGCATTACAATTAAATTGATTAGATTAATTAATTTAATTAAAGTAGAAGACAAAACAATGTATATATGGAACTCTTTCAATTCAATGACTCTTTCAATTATGAAACCAAAAATAAAACTTATGTCTCATGAAGCTCTCTTCCAACAGTGACTCTTAAAATTCCAAAACAAAAAATAATGTGTCATAATTCAATGTGTTTCATTATTGAATTTTGGTAGGTGAAAAGACAGTTAAATATCACTATAAATACAAGTAAATTATAGCCATGATTTATTTTCCCTAGGTAATGACATTCTTTTCTTTTTTGTCATCTACGGTTCTCTAATTCTTCCTAGATAATGATATAACATATCGTCAAAAAGCTAACTAGGGAGAAGAATAGATGACGTCATTCTGAAGTTAGCTTTCTTACTGAGTTATTATGTTATTCTGATTTTGACCCTTGTGTTTACAATTATGCATATTTAATCAAATTAAATTTATAGATTTTGTCCATATAACTGAATAAATGAGGGTACCTTTTGTTGAGGTGGAGTCTACTAGCTGTAACATTAACAATGAAAATGGCCTTTGAAACAATTCTCAATCAGACACATATCTCTACAACAACGAATGATAAGTAGTATTTGCACATTCTTTTGAGCCACCCCTCCCCCAAGGTTTACATTTCAATTTTTATTACCTAAAATCATCAGATGCAAACACATGTAATAAGAACTAAACTCGCAGGAAATCTACGTTTTGTTGATGTGACAAGATAAAGTAAGGTAAATTTTATCGATAGTCATTTTTTCGATTTTTTGATAATTTTACTCAACTTCCTTTGTTTTTAAGAACCAGACTGTTAGATTAGCCAAAAGTTAAATGTGCTTAGCTAAATATTAGGAGGATCAAAATTGGAATAACATATCAACTCAAAAACCAAAATTGTTATTTTTCTTTGGTAAAACAAATTGCAGGTGTTAAAGGGTTATTTGGAATTCTTACATAAACCACATAATGTTAAAAGTTAATTGCATCCTATCCCTACTATTTTCAAAATTACAAAAATTTCATAAATTTAGTGGAATCCACATACATTCTAAAACGTTCCCGATAGATCGCGTCCCGATTTAGGATACATCACGTCTCGATTTCGGATACATCACATGTTAGAAAACTATATGCATAGCGGAAGCATATTAGGATCTCTACTGCTTATATGAATAATAGATAACCAATACCGTTTATGCTAGACCACAAAATCATGCTAGAACACATAAACTTACTGAAATTTAATTCGATAAATACCTCTTGAAGCGTGAACAAATATCTTCAAGAGAATCCCCAAGTTAGACAAACCTTCAAGTGAATCTACAAAATAGATATGGTCTTCTACAGTGATCCCAAGTAACATCCGAACTCTCTCGATACTTGGGTGGGCAAGTATGAATAGAAAATTAATTCATCTCTTTTCTAGGTTAGGGGAATCCTATTTATAGAGATTTATTCCTAACCAAAAAGGACTAGAAAACCTAGTTTTTCTAGAAGACGAGAAAAACCCATATTATTCTTCCTTTTCCATAGAAATAGGATTCTGAGTTCTAGCTAAATATGGGCACTATAGGGACAACAAAATTAATTACCGAGGCTTTCTATTATGGAAATAATTCCAAATAATTAATTCGAATTATTCTTACCATTATAAATTATAAATCATTCCACTAGAAATTCGTAATTGCACTCTATTTATATTTCGTAATTCCCCATTAAACACTTACATAATTCTCCATGTTAAGATTTCAAATACTAACCAATAAATCAAATTACTGACAAATTTAATTTAATGATTAATTTCCTTTAGAGCATTGCTTAACTTATTTCATGTGTCGGATTCATAAATCCACTTGCAAGGTTTGACACAATAAAAACTTATAAGTTTCTAAAAAAGACATATCATTCAATCTCTATAACGAGACATGGATTCCATCAACTAACTTATTATTTCACCGATATATATTATTAACATCCAACTTACCAGGCATATTGATCCATCTCAGAATGTCACCTTTTAATAAATCAAAACGACAATTAATATATACATATCATAATAGTCATATCAAGATTAAGAATATAAGTACATTTAATAGTTTAGAGAATATGTTTTTGTTAGTCAGTCAAAAACAACTATCTCTACTCGGTCCCGTTCAATACATACAAAATGCACTAGCACAAGAAATTGGAATTATACTGTTCCCATAATCAGAATAAATAACATATAATCTTGTGCTACAATCGTACCCGATAGCATGTCAAATTTCCATCCTAGATTGTAAACCAAAAACTTTATACTTATAAGAATCGATCATTTAATCCTCTATGTATAAGCTAAAATTCTACACACTAAATCATCTACTGTTGGAATTCTACCCTTCTGAATTCTTCACGGGAACACGTAAAGACAATGTGTTTCTATTAACATAAAACTTAATGATAAATAATTCACACATCACTTTGTATTATTTATAGACGTTCAAATAATACAACGATTACAACCTCTGTAACTTATGGAATTATAAACTCTAATCCTATCTAAGAAAGTATAAACTCTTATTTTTAGATACCCAAAGACACAAAACCCCTCGGTTTATATCTTCTAATGTTTTTCAAGTTCTAGAACTTGTCGAACAACTTGTACTCACAAAACTCAGATTTTAAACAAGACTCTTGAATACAATCTTACAACTTCTCACTTAACTCTCAACATTCCCTAATTTAATATCAAAACTCTTCCAAACCTCTTGATAGTGTTTTGATTTTCTCTCTATGTAAGTACGCAATCTTCTTAAGCGAAACTATCATCCTATTTATAGATTTGGACTTGAATCCAAAACCTATTTCAACTAGAAATCCTACTTGTGCTCTGCTTCCTTTTTCTTTTGAAACATAGAAGCTTACGAGTAGGATTCCTACCTTGTGCGAAACTCGTCTTCGCCGCATCTTCAACTCCTTCTTCAAATTTAACTTTGCCGTATCAAATCCTTGTTGAACTCAACTTTGTCTTTACTGCCTCAATAACTCAAAAACCTTCTTCACGTCAAACTCATCTCTTTGAATTCGACTTGGACATATAAACCTGTCCAACATTTTTTCCTTAATTAGGAAAACTGCCTCAGGAAAAACTTACGCATAAGGTTTCCTTAAATAAGTAAGAAAACATTATAAATTTTCCTTAAATAAGTAAGAAAACATTATTGAATGCCAATTCCCTTTTCAACTTGGTTTTACTAAAACATGTATTCCGTATGCAACCTGGAATTCGCTGGAATGTATTTGTTGGAACATGTTGACACTACCTGTTCGATGCAACTTTGCCATCTTTCAAAATACCAAGAGATTAACAAATTTCCCCTTTTTGACTATGGATAATTTAATTGTCTTGCATTGAATAGGTAGGTAAACACACAACACATTAAGCACATTATGCACACTGCTTCCCCCTTTTGACATCAGGTAAAAATAAAACACTGTGAAGGCATACACCATACTAAGAGAAGAAAATTCGATACAATGACCACTTTCTATCACCTACTCAAACACTTAAAAAATCACTAAATCAGTTAGCTATAGCAAAGCGTTTGCACAAACATAGGAGATAGACATTACCCTAAAACTCAAATCCAACATTAGAGTTAATCAAGAAGCATATACACCACAACTGTAATCAAAATTAAAGATAGAATCAAGCACTTGTGATGAGAAAAATATTGGGAAGTCAAAGGCTAAAGTGTCTAGGTAATATCAAAAGACCGGGCATGAGATGGTAAATAGAAGTGATTTTTTTAGCAGCAAATAAAATATCTTTTGGATTAACAAAATTAGGAGCCTTCTCAATTTCAAAGGTAGCCTTGGTCTATGCAAGCTCAATCTTTTTATCAATTTAAAGGAACTTTTTCAATCAGTCGTGTACCCTCTGCAGAACCATAGTTCACTCTTCTTTAATTTCAATAGAATCAGTAAGAAGAAAAAGTTTTCTTGAACATTATTTTTAGAGGAACATGTTCTCTCAATCTGATCCCTGGGAGTGGTGCTATCAGGTGAAGCACCAACTATAATAATACTGTTGGACATCAATCCTAACTCCCAGTTTATACGGTTTCCAATAGAAGAACTAGGTTCAAACAGATGAGTCTTCAATCGATTCCCCCTTACTAGATGCACCCAAGTTGAGCATAACAAGTGAACTTTATTCAAGTGTAGGGTCCCAAAAATATTCCCCCTCACAGGGTAAAATCTCCAAGACTTTACCCAATACAAATGATTCCCCCTAAGAACCAACACACTCTACTTTCTCAATGTATATTTTATCAGGCACCAAAGTAGAGGTTTCCACCACTAAATTCATCTCAAGCATAAACCATCACATTGGGATAAGTCTTTTTAAGAAGATATTTGTTTTGGTAGTATTTAGGGCATGAATATCTTTTGGGACAAGTGAAAGAAATAGGTTCAAGTGCATTGACTTTATATTTAATCATGAATAATTGCAGTGCACAGACCTTAGATCTCTGGATAATGCTGAATTTTTCTTCAATTTTACTAAGACTCTCTCCCGTGCCAGATGCAAATACAATGTTATAGCGCATGACTAGAATGAATTTAAAAATGATATAGAGACCTACAGCTTAATGTACAAAACTAATCATAGAATTCAAGATTAGAGGGCAGTATGTGCAATGTTCATTAGTCATTGAGGGATACTCATATGACCTTAATCATCCCCAAGTTCCAAATTGTTCATTTTGAAAGTGTTTTCCATGGCTGATCATATTTTTGATTGATTGATCATCTGAGTGTGCATAACTATTAGATGCTGCATAGGTTGAACCTGTTTCTTTCACATGCTTCTTCAGTCTTTCCCTTTTTTTTCTTTTTTTTTTCAACCTTTCTTTTTCGCAGTCAATGTTATTCATACATTCCCTTTTTTTCTAGTTTCAATCATGCATATGGAGCAACATGTTCTTTAGTGACTGTTTCCTGTCTCCTCTCACTTTTACTGTAGATTCAAGGGTAAGATTTAGGAACCCAGACTAGCTTGAGTCCTTTGCATTGATAAAAAGGATGAATAAGATCTCTATGAGCCTACTTGGGCAGATTAGTTTTCCTCTCAGTATACTTGTTCCTTTGAATAGTTTTATAAGTTTCTCTTGTTTTATTTTCTGCAGTAACTCTATATTTCGGACAATTTTTCTTAAAGTGGCCTTAGTTACCACAAATAATACATAACAAAGAATTTCAAATCATAGGTTGTTCATGCACTATTCCAGTTCTTATGTTCCGAGTATTGTTACCCAGATGTGTTACTATCATGGAAGATATTGTCCATTGAGTAGCTCTTTCCAGATCAATTTTTATCCTAATTAATTCAAGATTTATTCTCCTAGAATTTTCTTTTTCCAGCTCTAAGTCGTTTTTGAGTTTATTCAACTCAAGTTCATGCTTGGGTTGTTCGCATGCCTTTTCTTTACCAAGTACTTTCAGTTTTATATTCTCTGGTTTTAGTTCTAGCTTGCAAGTTTCGAATTGCTTGATTTTCTCTTGTAGTTCACTCTTGAGTTTTTCAAGATCAATATACTCAAACTTTAAACTAGTCATGGAAGCAAGTAATTGATTCTTGGTTTTAATTAGTTTTTGAATTGTATCTATAGAAGTGAGTAATAAGAAGGATAACTTTTTCTTAGAGAACTTTACTAGTTTATCTTTTAAATCAAAAAGATTTACCTCCATTCCTTTAGAGTCTGATTCAGGTTTAGTTTCTGATTCTTGTAGGGCCATCAAAGCGATGTCCTCATCATCTTCGTCATACCTTTCTGAACTTGTTCCCCAGGCAGCATACATTGCTTGCTCCTTCTCTTTATTTTTTCTTTTGTTAAAAGTTCTCTCTTCTCCTTTTCAACTCTTTATTTTCTCCAATCTACCTCCCACATGGGACAATTCTTAATTTGATGATCAGTTTTTCCAGACTTGAAGCATTCTTCACTTTGTGGTTTCTCTGTATTCTTTTCTTTAGTGTGTATTACCTTTTTTTTCCAGAATTTAAGCCCCTTTTTAAGAATTTCTTGAAGTTTCTACTAATCAGTGTCAAATCATCATCATTTATATCTGATTCATCAGTTTCAGTTGCTTTAAATCCAAGATTTTTCTCTTTGTTTCCTTCACCTCTTTTGTCAACATTCATCTCATAAGTTTTGAGATTTCATACTAATTCATCCAAAGTCATATTGGTTAGATTCTTGGCTTCTCTGATTGCAGTAACTTTTATTTCCCATGATCTAGGCAGAGTCCTTAGTACTTTATCTACTTGTTCCCCAGTTGTGTATACTTTACCCAAGGATATTAACTCCTTTACAACAGTGGTAAATCTGGTGATCATATCTTGAAGTGATTCTCTGGATTTCATCTTGAAGGCTTCATATATAGAACAATGTTTGGCAATTTTGAATTGACGAAATTGAGTTGTACCTTCGTGAGCGTTTTGTAAAGTGTCCCATATTTGTTTTCAGAGGTAGAAGTATAGATGCGGTTAAACTCATCAGGTCCTAGTCCACATACGAGAATGTACTTAGCTTTTGCATTCTTTTTTAGCATCTTGTAGTCCGCTTCTCCATATATTTCAATAGGTTTAGGTACCTTATTCCCTTCACTATCAGTAATAGTAGGAGTTAATGGTTCATTAGTAATTCTAACTCATACTTCGTAATCTTCAGCTTGAATGAAGTCTTCCATCCTTGTCTTCCACCAAGAGTAGTATTCTCCATTAAATAATGGTGGTCTGTTGATGACAATGCCCAAGAGGAGGTGCAGAATTCATAATGATCTTATCTTGAGTTATTAAACTCTTCAAAGATAACCTGCTCTGATACCAATTGTTGAAACTCTACCCTCCTGAATTCTTCACGGGGACACGTAAAGACAACGTGTTTCTGTTAACTTAAACTTAATGATAAATAATTCACAAAACACTTTGTATTATTTATAGACGTTCAAACAATACAACGATTACAACCTTTGTAACCTATGAAATTATAAACTCTAATTTCTAGCTACCCAAAGACACAAAACCCCCGGTTTTATATCTTCTAATGTTCTTCAAG
Source organism: Solanum sitiens (assembly GCA_016801875.1). Lineage (NCBI taxonomy): Eukaryota > Viridiplantae > Streptophyta > Magnoliopsida > Solanales > Solanaceae > Solanum > Solanum sitiens. Next base: position 228,295 of record JABWTJ010000682.1, read on the forward strand.
TTCTACAATTTGTCGAACAACTCCTACTCACAAAACTCATATTGTAAACAAGACTCTTGAATACAATCTTACAACTTCTCACTTAACTCGCTACACTCCACATGTTAATATCAAAACTATTTCAAACCTCTTGATAGTGTTTTGATTTTCTCTCTATGTAAGTGCGCAATATTCTTAAGCAAAATTGTCTCCCTATTTATATATTTGGACATGAATCCAAAACCTATTTCAACTAGAAATCCTACTTGTGCTCTGCTTCCTTTTTCTCTTGAAACTTAAAAGCTTACGCGTAGGATTCCTACCTTGTGCGAAACTCGTCTTCGCCGCATCTTCAACCCCTTCATCAACTTTAACTTTGCCGCATCAAATCCTTGTTGAACTCAACTTTGTCTTCACTGCCTCAATAACTCAAAAACCTTTTTCACGTCAAACTCACCTCTTTGAATTCGACTTGGACATATAAACCTGTCCAGCAGCTTTTCCTTAATTAGGAAAACTGCCTCAGGAAAAACTTACGCATAAGGTTTCCTTAAATAAGTAAGAAAACATTATAAATTTTCCTTAAATAAGTAAGAAAATATTATTGAATGCCAATTTCCTTTTCAACTTGGTTTTGCTAAAACATGTATTCCGTATGAAACTTTGAATTTGGGAACATATTTGCTAGAACATGTTGACGTTACCTGTTCGATGCAACTTTGCCGTCTTTCATAATACCAAGAGATTAACATCTACTATATGAGTAAATAGACACCATTAACGAATATATGATGTATTGAAATTGAGCAAATATTTATTCTCACATACGTCCGGATAAATCTCGTAAAGTTATGTATCCGATGGATACATCGCTAAAGTAATGTATCCAAAAATAAGAGAATATGAATTTTTGTAATTATTCAAATGATAGGAAATTTTGAAAATATGATAAATAAATTGTGTATTTAAGTAATTTTTCTAATCAAATTGCTAGGGCTTGGTAGGGCTTTATTTTACTTTTCTCCACTAAAAATGCTGCATTAGTTTTTAGTCGTCGAAACTTGAACAAATCTGGCTAGGTATTACAAGTGAAATATGTATATATAGAAAAATGATTTTTTTTTCGTTACAAAAAAAGGAGAAGATATATAACTTTACTATATATTTTTCAGCAGTTGACTGACTATTTGGGAATGAAGTTTAATTTCCTGATAGACAACTTAATATTTTGTTTGCTAAATTTTACAATTCTTGTGTTATGTTTGATACTTTAAGTGTCTATCATTTTTTGTAGAACATTGGATAGGAACTTATTCGCCATCTTTGAAATAATTAAACTTTTAAAAAATAAATAAGATTGGAATTTTTAATCTTGTGCGTAAACTTCAATAACATATAAATCAATATTATTATCATTTAACGCTTGTAGGGAGTGATAATTACTCTCTCAAGTTCAAGACTCTTTATATACAAAATCATCTTTATTATAAAGTACTTTACCTCAATGTTAAAATTTTCAACGCGAATTCAGATTTAGTCGGACCCTAAATCGTATTTATTAAACATCAGGTGAAAAAAATCAAGGTCCGGTGATTTTTGTTTTCTCCTTGATACTAAAAACAGATTAAAAATTATCTTAAAGGTTATTAGTATTGAATTTATTGCATCTTTTAAGATTTATCAAACTCAACCCATGTAATAAAAAAACAAACTCATCAAACATCTGTGTTTTTGGTTGATGTGACACGATAAAGTAAGGTAAATTTTACAGATGATCACATAATTATTATTTTTTACACCAAAGTCACTACCTATATTTTTATAGCAAAAACAGATTCAAGAAGCAAAAATATAATAGAGAAAGAGAGGCAGTAAAAGTGAAAGAAACTTCCTTGATTTATACTTTTCAATGCTGCTACTGCAGTCATTATATAGCAGAAAAAACACAACAGACTTAACTACAAATTAGGAACTACCCTACAAAGCTTTTTCCTAAAAATTAGATAACAACCCACGTCTAAAACGACTTCCTAAAGACTAGGACAAACAAAATGATAGAAATTTTATTCCTAACATAACTTATTAAAACTAACACCCTCCCTTAAACTGAAAGCTTTCAAGCTTCAATTTAACTTCAACTTCTTGAGCTCTTCCATTGTGCTGATACCCATCGACCTCCTAAGATTTTTAAAAGTGAGAAATCTGAGAGTTCGGTAAAAATGTCACCAACTGATCTTCACTTCATCAATATTCCAACTCTATTGTTCCTTCGTCGTTGAGATCTCGCCGAAATTAATACTTCACATTAATGTGCTTGCTTCTTCAATGTAGCACACAATTTTTTGATAGCTTAATGGAAGAGTTGTTGTCGCAGAAAATTATAGTTGCTCTTTCTTGTTTGAATTGTAGTTCTTCAAAATTTCTTCTCAACAAAACACTTGACAAGCACAGGCTGTAGGAGCAACAAATTCAGCTTCAGTACTCGATAAAGTGATAATTGTTTGCTTCCTGGAAGACCAAGAAACAACCCCTTTGCCTAGCATAAAAATATAACCGAAAGTGCTCTTTATGTCGTCTTGATCTCCTGCATAGTTGCTGTCCATAAAGCCAATCAAATCTGACTTTTCTCCTTTCTGGTAGAAAATGCCAAAATCTTTCGTTCCTTGTAAATAGCAAAGAAGTCTCTTCGATGTTAACAAATGCATCTCCGTTGGACTCTCCATATATCTACTTACATGACTTACTGCATACGTAATGTCGGGTCTTGTGGCAGTTAGGTACATTAAACTGCCCACAATTTGTTTGTAAAGCGTGCTACTCACCTTCGTTCCTCTCCCTGTTTTGTTTAGTTTTAAGCTAAACTAGTTCAGCATCTTGAACCTGTCTAAAATTTCTCGCACATACTTTTTTTTTGGAAAATAAATATCCCATCATCATATTGCACCACTTCTAATCCAAGAAAGTAATGCATATTACCAAGATCAGACATCTCAAACTCATCCATCATAGACTTCTTGAATTCAGCAAATATGACATTGTCGTTCCTAGTATATATAAGATCATCAACATATAAGCATTTTCGCATCATCCCCAATCTTCACAAAAAATGTATGCTCATATGGACACTTTTGAAAATCCATTTTTAGAAAATAAGCCTCAATGCGACTATCCCAAGCTCGGGGGGCTTGTTTTAGTCCCTAAAGGACCTTCTTTAAGCGACAAAATTTATGCTCATTTCCAACCTTAACATGAATAGGAGGTTGTTCGATGAATACCTCTTCCTCCAAGTATCCATGTAGGAAAGTTGATTTGACATCCAACTGGAAGTTATGCCATTAATTTTGGGCCGCTGATGTGAGGTCAAAATACACATCTTTTATCATTATTTACCTCATTTTATCATTTACATTTGTCCGTTTTGAGCATAAATTTTATGAATTGTGATAACTTGTGTAATTTATTTGTTGGATTAAATTGATGGAAAATTGGAGAAGTTTGGAGCTAAAACGAATTAAAGATGAAAAATTGAAGAAGAAAATTAAGCAGACAGCTTAATATAAATAAGTTAATATAATATTAATATAATTTATATGAAAATAAGGAAAGAAGAACTTACCTGCTGGTCCACGTGCCAGACAACAATATCAATAGAGTTACACGCACAAAATTGAAAGCTACACGGGTTAAAAAAAAAGGGAATCCAATTCCTTTTGGTTTTGGATTCTTAATTCTTTTGGACTCAATTAATTTATTTAGGGTTTACTACATTTGTAAATAATGCATAAAAATAATTATTAGTGGAGGCCAAGAATCAAGAAACAAGAGAAAATATAAATTTTCTTCTAACTGTGGAACTTTGAAAGAGTCGCCGTGAAGGCCAGAGAATTGTGGGTCATTCTTTCTTCTCCTTTATTATTTATTTGTATTCGTGATTAATAAAAGATAATTTAGCTATTTTTCTTAACTTTTTATCATTAACACAAGCATATTTATTTTAATAACTTTTGATTGTGTTTTTGAGATAATGAGTAACTAAATTTCATAACTAGGGTTGTGGGAACCATTAGTGATCAACAAAGTATGAATAGTAATTAAGTAATTTTGAATAGTGTTTTGCATGCATTGATAATTCTTTCGTTTGAAAGTCTTTTTAACGGTGACCAACGTTAGAACTTGCCTTGTTGCTACTTGCCGGACCAAGGAGGTAGTTAATAGGAAAAGAATTATCAACATAGATTTAGTGTGATACTATCTAATAGGCTAGTGTCAATTGGTGCGAAGTAAAAACTAAGCATACATCGATTATGATGTCTAATATGAGGTAATGGTAAGGGTTTGTAAATTATACACACGTAGCCGGACCAAGGTGCGGGGTGAAATTCTCTAGTTGCCGGACCTAGGAATTTGAGATACCTAACTTATCACTATGCATATAATATACTAGGAAAGAATTGCTATTAGTAGGATTACCACATTATGAGCTTATGGGGAACACATTCCTAGTTATTTTTATTAATTTGTATATAAATAAATACTTAGTTCAAAGCTATTTTTATTGCTTTTATTTTTATTTCAATTTAAATCCCCCCATTTTTATATACCGACAATCGAGTTATATATTTGCTATGGATAATATTCTTCCAATATTCTCTGTGGGCTCGACCCTGATTCATAGTTGGGTAAATATATTACATACAATCGTTTATATTTCTTTTCAAGAAGTTATTTTAACATTATCAAGAATGGCGCCGCTGCCGGGGAATATGGCATAGAAATTTTCTTTAGTATTTATTTTAACTTGTAGTTTTTTCTTGTTTCTTAGGATTATTTTTCAATTATTTTCTTAGTATTATTATTAATATCATATTTCGTCTACTCTTCTGGAGATGTCATCTGAAAAAGTATGTAGTGATAGGTGTCCTTGAAATTCTTGCCCAACTAATTTTATGTAATTCTGATGGTATAATGCCTTGCAACTGGAGCATAAACTTTAGTGTAGTCCACACCGTACTCCCGCTTGTATCCCTTAACCACCAATCTTGTCTTATATTTGTCAATTTCACCATTTTCCTTCAGTTCCGTCTTGTAGAACCACTTGACGCCACTTGGTGTAATTTCTGCGGTTGTAAGAGCATAATCCTCTGAATTTTTGGGTATTAAGGCCGGTTCATTGAGTTCATTCTCAAATAGGACTGGGGTAGGCTGCTGCATATTCCTATCCCAATTAGTTTCTTCATAAAAAACAATATCTTGATTGATCACAATCTTTTCTGTTTATGGATTAAATAATCGATATGCCTTGGATGTTTCATTAACACCAAGAAATACACATTTTTCACTTTTATCATCAAGCTTCTTCCTTTTCTCATCTGGGACATGTGCATACGCAATGCACCCAAAAATTCGAAAGTGTTCTACAACATGCCTTCTTCCACTCCACGCCTCCTCTGGAGTCATGTTCTTAACAGAAAATGTAGGACTTCTATTCAAGACGTGAGTGCTCCAAGTTATCGCTTCCAGCCAAAAACTCTTTTTTATTCTTCCTTTTTCCAGCAAACTCCGAACCATATTAAATACGGATCTATTTTTCCTCTCCGATACACCATTTTGTGGTGGTGTATAAGCTGTTGTAAGCTCTTTTCTAATGCCATCAAATTCACAAAAATTATCATAAATCTTAGAGCAATACTCGCCTCCACGATCCGTCCGAAGGGTCTTGATTTCTTTCCCGTCTCATTTTCTACATGAACCTTGAAGCTTTTAAATACTTTAAAAGCCTCTGATTTTTCATGTAAAAAATAAACCCATGTTTTTCGGGAAAAATCAACAGTAAACATAATAGTATCGTTTACCTCCATTTGAAGTTGGTTTGATTGGGCCACAAATGTTTGAATGTATCAGCTCCAAAACATCATTGGCTCTCCACGACTTTCCCTATGGAAATTGAGAACGATGTTGTTTGCCTATGACACATTCCTCACAAACTTGCCATGGAATTGTAATTTCAAGAAGACCTATCACCATACTTTTTTGTTGGATAACTTTTAATCCGCCGAAACCCAAATGACCATATCTAAAATGCCACAACCATGAAGGATCACTAAATTTTGCTTTCAAACAACGGTGAATATTTTGTATCTTCAATGGGAACAACCTGTTTGAACTCATTTTCACAACAACAATAGCTCTTTTAGTAGGATTATAAATTTCACATGCACCTTTCTCAATAGTTATAACATATCCTTTTTCTTGCAATTGACCAACACTTAGCAGATTGCTTTTCAAAGCAGGAACATATAGCACATTTGAGATTGTTTCTTCAAAACCATTCTTGGTTCGAACTTAATATCATCCTTTCCAATTGCACTCACACTGTAAGAATCACCAAAACTAATTGTTGAACGGAAGTCTTCATTCAAAGAAGAAAAAGAAGACTTACTTTCACACATGTGATTGGTACAGCTCGCATCCAAATACCAAACGTTTTGTTTGGGTCCCTTCTCTACTTGGACTGTCATCAACAATGTCTCAACTTCGTTACTTTCAATAAAATTTGACTTCTCATCCTTATCAATAGGCAGCCTGGTATAACATTCAGACTTATAGTGACCAAATTTATGACATCGATATCATTCTACTTTGGATTTGTCAAACTTTCTTCCTCTACCTTTACCGTGGTCATCATTGGCTATGAAATTCCTAATGTTGTCTTTGCTTCCTTCATCTCTATATCCTCGATCTCCTCTTCATCTTCCTCTACCTCTACCTCTTCCACTAAAATTTGAGAAATGAGTATTAGTAGAAGCCTTCAAAGCCTGCTCTTCAGAAGCTGAACTGCGGTTTATTTTTTTCTCATGTACCAAAAACGAACTTTTCCATTTCGTCAAGTGATAACCCGTCTATATATTTTGACTCCTCAATGGATCAAACGACATAGCCATACTTCGGCGTCAGGAAGCACATATCTTTCTCCCAATTGTGACATCAATCATTTTTTCACCATGAAATCGCATTTTGTTTGTAATCACCATTGTTCTAGCACAGTAACTCATTACATACTCTCCTTCCTTCATCTACAACGTCTCGAAATTCCTTCTCAAGACTTGAAGTTGTGCACGCTTCACTCTAGTAGTACCTTGATACTTTTTCTTCATGGAATCCCGAATATCCTTAGAAGTTTCTTTGTAAGGAATATTTTCTACGATGGGACGATCGATAGCCTGAAATAGATAATTAGTTGCCTTAAAATCTTTCAACTTTCTTGCTTCGAACTCCGCTTTTTGAGCATTCGTTAAGGCTTTGCTTTCCGCCGGAGCGCCGATTCCGTCCTCGAAAATTGGCCAATACTCCTTTGATTGTAAGAAGTTTTCCATCAGCATACTCCAATGGTCATAGTGACCATCAAAACGGAATAGCTGCTTGAACGTAATTGCTCTCTGAAGCCATAGACTAACAATATTTCTCTCTGTTTTTTTTCTTGTTTTGGATCTCACCTGGATCTGATACCACTAATAGCAAAAACAGATTCAAAAAGCAAAATTATAATAGAGAAAGTGAGATAGTAAACGTGAAAAGAAATTTTCTTGACTGATACTTTTCAATGTTGCTAATGCAGTCATTATATAGCAGAAAAAACATATCAGTCTTAACTAAAAATTAGGAACTACCCTACAAAGTTTTTTCCTAGAAACTAGATAACAACCAACGTCTAAAACGTCTTCCTAAAGACTAGCACAAACAAAAAGATAGTATTTTATCCTAACATAACTTATTAAAACTAACATATTTTAACATAAAAAATACAAATCTTATAACCCAAAAATCACATCTGTCGAAAAATTAAACTTAGGAATATTTTTTTACTATTTTTGTGGACTTGTACATACAATTCTTCTCGACACTAAGAAAAATATCGATAAACAATATTTTTCGGTACGTTAATTCTACAACAAAAAGTTTGATTTTTATGCAAAAAAAAAGTAAGACTAAAAAAATCAAATAAGAGAGCTATCAATATATTGTATTGTATAGTATTGTTTTGATGAATACAATATTTAGATAGAATGATCGTTCTCCGTTATTACATAATGAAAGACATTAAAAATTTGAATGATCATTCTACGAGGAAATATGATGCAAGGTAGAGCAACAATAAACAGATAGGGCAAAAAAGAAATTCAAATTGTTAAATAATAAGTTAAGACGAATGAGAAGAAAATACTAAGGTGATGAAGCAATACCACCAAATCGATTGTTGCATAAATTAAACTTTTTGATTTATCTATTGATGAATTTTGACACGATATAGTAAAATTGAAATAACAATAAATATGATATTTAAATTAATAACACAATACAATACACGCCAACAACCATCCAAATTAAATAAATAAGTCCATTCTTATTATTTATTGGGTCTAATGTCTTAATTTTATTTGGACGACATAAATTAAATAAGTCCATTTTTACTATTTCAACCCAAGACCCCTCTTAAAGACGTATGATGCGATCATTATCAAATATAGAAAAAATGAGGTTGGGGTCGAATCCCAGGGAATAAGGCGAGAACTAATCCATATGTAGTTTTCTACTAGTAGCTACTTATTTTAAAAATAAATGGGAAGTATGGGAAATTGAGATTTCTTCTTAGAATTACATTGCAACGTTTAATAATAAAACATATTTGCTTAATTGATAATTAATAGAGAGAATTAACCAAGATTGTATTCAACAAGACTGCCTGACAATTTTCAAGTTATTACAGAATTTCACCTTTCATTGATAGTATACCAGTTTATCAAACTCATGCACATTTAATAATTTCTCTCAACAAAATGAAATCTATATCCGTTTTCTTCTTTCATATTGAAAGTGTTCCACTCATTTCAAAATATATTTACTAAAAATTGGTTAATCTTATTACGTCATTACTCATTAGACGAGTTCCAATTCTCGAATCTTTGCTATTAACATTTTCCCCATGTTTTACGTCTTTTTACTCAAATAAGCTAAACTTAGAGAAAATTCTACTGTTTGCAACCATCAGAAATTGATTAATATGAAACAGATAATAAGATATACATAGAATACATGATTTCGTAAAAACCCCTTATTTAGGTCAAGTCCTTATGAATTGCACAACCCTTGATTGTAAGGTTTAGACACTCATGATTTTTGAAACCAAAAATATCATTGGATTGATTTGACAAGAATTTACTTACAAAAGATATATACGTACACACGCTTTGATTATAAAATTAGTGCAAAACTCTCATGCAAAACTCGTTCATTGAAGTTTTCGTGCATACTAGATCTATCAATTTTAACCTTCATTGAAATCATCATTAGTTGTTCTTCCTCTTCTACTATTAAGTATTTAGAAATACAGAAAACGAAAGTAATTCTTTTCTGATGTGAATGTTTAGACTGTGTTGAAACAACAAAATATACTCAGACCAATCTTGCCTCTGATACAAATTATTAGTGGAAACGTGAAAATAAAGAACAAGGAAGACAATTAATATATATAGTGGTTCAGATTATATAACAATTGTTTGTATATTAACAAAGAGAGGGGAGAGATCCCAAATACATCTAAGAGAATCACTCTCTTAATTATTTACTCTTCTAATGTACTTCTCTATGAGTTTTGTGATCGTTTAACAATGAAAGAATAGACATCATTTTATAGGTGGTCATGGGTTCCAAGCACAAAATCAAAGAAGGAAAGAAGAAATACAAATTGTTTCCTCCATAATTTCAGGTTTCTCTCAAAATTCAATTATTAGCCAACTAAATTGGCACATGAATATTTCTTCCATTAGGTTTGACCCCCAAGGACCAAACTGACTGCCACGTCCGGAGCCTACACCCTAGACGTGGCCGGCACTCGAAGACCATTGATGGCCCACAAGCGAACCTGTGGCCTGGATTACTTTACTCAGCGAAAGACTCAACTCAACTTAATCAATAATAAAACATGTTTAAAAGAAATACTTGATATAATATTCTGGCCAAAATGGCACTTAAGTCTCAACAAGTAAAATAGACTCCAAAATGAACTACTAACTGTCTACGAAGCCTCTAAACTGACTAAGATGGATGTTGGGACAGACCCCACAACATCCTAATAACTAAACTAGTAAAGCAAATGAAAAGGATGTCCTACGGAAAGCAAGGAGGCTCACCACTGACTCTGGAACTCAATCTAGATCAACGAAGCGCTTCGTGCTGATCTTGGTTACTTGCGTCTGCATCATAAAACGATGCAGGACAACTGGCATCAGTACATTGAATGTACGAGTATGGGAGTTGGAATGCTAAACACAACTATAAAGCTTGAAATGGAGTAAGGATGAACTTACATTGGCTCTGCAACTCATAAGATAACAACTCAATATAAAGCAATAAGGACATATGCAATATATATAAAACTGGCAAAACAATGTAAACACTTAGTTAATTAAATATGAAACAATAATAAACTCAACTTTACTTATATATGAAAGTAATATAGTTCTGTGGGAGTTTCTCTAACCGACAACCACCACTATGAGCCTAAGTAGTGATACATCGTCTCGTCCACGCTACCAGAATTGTCCTATACTTTGCCGTCGCATAGAACATCCTCAACCTAGTGGATCCACTGACTAAACTTACGTGATCATCTAAAAAGTATGACACGTTAATACCCATGATGGTTACATAGATTACATGGGGATTTGAGTTATCTGAACTCTAATCCCCACATGGTGCTCAATACTACTCCAAAAATGTACTTTAGCTCATGCTTTTAAAATAACCTTTTTCCTCTGAGTTGAGATAATTTGCTCAACTCTTTTAGCTTTAAAAAGCTCCTCTTGGAATCAATGTTCCCCTTTTTATTCAAAAACTCTTTTGGAACTCTTAGTTTCTCTTGACTTAAATGTAAAACATTTATAAACTTACTAGGGAATACTTAGTTCCCTTATGCCTTTTGAGAAATGAACTCAACCTTTACTCTTTTCCTTAACTCGAACTTGAGCCTTTAAACGAAGCTAAAAATGTTTAAGTAAGACTCTAAGAACGTTGAAAAACCTTACTTTAACTCACTTCATAGCTTTGAACTTTACCTCTTAACTTTCTTAACCTTGATTCTAACTTCCCTTGAATTGGATTATGGATCAAGGATCAAGGATCATGATCTCATGTATATGGATGATGTCATTATGTTTAGATGTACTTTAGAGTGTTGGAATCAACTAGGAATGATAGGTACATAACTTAGGAACTAGTACTAAAAGATAGGAAAAGAACGGGGTCTCCAGGTGACCTTGGCGCTCTGAGAGACGCGGAGCGCCAGAGACTGACGGACAGAGACTGTCCTGAGGGATTCTGGCTGGCGCGGCGTGCCAGGCCCTGTCAGACAGAGGCTGCCCTGAGGGGCTCTGGCAGGTGCAGCGCCCCAGGGCTTGTCAGATGCGATTTCTGACTTTTCTTCTCTAATTTTCAATTCTAACTTTTCTAAATTGCCATGGATCCCACCCCAAACACTTAGGATCTCTAAATACTTCATTACCCAATATGTTATACCCAAAAACAGTCTGGAAACATGAATCAAATCTACTAGAGATGAACTACAATTCAACCAACAAGAATTTCACAATTTTTCGTCAAGAACTTCCATGTTCATCATTCACTAACTCTAACTTGCTGAATTGAAAAAAATTTGGTGTGGGTGTAAGGACCCAACACTGAATGAACTCACATACCTCGATACGGATCACCCCCGACGAAATCCACGCAACGATCTTGGCGTTCTTGGACAATTCTTGATCTTCCTCTTCTTTTTCTCTTTTCTCCCAAGCCCTAAGTATTCTATTTTTTTGTAAAACTGATTTGGGACTTGGTTTTACCAATATAACCTTAAAACGAATTAGGAAATAATAGGGTGAAAAGATGACTTTACCCTTACTAAAATCCGGATTGGACTTTCGTCAGTCCAACTTCCTAACTTCCGAAAGGAATATCTCCCTCATACAACATCATATTTTCGCAAACTCAGCGGAGTTGGAAAGATCTTCCCAAGAGATTTCCAACCATATAAAAAAGTCATCCAAATGCCTCTTGAGTTGAAAGTTATGGCCGTTTGAAAATGACCAAAACTCACTTTTGAAAGCGGAAAATTTTGCAGATTTCCCTACTTATTTCCAAAATTGATTTTTTTCTTGGTTTCTTAGCTTATTCTTAGTTAATTCTAGTTACGGGATGTTACACCAACTCTTTCATATACATATGTTACATATCAACTAATGCCTAGTTCCAAGACACTGAATCACTGATCCATATTATATGAGATCTAATTTACATTAAAAATAAAAGGAATATATGGTAAAATAAAATTTCTTAACACTCACCCTCAAGTTGGAGAGTGAATATCATGAGTAATGAAGTCCCAACTTGTTACATAGTGTCACAATCTGAGCCTTTCACAATGTTTTTGTTATTAAATCTGCTAACTAGAAATGTGTAGGTACATATGATGGACTAATCATTCCATCTTGCAAATTTTCTAGAGCTATATGACAATTTATTTTCATATATTTTGTACGTTCATGAAAGATATGATTTGTTTGAATATGCAAAACAACTTCATTATCACAAAATAATTTAGTAGGAGTTACTTGTGGGACTTTCAGATCTTGTAGAGTATAGCATAACCATGAGAGATCCAAGCAAGTGTTAGCCATATCTCAATATTTTGCTTCTGTTGATGATCTTGAACAATTTAATTATTTCATTGACTTCCATGAGACAAGAGAATTTCCAAGAAAAATACAGTATCTTGTAACTGATCTCCTTGTGGCACTTCAACCTCTCCAATTCAAATTACAAAAGGCCTTCAAACATCTAATATATAAGTTCCATATATAAATCGAGATGTCTTAATGCAATGACATCCCAACCATATACATAGATCCACCTCTGGGTGAGATGTGAATTTGATTGTAGCTGGATGTGCCACATCCAGTAGTGGTATCAATCAAAAGTTGTATTATAGGAAGTGAAGATTCATCCTTGGGATTTGAATATCCCTAAAATTAACTAAAATCCATTTTTTGCTTCTTTTCCCCTGTAAGAGGGATTATTCTTGTGTCTCCCAGCGAAAACAACAACAATTAATGGCTCACCCCACATGACGGTTCGTTACTATTTTTTATCTGGCTTTTACTTGTGGAAATGCACATGACTTAAATTATGTTATTTAAATGCACACGACAATGACCTAATTTTTAATTGAATTTTTTTTCATGCAATAAGTGGTGAAAAGATTTTGTTAGTGAAAAACTTACAATATAACAAAAGTACAAGATTATAACTGAAAATGAAATGAAGAAATAAAAAATTCTTCAGGTTGGGCCGCGAATATGTCGCTCTCTTTAAGGAGATTAAAGCCCAATGTAGCAAATGTTTTCACCGGTCCAGCAATAATCCTCTTTGACTTGTCCCCTCCAGGATACAACAACCATCACAAAGTAAAACTCAACAACACTGGAAAAGAGTTGAGTCCAAAGCTCCACAAAAAAGAACACCTTCCTTCAACTAATAAAAACTCTCTTTTTTTGACTAACTCTTTCACTCTATATTTTCTTCTGTGTTGTGTTGTTTTGTGTTGTGTCAAACCAAATGATGACCACCACTATTTATAGTTGAAGAAGTCTTCCTAACAATGAATAGGAGAATAAATGGTAGTAAATAATGAAGATAATGGTCTTGGGAGTTAAATAGATTACAAGATATAATTGAGAATAAAAAGTGAGGAAGTAATGGTCATCGTTGACCACAACACACGTTCTTACAGAAAGCCACAACAGACAACAAAAACTTCCAATGGTCACATCAAACTTAATCAGCAATGAAGTGTGACAATTAAGCCAAATTCAACGGCTCAAAGAGTAATGCACCAAGCTGAGTAATTAAGGTATAATGGTCTAATTTCTGACAAGTATGAAGCCTTGAAATTAAAAACAACACTTAAACATAATTTTAAAATATTAAAGTTCTCCTAAAACCAACAATCCCCCATTAATTTTAATATTAACCAAGAGAGTTTATCAGTTGAAGGAAGACTACTATACATAATGAGGGTGTGCTCTGCATTGAACCTCCACTTAGTGAAACAATAACTTTTACTCCAGAGTCGTAGTGGTCTCAAACTTGAACTATGATTGCTTAAGAGAAATAAAATATCACTGCTCACACATAATAATCAAGGTGTTTACATGAGCTTTAAATCAAACACATCATGGCCATGTGCTATCCCAGTTTGATGAGTGTATTTGAGAATAAGCCAATTCTCGTAGGAAGCGACCTACTTTCACACTCACATAGGTGAAATCTGTCGAGAGTGCTCCTGTAATCTTAACACTACACCCATACGAGCTATATATATTCATTAAAAGTTTTATTAACTCAACCTTCATAAACTACAAGAAACAATGCACTCACATCATAGGGAGGGAATAAAAAGATAGTGCATTTTTCACAACAAGTCATCATATGATTAGTTTTTTCCTTTAAACCAGTTGTAGGATCTCTAGTCCCTAGGTTGGATTTCCTCATATGACTCAAGGATTTGTAGGCTTCAATCCCATCCCCCTCAATGTGTTCCATCCCTTTTCTCTTGTTAAGGCCTTAGTAAAAGGATCTGCAAGATCATCACAAGATTTGACATAATCAACATTAATAGTATCACTTGTCAAATCCGAAGTTACATTACTGTGTTTACTCCTTATATGTTTGGATTTACCGTTGTAATAACGGTTTTGAACTCTAAAATTTGCAGCGGTGCCATCACAATGAATTAAAATAGAAGGAATTGGTTTTTAAAATATGAAATTTAAAACAATAAATCTCTTAACCAATTTGCTTCCCTACTAGCTGAAGCTAAAATAATTAATTCAACTTTCATGATAAAGTTAGCAGTTATAGTTTGCTTTTTTTTATTTCCAACAAACACTATCACCACCTAAAGTAAAGACATAACCAGTGGTACAACATGAATCACCTGATAAAGTATTCTAATCTGCATCACAAAAGCTTTCAAGTACAATACGGTTTTTTTTAAAGAACAAACCACAATTTTCGTTCTAATTAAATATATCATTTTGTTACAACATGTCAATGTTCATTACCTGACTTTCTTGTAAGCCTGTAAAATACTCCTACTGCATATGTAATATCAGGCCTAGTGTCACACCCGGATCCTAGACCCCGAATGAGACTGGCGTCGTCGTCCTCTCAGAGGACTCAGACAAGCCCTTACCGTTCGTCATAACATGTGATTAATAAAATTTGCGGAAAAATTAAAACTTTTAACATACTAATGAAGTATACTTAGACTTTATACTTAGGATTCATAAAGATATACGATATTCTAAAACTGTCTCAGATATATAGAAACCTTCTAAGAGTGCAAATCTAGACTTAGCCAATAATAGTCAATATGCCATATAGGCCTTAATACAAAAGAATCCAAAGAACATAATGGAAATAACGTATTCTAAAATTACTAAGTCATAGGCTGGAATATAAATGATAGCGTCCCGAACATGAGGACCTACCAAAACATGGAGAAAGAGTTCCAAGTTTCTTCAAATCGACCTCCTTAACTTCAATGGTCGGAACCTACAGTTGTAGTAATATAAAGTAATGGGGTTAGTACGCCACATGTACTAAGTATGGGTATATGCACATAACACTTAAGGACATGCATGAAAAAGGATCATTTATCATCTCTTTAGAAAACATGCTAAGTCATATGAAAGTCTTCAATGCACATACCATATAATTCCATCACTTAAAGCATGATCATAATCAAGACATATTCTCATAGAGTCATGTTAACATTTCATATTCAATAGATCATATAAACATAATATACAAAACACTTACCAATGATCCCATCCCCAACCTACAAGTGCAATGGTCATGTGAAGCCCCATAACCCCACATAACGAAGTAGATAAGATAGAAGACCATAAGTAAAGCTTTGCTTCATGTAACTTGTAACATAAGTAGTCATCACTTCATAGAGCAATTTAACCAAATAACATATTCATCATAATGACCAACATTCATATAAGAGTAACATCATGTATCATAATCATCATATCTTTCATGTTATCATATTCATAAGAACAATCTCCTAGGACTTCCCTTTAAGTCAACTTGTGGTCTAGGTAGAGTCCCATATCCCTACCTATACTAAGCAAACTCCTCACGTCACCCTAGTCAACGTTCATTTACTTGTCTTTTATTTTACATGAGGGATAATTCGCATCAACCGACATAGACTATGTGAGTTAAACATGAAATCCGATGTCATGAAACCCCACACCGAAAAAAGGTGGTTGGCCGACCAAAGTAGAACCTAACATGACATAGCTTTCTAGGTGGATCCACTAGCTAGTATCTATGGTGGAAACATAGTTCAAAAACTAGGAGATGTATTAGAGACACATACTTCCACATTACATGGCAGCCTCAATCTCATGAGAATCATTGTGAACCTACCTTCCAACTAGAGATGGGACACTTCTCATATCTAGTTCATCAATGCTTAGCTTAAGTCCCTTTCTTGAATAACCTTTTAGTTTTCTTTTATCATAAACTTATCATAGGTCATAATAGATTAACTCCTTGTATAACTTGATCATAATCTCTTTTAGATTAGATGAGAATTTTCTTTCATCGTAACCTTTCGTTTGTTAGATTTACATAGCATAATCAACTTGTGTAAAGCATACAAGAGAGTATCATAACTTGCGTTTTCTTATTCTTTCATAATCTCACAAGTAACATGTTCATATCCCACCATACTCTCATAGCAACATCATACATACTTTGCATAGCATATCATCATAGTTAAGGCTAACATAAGCATTTAAGAGTAATCACACTTAGAAGACTTACCGCTTGCTTCCAAGAATCTTATTCATCATAAAATATTCATAATCATACATAGTAAAATACTCAATGGCATAATAAAGAACAACTCATAAAATCATGTACAAGATCAATGCATAGCATAGGAAAAGGTAAACGGGTCGTTAAAGGGTTCATTCAAGTCTTAATTCTAATCCTAACGTTTACACATTATCAAATACGATAAACAACCCATTCGAAACCATCACTTAGAGAAATACCATGTATCACACGACATTCAAACATTATCAATCAATTACTCAACAATTTGTGCGAAATTAAATATAGAAAACGTTTACTTTTTCATTGAAAATCATAAATCTAGGGTTAGGAAGAAAATCCATTTTGTAGAGTAAAAACCCTAGTATTTGAAGTTCTTGAAAACTTATCTTGAAAGGACCTCTTGGGGAAAGGAATTCCAAGAGTGAAAAACCCAGACCTTATAGATGAAGAGTCCACGAAATCTGATTGGAGACTTCGAAACCTGCGTCTTCTTCCTTAAGCTTTTCTTGTTCTTCAATGGAGTTTGGAAAAGAGAGTGTTCTTGAGAGATTGAGAGAAATTTCGTTCGGTATAATTTGGGACGCGTAAAAGTGGTCTAAAATAGACCTAATACCAATATATAGTCGTTCCATGAATTACCCAAAACACTCTCCACTTTAATTACCAAAATAACCCTCCTAAATTGACTAAAAATAGGAGAACATTTGACTTAGCCAAATTCTAAAAATTTGCTTAAGGGTCTCGGGTTTGACAATATAAATTAATTAATTAAGTTCTAATTTAATTAATTAAGCGACCTAGGGTAATTACTAAAGTACCCCTAAGTCGTTAGGACCATAACCAACCCCTTTGGACCATCTTAGGTTAGGTACTAGGATGTTTCTTTAGTTAGATACTCGGCTAGTGTCACTCGGTTAGGTCTTAGGATTTCGGGCACACTAGTTAGTTAATTTTAGTTAGTCCTCAGTTAGTTAGCTAGTTAGGTAAGTTAGTTAGAGCCTAGGACTGATTAGGAAGCTCGACCCCACGTGGATTGACCCGACGCGTGCCTATCCCCTAACCGCCCTAACCGAATCGGATGGGCTTGGTCTGTCGGCCGGTAGCACATGTGCTTGCACATGTATTGCCGTGCACTTTCCTAACCGTGCACTCTGGAAAGTTCACTTCTTGTCCAAGGATCCTCACTATGTCCTTGGGCACTGCTTAATCTACATGATCATTTTAAATGATCATTTGCTATGGTACCTAAGCTTTACACTTGGATGCCTCCTACCTAATGTGTGTAAGCGATGAAAATAAAATTTTTAGCTTAGGATCGTCATTGCAGGTAAAATTCCTAAACAAGCTTGGATTGGAGCATTTGAACATCAAAGTGTATTTTAAGTTACTTGTGTATACATAGAAATTGGCTAACACCCTTAAGCCAATATTCTCTAACATGCCAAATATTACTCAATATTGGACATTGGGATGCCTATGTACCTCAATACATATTCATAAACCCTAATAGACTTTTCACTAGACAAGTACATTTTCTGGAAACATCATTTTAAGCATTATTAAATAGATTAAACTCTAGTCTAAGTCATGGAATTTCCGGAGTGTTACATTATCCCCCCCTTAGGAACATTCGTCCTGAATTACACTAAAATCTTTTGGAGGGTAGGAAAAAGACTCAATACTATAGCACAACCAACACATAACATATCATTACACTCAGCACTCAATTTATGATGCACAAACATATAAGAGCTACATATTTATAACACATAGTGAGGAATTTCCTTCTCAACCTTATCATAAGCTCAAAATGCATCAAAGAGGTACCATGCTATCAATCTTCTCAAGATAACAACAAAACAACAAAATCTTAAGAAAACATATGCATACAAGTTTCACATAAGTGCAAGAATAGAGTATGAAAACATCTTCTTAAAACTCTAGTCGGTACTATCTTTTACCAAAACATGCACCTATTTAGTAAACAAGTTAATTTTTTTCATTCTTGTTAAATTGGGCATGAAGTCTTTATAAGCTAATCTTTATTGGCTATGCCCATTCTTTGATTATTTGCATAATATATAGTTCGGGGCATATATTCATACTCCAATATTGGCATAAACCAATAATTGTTAAAACTTCATTCTTATCAAACACTGATGATTTGACATTCTCGTGCTTTGCTTACTTAGTTCACTTTGAACTTACATTTCTTCTTCTTTGATCTCACGTTCACTTTGAACATGCTAGGTTGACTTAGGATATTCTTTTAAGACTTCCATTGGGATCATTCTGTCCAATGACTAAGAATGACTTACATCATTACTTAGTCTAACCTCACCCTTTGGTCATCCTATCCGAACACCCCTCATCTTCCTACTTCTTTCTTTCTTTCTTTCTTTCTTTCTTACTGAAATCTTGAGCATTATTTACATACTACTAGAATCAGAAATAGGGAGAACTAGGGAGATTAACATTCAACAATTTCATTGGGAAAAACCCTAGTTTCGGTTTTTCTTGAATTCAATACGTTTGAAAAACCTCATTTATCCTCACCTCATGGTATATACAACCCTTGGCTATCATCTTACAAGCCTTTAAACACGAAATAATTTGACCCCTTGGCATAGAATTTGCCCCCTTCCACTCTAGAATAGGTTTATTAGGGAATTGAAACTTCACTACCCTTGTTCTACCATCTACGGAAGCAAAACAATCATGAAGTCAATCCATACCCAAGATGATATCAAAATCAAACATGTCAAGTTCTACCAAATCAACAAGAATAACTCTATTGGACAGCATGACAGGGCATATCCTATAGACTCTTTTTGCAACTACATGGTCACCCATTGGTGTACAAACGGAAAAGGGCTCAATCAAAACATCGGGAAGTACATCAAACTTCCTAGCTACCAAAGGTGTAACAAAAGAAAGATTAGCACCTGGGTCAAGCAAAGCATAAACATTAACAGAGAAAACTTGTAACATACCCGTCACAACGTCGGGAGAGCTTTCTTGCTCACCCCTAGCCCTGAGTGCATAGAAACGGTTCCTTTTTGGAGCTTCAGAATTAGGACCGCTTGGTTGAGATTTACTATTACCCTTACCTTGACTTCTCACATAAGGGCAATCTTTCACCATATGGCCACCTTTTCCACAATCATATCAACTATTAGTTCCAACAAGACATTCGCCCCCATGCTTCTTACCACACTTACCACAAGTTGGTCTTTCTCTTAGTGGATCAACATTTCTCCCCTCTTTAGGTTTAGGATTAGAACCTCTATCATTGCGATTCTTGGAGAAATCTGAAGGAACTTGGTTTGAAAACCTCTTCTTAAACTTAGGCTTCTCTTGAACATCAAGCCTACTTTTAGGAGAACCACTCTCAAAAGACTTTGCCTTCTTAGCTTCCCTATTTCTCTTCCTTAGGTGACTTTCCTCAACCTGTTAAGCATGAAATATCAACCTAGAAAGATCCATATTGTCATGAAGCATGGATGCACAACATTTTTTCTTCAAGATCTTCGAACACGCCCGTTACATAACGACTCATTTCATCCCTAGCATTAGAAACCAAAGAAGAAGCATATTTGGATAGCTTAATGAACTTCAAGGAGTATTCCTTAACACTCATACCTCCTTGACGAAGGTTGATGAACTACTCTAACTTAGCTTCTCTTTTCTCCCTTGGGAAGAATCTGTCAAGAATGGAATTAGATGCTAAAAGACACATCATGTCAAAGCTCTAGAGGCATGAAATATGAGTATCAAGAAAAGAGAAGTTTCCTAATCATCACATAGCCCCTCGCCCACAATTGTGGCGCGCTTCACAACCATAAACAAGACACTAGGTAATGTGGTTTAGTGAGACATTGATCCTAAGGATATTTAACCTCAGGCTCTGATACCAAGTTTGTCACACCCGGAGAAAATACCCCGGATAAGACCGGCGTCGTCGTCCTCTCAGAGGACTCAGAAAAGCCCTTAGCATTCGTCATAACATGTGATCAATAAAATTTGTGGAAAAATTAAAACTTTTAACATACTAATGAAGTAAACTTAGACTTCATACTTAAGATTCATAAAGACATACGATATTCTAATACTGTCTCTCATATATAGAAACCATCTAAGAGTGCAAATCTGGACTTAGACAATAATAATCAATATGTCATATAGGCCTTAATACAAAAGAATCCAAAGAACTTAATGGAAATAACGTATTCTAAAACTACTAAGTCTTTATAGGATGGAATATAAATGATTGCGTCCCGAACATGAGGACCTCCCAAAACTTGAAGAAAGAGTTCCAAGCTTTTTCAAATCGACCTCCTTAACTTCAATGGCCGGAACCTACAGTTGTAGTAATATAAAGTAATGGGGTTAGTACGCCACATGTACTAAGTATGGGTATATGCACATAACACTTAAGGACATGCATGAAAAAGAATCATTTATCATCTCTTTAGAAAAAATGCTTAGTCATATGAAAGTCTTCAATGCACATACCATAGAACATATACAAGTTAAGAATTAGATCACTTAAAGCATGATCATAATCAAGACATATTCTCATAGAGTCATGTTAACATTTCATATTCAATAGATCATATAAACATAATATACAAAACACTTACAAATTATCCCATCCCCAACCTACAAGTTCAATGATCATGTGAAGCCCCATAACCCCACATAACCAAGTATATAAGATAGGAGACCATAAGTAAAGCTTTGCTTCATGCAACTTGTAACATAAGTAGTCATCACTTCATATAGCAATTTAACCAAATAACATATTCATCATAATGACCAACATTCATATAAGAGTAACATCATGTATAATAATAGTCATATCTTTCATGTTATCATATTCATAAGAACAATCTCCTAGGACTTCCCTTAGAGTCAACTTGTGCAATGTCTAGGTAGAGTCTCATACCCCTACCTATACTAAGTAAACTCCTCAAGTCACCCTAGTCAACGTTCATTTACTTGTCTTTTATTTTACATGAGGAAAAATTCGCATCAACCGACATAGACCATGTGAGCTAAACATGGAATCCGGTGTCATGAAACCCCACACCGAAAAAAGGTGATCTACCGACCAAAGTAGAACCTAACATGACATAGCTTTCTAGGTGGATCCACTAGCTAGTATCTATGGTGGAAACATAGTTCAAGAACTAGGAGATGTATTAGAAAACCATAGTTCCACATTACATGGCAGCCTCAATCTCATGAGAATCATTGTGAACCTACCTTCCAACTAGGGAAGGGACACTTCTCATATCTAGTTCATCGGTGCTTAGCTTAAGTCCCTTTCTTGAATAACCTTTTAGTTTTATATTATCATAAACTTATCACAGGTCATAGGAGATTAACTCCTTCTATAACTTGATCATAAGATCTTATATATTAGATGAGAATTTCCTTTCATCGTAACCTTTCGTTTGTGAGATTTACATAGTATAATCATCTTGTGTAAAGCATACAAGAGAGTCTCATAAATTGCGTTTTCGTATTCTTATCATAATCTCACAAGTAACATGTTCATATCCCTGTATATTCTTATAGCAAAATCATACATACTTTTCATAGCATATCATCATAGTTTATAGGCTAACATAAACATTTAAGAGTAATCACACTTAGAAGACTTACCTCTTGCTTCCAAGAATCTTATTCATCATGAAATATTCATAATCATACATAGTGAAATACTCAATGGTATAATCAAGAACAACTCATAAAATCATGTACAAGTTCAATGCATAGCGTAGGAGAAGGTAAACGGGACGTTAAAGGGTTCATTCAAGTCTTATTTCTAATCCTAACGTTTACACATTATCAAATACCATAAGCAACCCATTCGAAACCATCACTTAGAGAAATACCATGTATCACACGACATTCAAACATTATCAATCAATTACTCAATAATTCGTGCGAAATTAAATATAGAAAACGTTTACTTTTTCATTGAAAATCATAAATCTAGGGTTAGGAAGAAAATCCGTTTTGTAGAGTAAAAACCTTAGTATTTGAAGTTATTGAAAACTTATATTGAAAGGACCTCTTGGGGAGAGGAATCCCAAGAGTGAAAAACCCATACCTTATAGGAAGAATCCACGAAATCTGATTCGAGACTTTGAAATCTTCGTCTTCTTCATTAAGCTTTTCTTGTTCTTCAATGGAGTTTGGAAAAGAGAGTGTTCTTGAGATATTGAAAGAAATTTCGTTTGATCCAATTTGGGACATGTAAAATTGGTCTAAATGTGACCTAATATCAATATATAGTTGTCCCATGAATTACCCAAAAGACCGTCCACTTAAATTACCAAAACGCCCCTCCTAAATTGACTAAAAATAGGAGAACATTTGACTTAGCCAAATTCTAAAAAATTGGTTAAGGGTCTCGGATTTGACCATTTAAATTAATTAATTAAGTTTCTAATTTAATTAATTAAGTGACCTAGGATAATTACTAAAGTACCCCTAAGTCGTTATGACCATAACCAACCCCTTTGGATCATCCTAGGTTAGGTACTAGGATGTTTCTTTAGTTAGATACTCGGCTAGTGTCAACCGGTTAGGTCTTAGGATTTCGGGCACACTAGTTAGTTAATTTTAGTTAGTCCTAGGTTAGTTAGCTAGTTAGGTAAGTTAGTTAGAGCCTAGGACTAGTTAGGAAGTTCGGCCCCATGTGGATTGACCCGATGCGTGCCTATCCCCTAACCGCCCTAACCGAATCGGTTGGGCTTGGTCTCTCGGCCGGTAGCACATGTTCTTGCACATGTGTTGCCGTGCACTTTCCTAACCGTGCACTCTGGAAAGTTCACTTCTTCTCCAAGGATCCTCACTATGTCCTTGGGCACTGCTTAATCTACATGATCATTTTAAATGATCATGTGCTATGGTACCTAGGCTTTACACTTGGATGCCTTGTACCTAATGTGTGTAAGCGATGAAAATAAATTTTTTAGCTTAGGGTCTTCATTGCAGGTACAATTCCTAAACAAGCTTGGATTGGAGCATTTGAACATCAAAGTGTATTTTAAGTTACTTGTGTATACATAGAAATTGGCTAACACCCTTAAGCCAATATTCTCTAACATGCCCAATATTACTAAATATTGGGCATTGGGATGCCTATATACCTCAGTACATATTCTTAAAACCTAATAGACTCTTCACTAGACAAGTACATTTTCTGGAAACATCATTTTAAGCATTATTGAATAGATTAAGCTCTAGTCTAAGTCATGGCATTTTTGGAGTGTTACACCTAGTGCAATCAGTCACATATCTCATACGTTCGCTTATTCTAGAATATTTCTTTTGATTTATTACATCATTTTCATTTTCAATAGGAAATAAGTGAACACTTGAATCAAAAGGAGTAGCAACATGGTTGCAATCATGAAAGTTATATTATTTCAATATTTTCTCAACATAATTTGATTGGTCAAGGAAAATTCCCTCACATTCTCTTGTTATTTTATTCCAAGAATAAATTTGTCTCACCAAGGTCTTTCATATAAAAATGAATTCTAAGAACATTTTTAGCTTCATCAATAACATTCATGTTAGAGCCAAAGATCTACAAATCATAAACATATAGGCAACTAATCACATGTGAATTATTCAGAGACTTATGTTATATGCACTTATCACACTCATTTGTTTTAAAACTATTTTCAATCATGAAGGAATCAAAATTTTTATGCCATTGCTTTGGTCCCTGCTTCAAGCCATATAGGAATTTAGTAAGTTTACATACTTTGCTTTCTTAACCTGCTTCAACATAACACTCGGGTTGATCCATATAAATTTCCTCATTTAGGTCTCCATTTAGAAAAGCAGTTTTTACATCCATTTGATGAATTTGTAAATCAAAAATTACAGCCATAGCAATTAAAAGTCTTAGGACGTAATTCTTGTTATCGGAGAAAAAGTGTAAAAACAATTCTAGGTCATCTAGTTGTTTAAATCCTTTTTCAAATAGCGTAGCCTTATATTTATCACTAGAACCATTCGTTTTAAACTTTTTTCTTAAGACCCATTTGCAACTAATTATTTTACAAATCGGTGCTAAATCAATTAGTTTTCAAGTTTTATTAGAAATTAGTGATTCCATTTCATCATTTACAACCTATTTCCAAAAAATATAATCATGTGAAGATAATGCTTCTTACAAAGTTAGAGGGTCATCTTCAACATTAAATCAGGACCAAAATCTTTTTCTACTCCATCTCTTTTACTTCATCTTAACTCATAATCATCAAATTCTTTAATTTTCAAAGTAAAAGTAGAAGAACTAGGTAGTGACAAAATATTTTGTTCAATCCTTTGACCCCCACTATTTTTAGAATCAAAAGTAAATTTATTTTAATGAAAAATAGCATCACCGGATTCTATTACAATATTATCTTCAAGATTAAAAAATCTATACATTGTACTATTTGAAACATAACCAAGAAAAACACAAGTAGTAACTTTCTTACCCAACTTTGTAATCTTGGGATCCATTAGCCTCAAAAAGGCTAGACAACCCCAAACTCTTAAATACTCAAACTTGGCTTGTAAACATTGCACAATTCAAAATGTGTCAATTTAGACTTTTTAGGCACACAATTCAACATATAACAAGCAGTCAAAATAGCTTCACCCCAAAAATTTAAAGGTGAAGATGACTCAATAAGCATGTCATTAGTCAATTCAACAAAAGTTTATTTTTCCTTTCCGCTACTCCATTAGATGAAGGAGAGTAAGGAGGATTAGTTTCATAAATTATTACCAATGATCTAAAAAAATAATTAAACTCATGTGACTCATATTCACGACCTCTATCACTTCTAATCATTTTTAATTTTTTTTCCAAACTAATTGTCAACCTAATGGAGACAAGTTTTGAAATTTTCAAAAGCATCACTTTTTTTTATCAAGTAAACATAGGTAAACTTAGAAAAATCATCAATGAAAGTTATACAATATATATCACCTCCACGAGTTAAAATCCCAGCAAGTTCAAAAATATCATAATGAACTAATTCAAACAAATCAGTTTTTCTATGAACTTAAAATGAGGCCTTTTTAGTGATCTTGACTTTACTACAAGATTCACACCTTTTAAAATTCTTTTTAACCATTGGAATTAATCCTAAACTACTCATGATTCTAACATAACGATCATTAATATGACACAGACGAGCATGCCAAAAATTGATAGAAGAAAGCATATAAACAGAAGTAGAAACTCTATTCATTTCAACATTCAATTTGAACATCCCATCACACGCATACCTCTTCCCCACAAAAATACTCTTCTTCACTATTACATATTGATCAAATTCAATAATATATTTAAAGTTTGTTTTATTCAGAAGAAAACTAGACATCAAATTTTTTCTAATGAAAGGAGCATAAAGTACATCTTTTAACGTTAATACCTTTCCAGAAGTAAAACACAATTCGACATCTCCCTTCCAAGCCTTGAGTAATGTGAGCATTACCAAGAATGATGTTTTTGGGCTCCTCAAAATGAGTATATTTATCAAACCAGTCGTTGTCATAACAGACATGACAGTTGGCACCAGAATCAGTCCATCATTCATCAATAATCTCAACCATATTTATGTCGGTAATCACCGCCACAAAAGGGTCTCCGGTAACCTCTGTTTGAGGGTTAGGACCACGTTTCTGGAATCTGCAAAATTGAGCAATATGCTCACTCTTGCCACAAACAAAGCATTGTCCCTTTTCTTGAACTTCGTAATTTTATACGTGGTTATTTTCACCATTATTTTTCTTGGGAGGTCTACCATTATTTTTCTTGAATCTTTTATTTTTAGGCTTCAAGGAAGTATTTTTGTGAGTTTCAAGAGTATCATTATTTGAAGTAATTAAATTTACCTACGTTGTGATGTTGTTCTCTTCTGTTTGTAAAAGTGCATCTTGGCCCCTTGTTTCTTCTTCCATGCGGATTTTCATTCTCAAGGTTTCAAGAGAGGTTTTCTTTTGTTTGTGGCGCATAGTTTTTTGAAATTTCATCCAAGAAGGGTGAAAGTTTATCTACTATGCAACAAACATTGAGGTTATCTCCAATTTTAACCTCTTCGGATCTAAGCTCTCCAACAATGATGATAAATCTTGAGCTTGATTTTCCACCGATTTATTATCCACCATTTGGAAACGAAAATATCTACTAGCCAAATATTTTTTCGCTTCCACCTCTTCGGTATCATACTTAATCTGCAATGCTTTCCAAATTATCTTTGCACTAGATATCATAATAATCATGAATCTTATCAGACAGAAAATTAATAAGATAATACCAACACTTATAAGAATCTCCTTGGTACTTTTTCACTTTCTTTAGATGAGAGATAGTTTCATCATCACTCATAGAGGTGATGTCTAAGTTTTCGGATTCTTCGCAGTTAACACATAAAAAACATTTAGAATACTTACGTAGAGAATTACTTTACCTAGCCATATCTTGAAACGATTACCATTGAACCAAAATGCCTTGTTAATGTCTCCCATCTTGACATTCGTGATTTTTTCAATTGTAGTTGTCACGCCCCGAGCCTACACCCTGGGCAAGACTAGCACTGAGTGACCATTGCTGGCCTTAAGCGGACCCTTGGCTTGACTTACTTAACTTAGCGAAAGACTTAAATTAACTTAATATAATAGTAAAAAACAATTTCAAGGAAAAATACTCAAAATGTAATATTCTAGCAAAAATGACACTTGAGTCTCAAAGTCAAAGCATCTGAAATGTAAGATAAAAGAGACATCAAATCGAATAATCTAATTGACTATTTATCTATGAAGCCTCTAAAATGACTGAGATCAACATTGAGACAAACCCCACAACATTCTATTGAACTAACTAGAAAGCAATAAAAAGACCTTTCGGAATGCAAGGAGGCTCACCACTGACTCTGAAGCTCTAACTGGATCAACGAACCGCTGGGTGCTGATCCTAGTTACATGCGTCTGCATCATAAGACAAGATGATGTAGGCCAACTGGCATTAGTACATTGAATGTACGAGTATGCGAGTTGGAATATTAAACACAACTATAAGGCTTGAAAGGAGTAAGAATGAACTTACCTGGTCTTTGCTCAACTCAAGAAGTCATAACTCAATATAAAGCAATAAAGATACGCAACAAGGAAATAAGAATGAACTTACCTTGTCTTTGCTCAACTCAAGCAGTCATAACTCAATATAAAGCAATAAAGATATGCAATAAGGAAATCTTATAAAATAGTGTAAACACTTAGTTCATTAAAGATTAAACAATAATAAACTCAACTTTACTTATATATGAAAGTAATATACTTTGTGTGGGAGATTCTCTAACCGACAACCATCACTATGAGCCTTAGTGGTGATACAACATATTACCTCACATTTCAAGAGGACCGCTCTTATACCTTGTCGTCGGTATAGAACTCGAACTACTAAGTGGATCAAATAGTCTATGCTAAAAGCACTAAGAAATTATCTAAAAAGTATGATCCTTTATCTCTCCATGCTTGCCACATGGTTTATGAAGACTTGAGTTAGTATGAACTCGCATCGCCATATCAGTACTCAATACTACTCCTAAATACATAGCTCATATGTTTTTTTAAAAACAACTTTTTCTCTAGTTTGAGATAATTGCTCAAACTTAGCTTCAAAAGCTTTCTTGGAAATCATAGTTTCATTTCTCTTTTACTAAAACTAGCCATAGGCTTTGTGGAAGTCTTGCTTCCTTTCTTTCTTTCTCTCTCAAAAGTTTGAAAATATTTGTTTAAACTCTTAGGGACTACTTAGTTCCTCTATAACTCTTGAGAAGTGAACTCAACTTGTTACTCTTTGCTTAACTTGAAACTTAACTCTTAGAAAATACTTAGTTCCCTTATAGCTTTTGAGAATTTAACTCAACTTTTGTACTCTTTGCTCAACTCATTTCTTGAACCATAAAACAAAGTTAAAATATTTGTTTAAAACACTTGAATGCTTTAGGAACTTACTTTGACTTGCTACTTAACTTTTAGACTTGACTCTTAACTTCTTTGACTTTGATCTTAACTTCCCTTGAATTAGATTATGGATTCAAGGATCATGATCTCATGTTTATGGATGATTTAATGATGTTTAGATGTACTTTAGAGTGTTCGAATCAACTAGGAATAACAGGTACATCACTTAGCAACTAGTACTAAAAGATGGGGGAGAAATGAGACCTCCAGGTGACCCTGGCGCTCTAAGAGGCGCGGGGCGCCAGAGGCTGACGGACAAAGGCTATCCTCAGGCGCTCTGGTTGGCGCGGTGAGCTAGAGCCTGATGTACAGAGTCTCTGTCCTGAGGGGCTCTGCTAGGCGGGATGCCCCAGGGCCTGTCAGATGGGATTCCTGACTTTTCTTCTCCGATTTTCAACTCTAAACCTCCAAAACTTCCATGGATCTTTCCCCAAACACTTAGGATCACTAATATACTCAATACCCAATAGTTTAGAATCGTAAAATTGCCCGGAAACATGAATCACAAACCACTAAAGGTACACTATGATTCTACCAACAAGATTTCAACAATTGTTCGTCAAAAACTTCAAGATTCATAATTTAATCAGTACATAACTTGCTCAATTTAACATATTCGTGTGTGGATGGACAAATCCACACAGAAATATCTCAGATACATCGATAGGAATCACCCTCGATGAATTCCATTAGCGAAACCTTAGCGTTCTTGAAGAATTCTTGATCTCCCTCCTCTCTTCTCTTGTCTCCCAAGCCCTAAGCGTTCTCAACTTTTTCAAAACTGAATTAGGACTTGATTTTACCCCCTAATAAACCTCTAAAATGAATTAGAAAATACTAGGGTGAAAAGACTATTTTACCCTTACTGAAATCCGTATTGAAATTTTCTCTGTCCAATAACCAAACTTTCGAAAGGCATATCTCCCTCATACAACATGTGAAATGCGAAAACTTGGCGCCGTTGGAAAGGTCTTTCCAACCATATAAATAAATCACCCTAACTCTTCTTGAGATGGGAGGTATGACCGTTTGAAAATGACCAAAAACCTACTTTTATACTTAGGAAAATTTCCAGATTTCCCTATTTATTTCCAAAAATGACTATTTTTGATTTCTTAGCTTATTATTAGTTATTTCAAGTTACGAGATGTTACAATACCCATGTTTGACTCTCCTTAAAATTTTTAGTAAAAACTTACAAGATAACAAAAGTACAACATTATAACTGAAAATGAAATGAAGAAATAAAAATCTCTTCAGGCTGAGGCGTGGATATCTCACTCTCTTTAAGGAGATTCAAGCCAATTGGAACAAATGTTTTCACTGGTCCAGCAATAGTCCTCTTTGACTTGTCCCCTCTAGGATACAAAAACCTTCACAAAGTATAACTCAACAACTCTGGACAAGAGTTGAGTCCAAAGCTCCACAAAAAAGAACACCTCCCTTCAACTAATAAAAACTCTTCTTTTGACTAACTCTTTCACTCTATATTTTTCTTGTGTGTTGTGTTGTGTCAAACCAAATGATGCACCACTATTTATAATAGAAGAAGTCTTCCTAACAATGAATAGGAAGATAAATGGTGTAGTAAATATTGAAGATAATGACCTTAGGAGTTACATAGGTTACAAGGTTTAATTGAGAATAAAGTGAGGAAGTAATGGTTATTGTTGAACACTACACACGTTCTGCCAGAAAGACACAACGGACAACAAAAATTTCCAACATTCACATCAAACTTAATCAGCAATGAAGTGCAACAATTAAGCCAAATTCAACGGCTAAAAGAGTAATGCACC
The DNA here is from genome assembly GCA_016801875.1 of Solanum sitiens. Classification (NCBI taxonomy): domain Eukaryota; kingdom Viridiplantae; phylum Streptophyta; class Magnoliopsida; order Solanales; family Solanaceae; genus Solanum; species Solanum sitiens. The sequence continues at coordinate 259,092 of JABWTJ010000682.1, forward strand.
ACGTTGAGTAAGGTATAATGGTCTAGTTTCTGACAGGTATGAAGCCATGGAATTAGAGACATCACTTTAACATAATTTTAAAATATTGAAATGCTCCTAAAACCAAATTTGAATGTTTGTGTTTTTGGTAGATGTTGGTTGAATATATATATGGAGGCCTTCATGTATGGGAGCAATTTTTGAAACTAGCAGGAGTTGTGTGTCAGTTGGATCAAACATTAATTTTTTAAAGCAATTTTCACTTTCAAATATTGCCATCTCTTCATTTCCATTTTCCAATGTTTGCATATGTTGTTTCTATAATTTTCTAGATTGTATGTTCTACTCCCACCAGATCATTTTACTTATAGTTCGTATATAAATAGATGATCAAAATAGTTGTCGTCTAAAAAAGGGAAAAACGCATAAGTACCCCTCCCCGAACCTATGCCCAGAATCTCAAAGACACACGTATACTATACTAAGGTCCTATTACCCTCTTGAACTTATTTTATAAATAATTTCTCTACCCCTTTTCGGCTTGCGCGGCACTATCTTCTGGCCCCAACGCGTGTTGACATTTATTTCAAGCTAATGCCACGTAGACCGAAAAGGGGTAAAAAATTATTTATAAAATAAGTTAGGAAAGGGGGGGGAGGGTAATAGGACCTTAATATAGTATTTGTGTGTCTCGGACATAGATTGGGGGTACTAATGCATTTTCCCTCAATAATTTCATAGTAATTTTTAACAAGTTGATTATATTCAAAATGCTTGACATATGACTTGTAGTCTTGTATCAAGAAATTAAAATCAAAGTAAGCAACATATAGAGAACTGTAGTACCCGAGCTCAAGAATGTTAACCTTGATGTAACATGTTACAATGCATATCAAGTTCAAAATACGAACAAACAAGACTACACAAATTTAAACATTATGAAACTAGCATCTAGTTTATTTTCTGCCTACCAACTTATATTTACCAGATTAACATCTTTTTGATCATATTAAAATTCTGAAATCACTCCTTGAACTAGAAATTCAATATGTATACCAATCATTTTGGGTATCTTAAAGCTCCGGGGCTAGAAATGATATAATGCATAGACTTCGACAAGATGAATTCATGTAAATTATGAGATTGATAATCAATCATAGTCCAAACCATCAATCTTTACCTAGACACATGGAAAGTGAGAGCAGGAAGGGATCAATTTAGCGTGTGACACATACATTTTAAAGCATCTATTACATGGAAAAATGCACAAGTACCCTCATACTATGATCGAAATTTCAGAGAAACATCTTAACTAAACTAAGGTCCTATTACCTCCCTGAACTTATTTTTTTGGTAACTTTTTTACACCTTTTATCTTATGTGTCTCTCACCGTGACTCCACGCAATTGAAGCGCGTGAGAGATACTTTGAATGTCACGTAATTCAAAAAGGTGCATAAAATTACAAAAAAGGGTTCAAATGGTAATAAGACCTTAGTTTAATTAAGGTGTGTTGGATTTCGGTCATATTCTAGGGCGTACATGTACATTTTTCCTTTATTACATCGATCTAAAGTAAACAATAATAAATAACTCTTGCATTAGACAAAAAAACACTTGTGAAATATAACACACTAGAGAAGTTCATAATTAATTGCTTAAATGTAAAATGAACACAACACATATATTTTTGAAAATATTAATCATGATCATAGATAGTAACTCATCGATTAAACTCACATTCACGAGGCAACAACAATAATTCAAATTAATTCTTTTATTAAAATAGTCAGATCATTTATTTATGAAAGAGAGAAAACAGAGTTTATAGGATTTTTTGTATTTTTTTTTATGAAAAATGCATAAGTACCCCCTCAATCTATGCCTGAAATCTCAGAGACACACTTATACTATAATAAGGTCCTATTACCCCCATAAACTTATTTTATTAATAATTTTCTACCCCTTTTCGGCCACTTGACACTAGTTTGAAAAAAAATGTCAACACACGCTAAGTCCACAAGATAGTGTGCCACGTAGGCCGAAAAGGGGTAGAAAATTATTTATAAAATAAGTTTAGGGAGAAATAGGACTTTAGTATAGTATAAGTGTGTCTCTGAAATTTCGAGCATATGTTGAGAGTGTACTTGTACACAATCCTTTTTTTAAAACTTGAGAATACATTTAGAGTAATAAAAGAAGTTGTAAGAAATATCTGTAAGCTAAACAAAAGAGAGCCATTTGTTAAGTCATTGCACTTATCCATTTTTTCTTAGATCACTATTATCCTTGATTGATCTGTTGATAAATTTGGCATATCAGTTAAAATTTGCTTCAAAATTAATTATTTTCTATAGAAGGCCTTGCTAAATTTGGCATATTAGTTAAAATTAGCTTTAAAATTATTTTCTAACAGATGTTGGAGTATGCCTTGCTAAATATGGCATATTAGTTAAAATTAGCTTTAAAATTATTTTCTAAAAATGGCAGGAATGTGCAATATTTAGATAAATTCAAAGAGTAAAATATCAACCTCTTAAATTTAATCAAATATTTTATTTAGGCACTTGAACTAAATTATGTTCCCATTGAACATCTTAACTTCTAATAAAATGTTCTAATTCGACACCTTCAGTTGAAATTTTGAAAAAATAATTGTGGGTATTTTCATTGGTCTATTAAACATTTGAGTTTATCACATAAAATATTATAATCTCTTTTAACTAAATGCATCAACCTCAAATAGAAAATGTCTGAAGTTTTACAATTTATTAGAAATTAATGTATTTAATTAAAATATCTGTTAATTCACATGTTTAAATGAAATAAACTTACAAATTTAAGGGCTCATTATTGTAAAATTGACCAATAATAAAATATCTTCACCTTACTCATATATCTTGGAAGAGGATAAAGATAATCCAGATGCACAGGCTACCACTCTATATATAGGTAGTAAGGAGGAACTCATATCTATATCTCCACTGAATTATAAGAAGGAGAACAAACATTTCACAAATTCAATTACCAGCTTAATTTCTACTTACAAAATACAAGTCATGTCTCGTGTACCATCACACTCATCACACCTTCTTCGACATTCCACCTACCCACCACCACCACCACCACCACCACCAACTCCTCAACCATTAATATTCAGCAGCAACAATCCCAGTTCCATTGGTCTACCACCCCAATCGTGGCTAGAGATGGGGCTCTCCGGCCACTCACTGACCTTCAGTTTCCATCTGGTCAACCAAGAGATAATTATGGACCTTCAAGACCCCCCATATGTGGCCCAAATTATATAACCGAAGGAATGAGGTTGGGAATAGAAGCTTGCATCAACCATATGAATATCCCAGGGACTGAACTCCCTTTCTATCACCCCGAACAACCAGGGGGGACAATACTTGCTCCCCCCATTCAATCCCAACTTAATCCACCAGTCTCGCTATTCCAGATCCCAACTTCTGAGCCTTCCAACATTGATACCCATGACAGTATCCCACAAATCGAACAAGACATAACTCCTCTACCATCGATGGCACTCCAACAAGGAATTCGAACAAAAATGTATGTTCTCGACTCCGTGAAATCCTTCATCGTAGAGAAGGAATACATAAAAAAAATACATCCTCAAGTGCCCAGTAAGACTCGACAAGTGCACCATGGATATCAGGTTCATAAAAAACCCTAACTCAAAAAAACAATTTGTAGTACTTTTAGTACTAACACTTGTCAACCTTCCATATGATGAAGATGAAGAAGACGAAGAACCTCCAAAAATGAGTCTGATATGGAATTGTCATGGATCCAAGCACTCTGACTTCCGTATAAGTTTTCGATCCATACTTGACTACTATCGTCCAACTATGGTTTTGCTCCTGCAGACTCCAATGATACACCACCATCACCTCGCGGATGACTTTAGCTTCAGTGATATAGCTAATGTCCCCGCGATTGAAGGTTGCAGAGGAATGGTACTAGTTTGGAAAAAGGAGTTTGTTGTTGTCGATGGACTTGTAATCAACAACGAGGAGATACACTGCACCATTAATGTACAATGATATCGTTATTTAATTATATGCTAGTTAAATAATAATAGTAGTATTAGATATCATGAATTTGGGATATATAATTTTATCAATATTGTTACTTTGTGTTATACGTTCATGAAATTTTAATACTAATTGGGGTTCATAATAAGTACTCGGAGGTATGTTCCTTTAATTATGAACTTTTCTCTCAGAATATCACTCAACTTTAGTTTTATTCCAATTCACTCAAGCAGTGTGGGATTTTCTCTCAGAAAGTTACTGAACTTTGATTTTTAACCCCAAAATCACTCAACTATATGCAAACACTTCTCATCAAAAGGACCATGTCATGTCTGTAGAATGTAAGTTGGTAAGCATATCACTAGCTGTTAGTTATGTAGAGTATAAATCCTTGTAGTATAGATGATTCAGAAGCATTACATTTTTTGAAAAGAAGATTCTTTATATATCAATGTTATTTTTTTGGCATAATACTAGTAAAAACAATATTGAAGTGTGTCGATGATTGTGTGATAATTATTGTGTATAGTTTTTATAGTATAAATGCAAGTCATATAATAAGAGTAATGAGTTATGTTGAAAAGTTAACAAAAATGGGAGGGCTTAATGAACTAATGATCATTTAATAGGATCAAAAATTGTTTCTACATCAAGATTATTCAATTAATATTTGACCTAAGGGACCTTTTTTTCCCTTTGAAATTCGCCAACATTACTTAAACTACTAGATCATGAATGCCCGTGCACGCACGGCCCAATATGGCATTAGGCGGCAGACATTCGTAACACACATACTGTTATATAGATACACATAGGTTGTTTACAGATTACATTTGTGATCGCATATGCAATGTTATATGCATTTTTACATTCAATATTTTCTACAACAGCTGCATCTTTTTGCAGAAGCTAGATAGACAGAAGCGGTAGTGCTGTTACTGTGACATTGTAATTGACAAATACCAGTAATAGAGAGAATAAAGTAACTATTTTAAATTGCGAAAAACATGCAGTGTAGTTGGTATGGAGTATGATAGGTTGTTACATGCCTTTTTGAAGCATTGAGTGTTGTCGAGTAGGCCACCGTTTTTAAAATAAGCTTTGTTTGCTCATTGTCGAGCCGAAGAAGCTCTGTTTTTCTGTCTAGTGCCATTAGCAGGTACAATTCTTGACGCCTAGCTTGTTTATTGGCTGTTATATTGTCGGGGTTTAACTCTTTTATAGAGATTGTCTGACATAGTTGAAGTTTTTGTATTGCAATAGATTTTTTCAAAACGTGAAATTTATGGATATTAGAACCATGTACAGAAAGAACACAGGAAAAAGCAACCAAAGAAAATGAACAAAGAGATGAATAAATATAAGAATAAGAAACAAAAGAACAGATATGCAAATGATGAACTATGATAATTAAATCAAACAAAGGAGCGGTACTTACCGAAGTTAAGCAACCTGAATGTACGTGCAACCAGTATAACGGCGTACACTTAAACCTCAAAAGAGGAAAACAGAGTTACTAGTTTACCGTAAGAGCAATGAACCAATGCATTTCCAAAGGAGAAGAAACATAAATAAGATGGTAAAAAGAGTGAAAACAACTATTGTAAATAGTGATGGTAGAAAGAATAATATGTAAAATTTAAAAAGTTAGAGAACATTACAATGGTGTCTGTAATAAGCAAAGTCGCAAGTTATGTTATGGAAAATCTTTTTGATGACTTCCTCATGAACTATGTTGAAGTAGAATGATCATTTTATCTCCAACGGTTTAGTTTTTCCAACCTTTCTTTCACAGCGCCCCTCTCAAGGACCCGGACACACCACATTATATTGTAGCGTGCTTGGTTCTTTTCTTTTTTTTGTAGTTGTGACTGATCTGATTGGTGTTCTCATATAATTATAATTTGTGTTGTAGTGATTCTTGAAATAACAATCAAATTATCACTTTACTTATTCCTTTTTCTACCGTAGCCTATAATTTGTTTCAGTCATTTCTACTTGACAATTTACATGACTAACAATTTAGCTGGACTCATGTGAGCAGAGAACCATGACTAATAATTTAGCTCGACTCATGTGAACAGAAGAAACAATTTCATGATACAAATTTCCAACTTCTTCTCCTAGCTCTATTCAAGCTCTCTTCTTATTATTCCTTTCACTTGTAATATTTTTCATTTTCCCCCAAAATGGCAGTACAAGTCCCAAAGTTGTCCAATTCAATAAAGCTGAAATATGTCAAGACTTGGCTACTAATATCTTACTAATCAGATTCTAACATTTTTTCTTGTGCCTACTAATATATATATATACACACTAAGAATTGACCCTGCAGAATTGCTAAACATATGCAAGTTTTACTTTTTAATGGCTCTCTAAATATTTTGGAGCCATTTTAGCCCTAGTTTCAGCTCTGCTCAGATTCAAACTTCATAAACCCCAAATACAAAAGTAAATGCAACAGAAAATGCAACAAATAACGTAAAAGCAAATGCAACAAACAATGTAAAAGAAAATGCAGAAATCGAATCCAAAATTGAAGAGAGAGAGATGGTGAATTACCTCAAGATTGCAGTAGTTGTTGAAGACAAATAGTTAAATCCAAAACCATTTGTCTTCCTCTTTAATCTTCAATAGAGGTCGGTGAAAGAATGCATGTATGCCACGTTACGTAACCACGTGGAGCACAATGGAGATCATAGGACTGTGAATTGAAATGACCATAATGCCCTTAATCAATAAAATAAATTACAAAGTAACAGACATGTTGATACCAGAGTATAATCCACTCTTCTACTATGGTAGAATAATTGCATTGTCCGAGACATGATGAATTTTGAGGAGGTTAGTATATTATGTTGGACTAATTAATGAATGTACATAAGGATTTGATGCGAGCAAGAATTATTTTTTATATTACCTTTTTAGATAGAATTACATAATCCATGAGTTGTATTCTACACAATGGAGTATCGGAGTAGTGAGTAGTTACATTAATTTACTTTAGGTATAAGATGTAGTAAGTTTGATTAATCGATATTGAGATAGTCTTTTTCGGATAAAACTATTTTAACAAGGAAATAACAAAGATTTAATTTAGTGATGTTCCACTAATTTTGGTGAATGTAAAGGGCAAAGACCATCCTACCTCAAAACCTTAAAAGACTTAAAATGATTAGTGTGCATGAAGAGTATTTTTGTTCAGGTGATGATTTTAAAAGTTTGACCTCATCAGAAAATGTCAATCTAGCAGAATGTATGTTATAAATATGCAACTAGATGTTAATTACGTTCTACTGATAATCGTATTATCAGAAGCATTATATTTTGATAAAAAAGATCTTTTATCTATAAAAGTTAAGTTTTGATATAATGCATATGAAATCGATTAAAGTGTGTTGATAATCGCGTTACAAATTCTCGTTAGAAAGTTTCTTACAAAAAAACTGGATAGGTCGATGAATCGGATGAACATTCAATGTGGTTGGATGTTTCTTACAGATCAAGTTTAATTTGTATTTGACCATAGCAACCTTTTCTTCATTGATGTTGGGATATTTAATTCGATTCAATCTAGAAAAAAAGTGAAGTATAGGAAGAAGTTAACTAGGCAATGAATGAAGAATTAATTGCGTACTATTTAGGATTTCCCCCTATTGTTCTTGAATAGATTATAGAAAGTGTTTATAGTTAAATAGTACACTGTGGACCAAGTTAAAAATGCATGACTTATTTAGAAGCTAGTGTTGGGTTTTAAAAGGTGTGATTGAAAAATGAAGAGTTTCGACATTTACGAAGAGTTGTGACTTTTATGAAAGGTTGCGACTTTTATGAAAAGTTGTGACTTTTATGAAAAGTAATGAATTTTATGGAAAGTTGTGACTTTTATGATAGGTGACGACCTTTCCGAAAGATTGTGACTTTTCCAAAGGTTTGTAACCTTTTCGGTAAGGCATAATTAGAACCTTTTCGCACTACCCTTTGTTTTCTATAAATTGAGGGATTTCCACTCATTTTAAAAAGGAATTTCTGTACTTCTTCTACTACTTCTAAATCTAGTATTCTAAGTGTACTTTACTGCCGTTGAGTGGCTCGCTGACACCAGCGTTTTGGGTATCAATACACTGTTGATTGAGATCATTCTATCCTGGGAGGACATATTCCAAATCAAACCTCGGATACTAAAAATGAATAATTTCCTTAAGGGGACACTGTACATTCAGTGGACTTGATCTTCTTTTTATTTTTCCAGATTATGGTATGTTTTACAAATTTTAGATTTGTGAATTAATTTCTATTCTTCCGTTCTTCACTGGTTCATTAAAACTTTGGTAACTTCGTGTTTCTGCAAAGTTTGTTGGAATCAGTAAGATTCTTTAAACACAGATTGACAACAATTCTTCTTTAAAAAAAATATTTCGTATATTTTTTCTAATATGTTTCTGGCCTAGTTTCTCTACTACATTTAATTTTCTAGTTGTGAAAATGTTCTTACACTTTGTTGTGTATTATCAAGTTCTTCAAAGTTTTGTTTTAAGTATCTTAGGAATACAAAACGAACAACAATCATAAGGAAATTATTATACGATAAGTATTTTTTTGTATTCTACTGATTGAGAGAATCTGATCATGGAAGTAGAAGACAAATGCATTACTTCTCCATAATTCGTTGCTTTGTTTAGCAAGGTCGAAGTGATAATGTAACAGAAAAAAATTGTGATATTCCGATTAAAGACTACCAAGTAACCTTCTTATTATATTGTCTAAGGAGGAAAATAGTTTCTAAGAGTTATCATCTTTGATTTTTTTAATCATGTGTATCTTTAGAAAAAGAATCTGCAAACCATAAGTTGTGGAATAAATTTTACTTGGCAAATATTATTGCCTTTAAAATTCTTTAGTTTGCAAAAATGAGAGATGCATATTTTTATTTGATAAAATAGTATGTCAAAAATGTTATAGTTGCAAGACTATTTGATAAGAAAAACATTTCTATGTGATAAAGAATATGTTTAATTTTATTTGGAGACTAAAAAAAAACTTTAGTAGTTTTGTACTCCTTGTGAATTTGATTATATCAGATTGTTGTGGATTAAAAACTTTTGTAGTTTTCTACTCTGAATAAATTAGACTAAGTATGTGGTGTACTTTTGATTTTCTATAAATTTCACTGTTATATAGAAATATTCTCGTATGTCTATTTGTGATAAAGGAAAAAGACCAGTGACTTTGACACCATGTAAAGATTGTCAAAGAGAATTGAAACTCTACAATTCTTTAAAATGATAATATTTTGAAAAGAGGTTTCATACTGTCAATGACATTTTGATAGTCTCAGAAAATATGTGGAAAAATTATTTTCAAATAGTTGAATTTTCTTTTAGGTCGCATTTAAAATGTGGGGGTTCTTTGCTTAAGATAAAGGAAAAATTCGACTTGGTGTTTAATTTAATTTTAGAGCAAAAGATATGAAATTCAATGATACTTTTGTATTATGTTACACCCACAAAATATTTGGAGTATATTTGATATTGTGGTTGTTGAGATTATTAAGTATTGGTGTGACTAGTATGAAACTACCAAATGATTTATATACTTGTTCAAAATAATTGTGTTCTTTTATGAAAAACTGTCACTTAAAATGTTGTGATTTTTTCATGAAAAGATATGTCTATTATAATAAAAATATTTACATAGACATGAATATTGATGAATAATCATTTGGACTATATTTCCTTTATTGTATCCCATGAAACTTTGTTCATGGGTAGTTCTACAACATTCAAATTGAAAGTTATGGAAAGGTTCTTCTAAAGAGGATATTTGAAAGGTGATGACTCTATACAATGTTTGTATCATACAAAATTGTAAGAAATATGAAAAAAAATATTAGTGAGAAAAAAGCTACCTCGCGAAGCTTTTCAAATTCAATATTATTGTTTGTTCTAACTTGATTGAGTCAAAATTTGTGACATGAACACTTAGGGCATGTCAATTACAAAAACGTGTAAAGAAAACTGATCAACTTAGAAGTTTTGTCTAACTTTGAGTGCAATAAATAAAAATGTCATGTTTGTGTGAAATCTAAGTATGCTGAGCATTCTTATAAATCTGTTGAAAAGAATTCTAATCCCTTAGAATTGATTTACACTGACATTTGTGATATGAAGTCAACACCATCTCATGGTTGGAAAAAGTATCTCGTTACTTTTATATATTGACAATTGAATTAGAAATGACTATGTCTATTTGCTGAATGGTAAGGATGAAACAATAGAAATGTATAAAAAATGTAGTATCAAAGTTGAAAATCAGTTGGTAAAAAGATAAGAAGTGATAAGAATGGAGAGTACAAATATCCTTGTATAGAAATATGTTTGGAAAGTGGAATTATCCAACAAACTACTGCCCTATTCGCCTCAATCTAATGAAAAACCGAACGTTGAAAGAAATGATGGATGTATTATTTATAAGTTCGGGTGTACCAAAAAACTTGTGTGGAGGAAATATCCTTACTGCAACAGGGAACAATAATTTTTTTTGTCTTTTTAGAAAGAAAGCAATTTTGTTTGTTCAGGATACATTCTTTTTCATATGAGAAATTGAAAGGAAGGAAATCCAACTTGAAATATTTCAAAGTGTGGGGGTGTCTAGCCTAATTCCAAGTTTCTATTCCTAAAAGAATTAAAGTAGGACCTATGACTCTGGACTGTAAAATTAGACTTGAGAAGTCTAAAGAAGGGTCTAAAAGACCTAGGAAAGGAAAAAGGAGAATGTACTTAATAAAGAGATTCAGAGGCGTAGTAAATGTCAAATGACACTTACTTCCTTCGAATATGATTTTGTAACATTTGTTGTGTCTTCTATAGACTCATCCTTTGGAAAGTTGCTGTCGATAATGAGATTGATGCAATCTTGAGCAACCATATTGGAAGTTAATTTATCTTTTTTCAGAAAATAAACCTGTGGGTTCAAAGTGAATCTTTAGAAGGAAAATAACAGTTGATGGAACTGTTGAAAAATATAAAGCAAGACTTTGTGTCAAAGGCTTTAGACAAAAACAAGGTTTTGATCTTGTCGATATATTTACTCATTAGTAACTAGAATTACATCTATTCGGATGCTAGAATTATTAGTTCTGGTATATGACCTCCAAATTTATCAAATGAATGTGAAAAGAACTTTCTTAAATGTAGAATTGGAGGAAAAAATTTACATGGAACAACCCGAGGGTTTTGTGGTTCCTGGTAAATAGAAGAAATTGTGCGAACTTGTTAAGTCACATTATGGACTAAAACAAGCACCCAAACAATGACATAAGAAATTTGACCAAATCATGTTGGCAAATGAATTTAAGAATGATGGAAGTGATAAATATGTTCACATTAAAATCATAATGTCATTGTTTGTTTTTATATTGGTGATATGTTGATCATCAATAGAGTCACTAATGACATAAATGCTACTACACGTATGCTAAAAAGCAATTTTGGAATGAAAAATATTAGAGTTGCTGATGCGATCTTAGATATAAGAATTCTTAGAACTCCATAATGTTTAGCATTTTCACGGTCTCATTGCATTGAAAATGTACTTGACTAGTTCAAAAAATGTACTTGACTAGTTCAAGTATTCGGATGTATATATTGTCAAGTCTCCAATAAATGTGAGCTTTGCATTTCAAAAGAGTGAAAGCGATAGTGACTCACAATTGGATTGTGCTAGAGTATTGGGAAGTATAATGTATATCATGAAGTGTGCGCGATCAGATATCATTTGCTATTATGAACTAAGTTGGTTCACAAGTGATCCCAAACAAACTCATTAGATGTCAATAAATAGAGTTTTGGAGTATTTGAAAAAACTTAAAACTATGTCTTGCATTATAACAATATCCAGCAGTATTGAAAGGATATAGCGATGCAAATTGGATCACCGGACAAATGAAGTAAAATCCACGAGTGGATATGTATTTACTCTTGGTAGAGGAGCAGTCTCTTGGAAATATTTCAAAAGAGACATCTATAGCTAGCTCTACAATGATCTCTGAGCTAGGTACTCTACATAAGGTTGGTGAATAAGTTGAAAGACTCCGGAATTTCTTGATAGATATTCTTTTTTGTCCCAAACCATTGACATTAGTATGCATACACTTTGATAGTCAAGATACAATAGGTAGGGCATGAAGCATGACGTATAACGGAAAGTCTCGTCATATAAGACATAAACATGATACCGTTACAAAGCTACTCTCAAGTGGAATTATCAGAATTGACTATGTAAAGTCAAAGGATAATGTGTCGGATCCACTTAAAAAAAGGCCTAACTAGAGAGAATGTTTAAAGTTCATCTAAGGGAATGGGTTTGAGGCTTAGGACAAGTCATCATGGTGGTAACTCTATCTAGCAGACTGGAGATCCCAAGAGTTAGATTCAAGGAAGAAAACAAAGTTTTGAATGACGGTTTGGCATTGTCAACCAACTCAATACATTCTCATGATGAAGACAATGCTCAGGAACAAGGATAAAACATAAGACTTGTTAATGAGTTAATAAAGCTTAATGATTTTAATGATTTGCTAAGTTTGGCAGAGTTGACCAAATAGTGTATCTACGCGATAACACGGTTAATAATCACCTATGTGAGTGGGAAGTGTAGGCCGCTCCGAAGAAGATGATTGTGAAAAGCCTATCTCTCTATACAATTATGAAACCAGGAGGTGTTCATGGATAAAACAACACAACCGTAAGAACAATAAATGGTAAAGGGTTAATTGTATGAAACCAGGAGGTATACACCAAAGCTCGACGGTTCAAAGATATCGTATCTACCGATTGACCGAGTATATCTGACATATGTTCACTACGGAATGACCAAAGGGAAACCTACTTATCCAGATGCAATTAATTATTGCTTGTAAAGTACACATACTTGTCTTTTTATTTGTCTTGGAGTCATTTCCCATTCATGCGGGGATTGTTGGGTTTTAAAAGGTGTGAATGGAAAATAAAGAGTTGCGACTTTTATGAAGAGTTGTGACTTTTATGAAAGGTTGCGACTTTTATGAAAAGTTGTGACTTTTATGGGAAGTTGTGACTTTTATGAAAGGTGACGAGCTTTCCAAAAAATTGTGACTTTTCCAAAGGTTTGTGACCTTTCCGGTAAGACACAATTAGAACCTTTTCACACTACTCTTTATTTTCTATAAATTGATATATTTCCTCTCATTTTAAAAAAGAATTTCTGGACTTCTTCTACTACTTCTAAATCTAGTATTTTAAGTGTACTTACTGTCGTTGAGTGGCTCGCTGACACCAGCATTTTGAGTATCAATACACTGGTGATTGAGATCATTCTATCCTGGGAGGACATATTCCAAATCAAATCTCGGATACTAGAGGGGAATAATTTCCTTAAGGGGACACTGTACATTTAGTGGGCTTGATCTTCTTTCTATTTTTCCAGATTCTGGTATGTGTTACAGATTTTAGATTTGTGAATTAATTTCTATTCTTGTGTTCTTCACTGGTTCATTAAAACTTTGGTAACTTCGTGTTTCTGCAAAGTTTATTGAAATTAGTAAGATTCTTTACACACAGATTGACAACAATCCTTCTTTAAGAAAATATTTCGTATATTTTTTCTAGTTTGTTTCTGATCTAGTTTCTCTACTACTTTTAATTTTCTAGTTGTGAAAATATTCTTAAACTTTGTTGTGTATTATCAAGTTCTTCAAAGTTTTGTTCTAAGTATCTTAGGAATACAATATGAACAACAACTAGCCACTACAAGCATTGAAATTTCATTAAGTTCAACAAAATAACAGAAAATAATAACATTTATTAATTTATCATAAATTGATACCTAGTAGTACTATAATTGTACTAGCATCAAGTTACAGTATAATAGTACTTTTGAATCAGAAATGCAACTGGTGATGACGGAGTCGGAAATAGTATTGTTGAACAATTGTGGTTAAGGCAATGATGATGGTGATAGCGGTGTTGCGATGGTGGAATTGGAAATGGTATTTTTGAACTGAAGGATTGAGGCATTGGTGATGTTGATGGTGGTGATGGGGGTGGTGGTGCAAGGATGGTGGAATTGGAAATGGTATTGTTGCATCCAAGTGATTAAGGCATTGATGATGTTGATGGTGGTGACGGTTGTGGTGGTGCTGATGGAATGGTGGTGGATTGTCGATGACACCGTGACGAACGTGAAGGTAGATGAGCCATGATCGCAAGTAAAAAATGTTATAGATATTTTGTTTTCCTTTGTTATAATTTGGTGGAGAAAGATATGTGCTCATGCTACTTATTTATAGCTTTAACTTCTATACTTAGATTATGTCTATCTCTTCCGAATTATATTAAAAAGATTGGAAAAGATATTTTATTATTTGTCAACTTTATAAAATGAGTTGAAATAATTTATACAACATACAAATTTTTGCAACTTTGAATTTACTTGTATATTGCATATTCCCGCCTTTTTTTCCAAATAATTTAAGGGAAAATTTTAATTAATAGGACAAATTTAGCTACAGATTAGTCAATTATTATAGTAATCTAGAATTTTAAAAGTCGTAATAATAAATTTTTCCTCGCTAATGAAATTTTTATTTTGTTTCTATGGTTCATTAATATAAGATTTTACTAAATTATGCTTTTCTTCTATTCAGGAACGCCATTAGACAATATTGTAAAATTACTTATATCTTGCAAGTAAACTTTTCTAGAGTTTGAACAACATTAAAAGTTTCAAGACAATATGTTGTTTTGATTAATATATCTTAAGACCACTTCATTTTATATTAGTGTAAATTATTATACAATATATAATTTGGTTAATTATCTTCCAACTATTTTAATTATTATATAGAAATTATATAGCTCTAAAATAAATCCACCACTGCGTACATCTTTCCAACTTTTAATGTTTATGAAACTTGAAGAGACTATATAGATGAATTTAAACTATGCATTGCTTCGCTGATATTGACACCCCATTTATCTCAAGTATAATTCAAATTTCACTAACTCAATTTTTTTCTTTTAATTTTTTTACATTCTTTATTGATCGAAACGTATATATTTTAATGGTCTTTGTGTAACGGTCATGTTTCATTGTTATATGAATTCCAATAGAGAAAAATCTGGATTTGAAAAAACTTTTTTGTAGTACTAGTATTTTCCCAAACTTGTCCAGATTTTGAAGAATTTAGAATCATCAAGGTGTAAGGAAATCTGGTACAAATAAGGTAGAGTAAATGTGGATTTGATTATGTAATCGGTTAGAATACTCGTTAAGGAATCCGTACGACTTTACAGAATTGAATTTGGATAAGTAGGTCATCGAGAATCGATCTTGACGTTAAGGGCACTTTCTGAGCGTAGTGGGTTAAGAGTATGTTGTAAAAAGAGAGAAGTGAGATTTATTTAAGGAGCTCATTGCCTCGCTTAGTGCTGCTGCAGCGGGATTCTTGCCGCTACAGCGGGATGGGTACTGCTGTAGCGGGCGAGGCGGAGATGGAATTAAAGGATTTTGAGATTTTTTCAAGGGAAGCTCACTGGTTCGCTTTGTGCCATTGCAGTGACGCTGCTACAGCGGGATGGGTGCCGCTGTAGCGGGATGACGGGTTTTAAAATTGTAAATAAAATCCTTAGATGATCTTACTTTGTATTTTTAATTTTTTTTAAGAGACAATCCCTGGGCTATTCCAACTCGTTTTCCACCATTCATGAAGCTCGAGGTAAGATTTTCACTCCCCCAATTCATTTTTTGATCTGTAGAACACTTTAGAATGGGTCAATATTAATGGGGAAGGATTTCTTGAAGAATCCTATGGTGGAATTAACCCTAAAATAACTACTTGGGGTCATGAGTTTGAACTAGGGTTCATAGTTTGATATTATTTCGGGAATTCAGTGTTTCTTTATTTATTCGTGTATATAAATTGTTGTTTATAGACCACGAACAAGCGGAGTGAATCCGAAAAGGAAAGGATCAAGTTGTCTAGGTTTTAAAGCTTGTTTCGAGGTAGGTGATGATTGTGATTTTATGATTGTGTAATATACACTTGCTTTACTTGATTGTGATACTTGTATATGTATGCATATTGCAATATTGACCATAAATGTTCGAAGGGGATATATAAATATTGACACCATAAAATCATGACTTGAATGTGTGATATTGACGTGTTATTGATGTGTGATTGAGATCGACTGCCACGTTCTGACACTCTAACTTATACCGGATTTCCACGTTACGACATGCTAATTGGGATCAGTTTCCATGTTCTGACATAAAAATGGGATCGGATTACCACGTCCGGCATGCTAACTGTTTGACTTAGGGTTCCGTGAGAGGACCAACTACGTGATGAAGTATGTGAACTGTGTGATATTTATTCTTATGATAGTATTGAATATGTTGATATGTATGCTTATGTTATAATGTTGTAATTGCTTGTTTATGTTACATTAGAGGGATAGCCGCGTGATCCTACCACTACACGGTGATTGTGTACTGATTCTGCACTTGCTCTTATTTTTGTTGAGTATGAGGAATCTTCACGCGACTATTAACATACCTTACTTAGGAGATAAGTGATCGCTTCGAGTTCAAGCGTGAGCCACATCGTCCGGGCTGCCATGGAATTCTCTTTAGTCTATGTCCACCATTTTTAGGCCTAGACCTTATTTTAGTTAGTGGGATAGTTCATTAAAATTTCTTGTTAGATTTGGTTATCGTTTCAAGTTTTGGTACATTGACTTTCATATTCTGGATTTATCTTTCGCATTGTTAGTTAGTTTTTAGATCTTCATTTAGTAATGGAACCTAGTCTTAGTTATTCAACTTGCTTCCGTCACTTAAATGTCTTAGTTTTTTTGGTTTATTGCTTTAGTTGGTTGCTAGTAGTGGTTCTCCCACCGAGTTGTTGTGTGAGTGACAATCACGATGGTCCGTCTCGTGACACACTCTCATTTCCCATTAAGCCATTTCTATTGAAGTTGATGGGCTTTTCACTCTCACTTCTAAATGAGAAGAAGTGCACTGATACTCGAGTTATGTTCGGACACAATACTAAAGTTGAAGACAAATAATTGAAGTCCAATTAGTTTTGCCTAAAATTCGTATCGGTTTCAAGCCTAACTCCAAAGAAAGTATATGAAAGAGTTAGTTTTGGTTCTTGTGGAATCAAACTAAATGGAAGATGAATTAATATGAATATTTGGTAGGAAGATAATTAGTACAAAATACAAGTCAAAGATTGTATCTTGGTAGGTGAAAGTTAGGCAAACCATAAAATGGTTTGCTATCTTAACCTTGACAATTTTGACACATAGTGATGTCATGGATGACATCAATAGGATGAATTTATTCCTATAAATAGGTAGCTCTTAATTCATTTTCAAATCATCCTCTCACTTGCCTTCTCACCTTCTAAGGCATTTGTGTTCTCTCTCTTGTAGTATTTCACTTGTATTCTTTGTAGAGTGAAATAAATATCAGTGCAGTTGTTCTTTGGTGGACATAGGATCATTTTGATCCGAACCACGTTAAATATTGTTGTTCTTCCTTGTTCTTTAGTTTTACGTTTCCGCTAACAATTGGTATCAGAGCCAAGGTTCTGTCTGAGTATGCTCTGTGGTTGCAGCACAGTCTGAACTTCCACATCAGAAAAGGATTACTTTGGTTTTCTGTAGTTCCAAATACATTATAGTAGAAAAGGAAGAACAAGTAAAAGAATGAGTTCCATGAAGTTTGAAATTGATAGATTTAGTGGGCGCAACAACTTCAATATCTGGAAAATCCAGATGATAGCGTTACTGCGGAGGGAAGGTTCAATCCATGCTATTGACGGAAAGTACCCCGATAAGATATCGGATTCCGACAAGGAAAAGATTGAAGGAGATGCATTGAGTGCAATCCAACTGTCCCTTGCACCTAACGTACTTTGTAAAGTAAGTACAAGTACCGAAGAGACGGCCAAAGAGTTATGGGAAAAGCTGGAAGGGCTTTACCAGGACCAGTCAGTGACAACAAGGATGTTGTTACAACGGCGTCTTCATACATTTAAGATGGATTCAGGTACTTTGTTGCAAGACCATCTAGATGCGTTCAATAAACTTGTGATGGACTTACAAACTGCTGGAATTAAAAAGGACGAGGAGACGCTTGCATGTTCTTTGCTATTTCCATTGACTTCAAAATATCGTGATATTGAGAATTCAATGATGTATAGCAAACAACCTATTAAACTTGAGCAAGTGCGGCAAGCACTAAACTCTTGTGATATGCGGATGCATTTTGAAGGAGACAAAAGTGACGAAGCTAGTGGACTCTTTGTAAGAGGTCGTACTAGCCAACAGGGAAGGAGCAAATCAAAGTACAGATCAAAGTCTCGTGTGAACAAAAATAATGCGGAATGTTGGGGCTGTCACAAGAAGGGGCACTTTGAACGAGATTGCCCTATGTCGAAGTCCAAAGAAAAGGCGAGCGCATCCATTGTTGAGCAAGTACATGATAATGATAATGATTATGTACTAACAACATCATACAAAGAAAAGGCGAGCGCATACAAGACGGGAGGGGTGCTAGACTACATCCATTCAGATTTATGGAGTCCCTCTAAGCTTCCATCGAAGGGAGGAAATAGGTATCTTCTCACATTCATTGATGATTTTTCACGAAAGGTTTGGGTGCGTTTCCTGAAGACAAAAGGTGATGCTTTTGAAGCATTTAAAGAGTGGAAGATTTTGGTTGAAAATCAAATGGAGAGGAAAATCAAGTATCTTCGCACGGACAATGGCTTGGAGTTTTGCAGTGAAGAGTTCAATGATTTCTGCAAGGTTCATGGGATCGCAAGACATAAGACGGTCAGGCACACACCACAGCAGAATGGAGTTGCCGAGAGAATGAACAGAACTCTTCTTGAGAAGGCTCGTTGTATGCTCTTACAAGCTAAGATGTCCAAAGTATTTTGGGCTGAAGCAGTTCATACTGCTTCTCATATTGTCAATCGGTCTCCAGCATCAGCGATTGACTTTAAGACTCCGAATGAGGTCTGGTCAGGTGAACCCTCTAACTATTCATACTTGCGAATATTTGGGTGTCCAGCTTATTATCATGTTAATGAAGGTAAGCTTGAACCAAGGGCTAAAAAGGCCATATTCGTAGGGTATGTAGATGGAGTAAAAGGGTACAAACTATGGTGTTTGTCTTTACTCAAATTTGTAGTTAGTAGACATGTTACCTTTGATGAATCCTCTATACTTGATCCTCGTAAAGTTTCTGTGGAGTTATCTAGAAACGAGAACAACGAGCAGGTGGAGCTACCGGTGGAGCTTACCAAGGAACGGGATCAAGAGACTCAAATTGATGAGTCAAAAGATGCAGATCTTAAAGAACTTGCTTCCAATAAACCATACACAATTGCGAAGGGAAGGGACAAAAGGCAGATACGGAAACCGGAACGTCTTATAGAGCAAGAAAATCTGATTGCACATGCGTTCATAGATGCAGAAGAAGAGATTAAGGATCTCGAGCCCTCTTCGTATGTTAAAGCAACTTCTTGCAAAGATGCTGCACAATGGCAGTTAGCCATGATGGAAGAGATGGAGTCTCTTCACAAAAATGATACATGGGTCTTAGTTAAAAGGCCAAAGGGGATGAGGACAGTTGGATGCAAATGGGTCTACAGAAAGAAAGAAGGTATTACAGAAGTGGAAGATGCTAGGTTCAAGGCGAGATTGGTTTCAAAGGGTTTCAGTCAGAAGGAGGGAATTGACTACAATGAGATCTTTTCTCCAGTCGTGAAACATAGCTCAATTCGCGTGCTACTAGCATTGGTTGCACAATTTGATTTAGAGCTTCAACAGCTTGATGTCAAAACCGCTTTCTTACATGGTGATCTAGAAGAAACAATCTATATGGATCAGCCTGAAGGTTTTCTAGCTGAAGGAAAAGAAGACCATGTATGTCAACTGAAGAAGTCTTTGTATGGTTTGAAGCAATCCCCTAGACAGTGGTACAAGAGGTTTGATGCATTCATGACTACACATGGATTTTCGAGGAGTGCATTTGATAGTTGTGTGTATCACAAGAAGATGTCTGGTAACTCTATGATTTATATATTGTTGTATGTTGATGATATGCTTATTGCGGCTAACAACATCACAGAGATAAATATTTTGAAGAAACTGTTGAGCAAGTAATTTGACATGAAGGATCTAGGAGTTGCAAAGAAAATCCTTGGAATGGAAATTTCAAGAGAAAATGGTGTTGTACATCTTTCTCAGAAGAGGTACATCCGAAAAGTTCTTGAAAGATTCAATATGCATATGAGCAAGCCTGTAAGTACACCTTTAGCTTCTCATTTCAAGCTTTCAGAGTTACAAATGCCTCAATCTATGGATGAGGTGGAGCATATGTCAAAGGTTCCTTATGCGAGTGCAGTTGGTAGTATTATGTATGCTATGGTATGCACACGTCCAGATATTGCCCAATCTGTAAGTGTGGTAAGCAAGTACATGGCAAATCCAGGAAAAAGGCACTGGGAAGCTGTCAAATGGATATTGAGATATCTCAAAGGAGCTCCTGATGTTGGCCTAACCTTCCGGAAAAGTGAAGGTATTTCAATTCTCGGTTATGTTGATTCTGACTATGCAGGGGATCTTGATCGAAGGAGGTCCACAACTGGATACATCTTTACTCTCGTTGGCAGTGCCGTTAGTTGGAAATCGACTTTACAGTCGATTGTCGCTTTGTCTACAACAGAGGCAGAATATATGGCAGCAACGGAGGCAGTGAAAGAAGCTATCTGGTTGAAAGGTTTGGTGGCAGAATTGAGTTCAGTTCAGCTTAAATCAATTCTAAAATGTGATAGTCAAAGTGCTATTCATTTGATTAAAAATCAAAGATTTCATGAGCGCACCAAACACATTGATGTCAGATTTCATTTTATTCGAGATGTCGTAGAAAAGGGAGCTATCAAGGTTGAGAAGGTTATCACAGACGATAACGCTGCAGACATGTTGACCAAAATAGTCCCGCTTGCCAAGTTTGCACACTGCAAGGACTTGGCGGGAGTATGCATCAATTGATGCAACTCTAAGAGAACAACTGCTAGGTGGAGCTGGTATGTTCAACAAAGGTTTGATTCTTCTTGTTTCTTACAATGGGATTGCCCAGTAAGCTTAGAAGTTTTGGCCGGAGTTGTTTATACGCATGCTTGGAACACAAACCAAGGTGGAGATTGAAAGAGTTGGTTTTGGTTCTTGTGGAATCAAACTAAATGGAAGATGAATTAATATGAATATTTGGTAGGAAGATAATTAGTACAAAATACAAGTCAAAGATTGTATCTTGGTAGGTGAAAGTTAGGCAAACCATAAAATGGTTTGCTATCTTAACCTTGACAATTTTGACACATAGTGATGTCATGGATGACATCAATAGGATGAATTTATTCCTATAAATAGGTAGCTCTTAATTCATTTTCAAATCATCCTCTCACTTGCCTTCTCACCTTCTAAGGCATTTGTGTTCTCTCTCTTGTAGTATTTCACTTGTATTCTTTGTAGAGTGAAATAAATATCAGTGCAGTTGTTCTTTGGTGGACATAGGATCATTTTGATCCGAACCACGTTAAATATTGTTGTTCTTCCTTGTTCTTTAGTTTTACGTTTCCGCTAACAGTATATCTAAACTAGTTTATTACAAATGAATGCTTTTTTGTTTTAAATATGTTATATTTATATTCTTCCAAAATTGTTAGGATTCCTTTTTTTGCTTACACAACTTCTCGACTTTAACCAGAAAAGGAGCTAAATTTCTACTTGCCTTTTGGCCTTGAAGTTAATACTGCATGTATGCTCCTTACCGGATTTTAGTACTATATAATATTGATTTTTTTATCCTATTACACTGTATGATATTTGAAATTTGCATCGGTCTAATGGACAGCTGATGTAGAGCTTATATAGTCTTGAGCTTTTCCATCTCCATAACCCATTTTTGTGGTGTGATTTTCTATAAATTTTATTACTACTAACAAGGTCACGCGCCACCCTTTATGTCTGTAATGTTTGTCATATAATTAGATGGTGATGCCGTGAATAGATATGGTATAGCACATTGTTGTCGATGACAATGGACTTGGACTATTCCAAAGTGTAATATTTTGTTAAGATCCTATCGCAATATGAGAGATCTTAGTTCGGCATTGTTTAAATGGGGATATGAATTTTGGGATACCTATAAGAGAAGTTACATCAACATTCGTAATTCATACACTGCCCACTTCAAGTTTAGGCGAACAGGAGAATGTTTTCATGGATATGGCGTGAATTATGGCATGTACTATTATCCAATATTTATAATTATAAACGTTTAATAATGAAACTACATCAAATTTAAGTATTCAGACGATTGATGTTTTTATGCTAAATTAACTTTTCAGGCATATTGTATTACTTCTTCCATGTTCCATTCAATTAATCATGTTTGAATTTTCATTTTTAAACATGTAATGATATTTTTGTAGTTATATAAGTATGTTATTAATATATTTGTTAAGTATATATCAAACTAAAAATAAGAAAAGAATGATGTATTTTCTCAATTTAAGTCTTCTTTCAGTCAATTCTTTTCAAGCTACTCTAAAAAGTTTTTATACCCATTGATTTATTGTAAAACTACATTTTGCAATATAATATGTTCCTAATGTCAATTAAAGAAGGATAAATTCAGAAATAAAAAAAAAATATTTTATGTTTTTTCTTGTTAATAATTTTTTTGGTCGGATCTAAGATTTTACTAAATTGAATTATTCAAACATTTTCCTTTTTAGTTTTTTGATAACAAATGAATCCCAACCATTAATTTTTATCTACATACATGACAAGTGAGAATGACAGGAGATCAACTCAACATGTGACACAAACTTTAAACTATTTATTACGTTGATGTAAAGTAAACACAATTAAAAATTTATTATATTTTTTAATAATATATTTCAAAAAACTTATGAAATATAACACATCAGAAAAATTCACCAATCATTAATTTCTTTAATTTAAAAAGAACAAAGCTCAAATGTGTTTGAGAATATCAATTATTAATATAGATAGTAACTCATTGATAAAACTCAGATTCATCGTGCAACTATATTAATTTCAAATCCTATTGTTGAACCAATGAGAATATTTATTAAAGAATGAGAGAAACAATTTTGAGGTATTTTTTTGTAATTTTTTGGACTTTAGTATATTTAGTCTCATAAAAGTACGTTACAAGAAGTGTTTGTAAGATAAACACAGAAGAGTCATTGCACTTAACCATTTTTTCCTAATCCAAGATCATTATTATTCTTGATTGATATGTTGCTAAATTTGACATATTAATTAAAATTTATTTTTAAATTATTTGAAAAAAAGGTGGAAATATAAAATTAATTCTAAGTAAATTCAAAGTGTAAAAAATCATTCTATTGTAAATTATTTCAACTTATTATTAATGCAAACTGGACCAATAATAAATATATCTTGACCAATAATCCTACTAATATAATTAATTTGAAAGAGATAAATATAATCTAGGTACACAAGTTTATCGCTATAAATAAGCACAAGGAACTCATATTTTTGTCCATTGTTAACTAAAACAAATAACTTACTCATACAATAACCAACTTTATTTCTACTTGCAGACTACAAATCACGCATCGAGTACTATTCCACTCATCGCCGCCATAAGATTCCACCACCCCATTAGCTTTACCAACATCGCCATCGATGCCTCAACAAATAATATTTAATATTACCATTCTTGATTCCATTGACCAACAACCCCAATCGTAGGTGGAGATGGATATCTCTTGCCATTCGTTGATATTTACATTTCATATGAACACACTACACCATTTTACGCCTACGGCCACACTTATTCTAGACTACACTTGTAAAGTGTTGCCTAAAATAGTTTTGGTAACGCTTTTAAAGCGTAGCCAAAATTTTTAACTTTTAGCTACAATAATGTTTGCAACACTTCAAAAGTGTACTCTTTAATGGTATAAGGTACACTTTATAAGTGTTGTTAAAATATAATATAATTGGCAACACTTATTTACATATATGGCCACACTTCTAAAATGTCTTGTTTTTATAATTGAAAAACAACACTTTATAAGTGTTGCCTTAAAATATTTCACCAAAATATAGTCTGGAAAAAGAACTTTGTTGTTGTCAATGGACTTGCATCAACAACAATGAGATACATTGCACTTTTCGGATACAATTATTAGCTTACACTAGGAATCACAGTGCGTCTGATTAATTTATTTCCTAAAATTGAGTTCAATATTCATGAATTTTTAAAGGACATAACATAGGGATGTTAAACTCCATTTTATTAATTGTGATTGCCCTTTGTGATTATACAAATATTATAATAGGTATGTGATTGTAAAAATATGTCATTAATATTGTTAAGTATTTTATTGAAAGGATAACAAGAAAAGAACGATGTATTCTCTTAATTTAAGTTTTCTTTCAACCACTTATTTTCAAGCAACTCAAATAGCTTTACCACTCATTGATTTATTGCAAAACTGCATTTTGCAGCATAATACGTTCCTATTGTTAATTAAAGAAGGTTAAATTCAGAAATAAGAAAAACAAATTTATTTATTGATCTACCCTGTTAATAAATTGTTTAGTTTATTTCTAATGGTCAAATCTTTTTTTTAATGGTCAGATTTCAAATTTAGTAAATCAACCTTTTTTCCTTCTATTAATAAGTTTATTTACACCTTTTCCTTTTGTCTTTTGATGGAAAATGAATTTCAACCATTAATTTTTACTTAGATAAATGACAGGAGGGACGGAAAGAGGTTAACTTAAAGTGTGACACATACATTTTAAAATAATTATTATGTTGATGTAAACTAAACATATGGTAACAATACTAAATAACTCTTTTATTTTATCTTTTTGTTAAACAATTATGAAATATAAAACAATAGAAAATTTTATAGCTAATATATTCAATTTAAATGAATAAAACTGCTACGACCCGGACAAGCGTGCTTGGAACCCACACTATCCCTCCGATACAGAACCACTGCTACAACCCAAACCAAGCAGCTAGACCAAAAGGAAATTAAGTTAAGGAAGCAAGTTAATTAATAAAAAATATGAAATTTAAATACCTAGAATCCGGAAGTCAATGTACCATCTAAGAAGATCCATAAATATAAACAAGATGGGATACATCCCCAACTAATGAATTATTAAACTATCTAAACAATGCCTAAGTGACATAGATGAGAGAACTCCATGGCATCCCAGAAGATGTGTCTCACCCTTGAAGTTGATGCGATGATCTCTAGTTTCCTAAGAGAGGTATGTCAATAGAAGTTTGAATATGCATGAACTTAAAAAAATAAGAGCAAGTAGAGAATCAGTACACAACCATCGTGTACTGGTAGGATCACGCGGCTATCCCACTAGTAAAATATAGACAAGTCAAACAAATATTAAGATCACATGCATATATATTAACATATACAATATTATCAACACGACAATTTGACAACACATTACACATACTTATCACATCATTGGTCCTCTCACGAAACCCAAACCTAAATAGTTAGCTTGATGGAACATGGCAATCCAATCCTAAAGTATGACAGAACGTGGCAATCCGTTCCATCTTTGTGCCAGAACATGGTAACCCGATCCAAAGTTATGCCGGAACGTGGAAACCGATCCCAGTTAGCTTGCTGAAATGTGGCAATTCGATCCCCATTCACACACCACAGTCAGAATCACAAGTATATAATCAAGTACATTTACATCATGATTTTATGGCTACATCATTCATCTATATTAGTTACAACAAGTGTGATTAATATTGGAATATTCATATGCATACAAGTATTACAATGAGGCAAGAACATGTATACATCACACAATCATGAAATCACAACAACCATCTACCTCGAAACAAGCTTGAAACCCTAAGAAGATTGATCCTTTACTTTATGGATTCGTTTCGCTTGCTCTTGGCCTACAAATAATTAATAACATATGGAAATTAATGAACAATAACTAATTATTTGAATTACTAAGAATGCTCAAAACCCTTGATCTCTAGTATCTGGATTAGTGTTGTTTTGACCATAAAATTTATGAAGAATGTAACATATCGCAATTTGAAATAACTAGAAAGAAGCTTGTAATTGGAAATAGTCATTTTTGGAAAGAATTAAAATATAAAAATTTACTTAAGTTAGAAAAATGTGAGTTTTTGGTCAAATTCAAACGGCCATAACTCATAGATCACGATGAGTTAGATGTAGTTCCAAATATGGTTAGCACCCCTTGGAATGATATTTCCAATGCGCGATTTCAAGTTTGTATGAGTGAGTTATGCCCTTTGGAAGTTGGGCTGTTGGAATAAGAAAGTCCAATCCGGATTTTTAAAGGGTGTTTTGGTCTTTTCCTTACCCTTTTATTTTAATTAATTTTTGGTAATTTTATTGAGTGTTTAAGTTGAACTTGGTTAGTTTTATACTTTTGGATAAAGGTTAGGGTTTTGGAGAAAGAACGTAAGAGAGGAAGAAAGGAAAAATGAGCCAAGATCATCGAGTTTGTCAAAAATAACTTATGGATTTTGTCGGGGGTGATTCCTACAAGGTATGTGAGTCTCTCATAGCGTTGGGTTTGTTCACCCACATGCCAAACATGTTTATTTAAGCATAATTCATCCTAAGTTTGAAAGTTGATGTTCTTGACATGAATTCTTGAATTTGAATGTTGTTCTTGAATTGGGTTTAATTGTGGAGTTTCTGAGATCTGTATATTGTGTTTTAGGTTATTTTGAGTTATGTTCTTGAGTACATACGTTTTGTATCAGAAATCTAAAATGAATTTGAGAACAATAGTCTAGTTTAGGTGAATTAGGGATGGAAAACGAAGAGGAAAAAGTCAGACAAAGGAACAGGTACCATTTCCGCATCGCACACCTGTTCCCTTAGTGAAAAATAGTTGATCCATGTCCGGACGTGACACGGACTCTTCTGTCTCAAAATTAAGTTCACGAATAACTATTTAGAAATATCTTTGCATCGCAAACTTGTTTAAACACGGTGAATTCCTAACTTTTTCTCAAGTTTAGCTATTCGGAATCATTCCTAAACATGACGAGGACTTTCCAAACACAAATAATAATCCTTTAATCCATAATTCTAATTCAATTCAAGGACCAATTAAGAGCCGATTCAAGTATGACTTCAGATCAAAGTCAAGAGTCAAGTCAAGTGAGGTTCATCAAAGTTTTCAACGTCTTTTACTAATGTTTTAACATTGTGTTAAAGACTAAAAGTTTCAAATTAAGCTAAGAGTAAAGAGTTGAGTTCGCTTCTCAAAATCTATAGGGAACTGAGTATTACCAAGGAATTTAAAAGTGTTTTTACATTTGAGAAAGAAAGGGAACACCGATTCCAAAAGAGAGATTTTAAGTTAAATTTTGAGTAATTATCTCAAACCAAAGAAAGAAGTTATTTTAAGAACATATGAGCTAATTATATTTTTTGGAGTAGTATTGAGCACCGATATGGAATGTGAGTTCTTATTAACTAAAGTCTCCATAAACCATGTAGCCATCATGAGTATTAATGGGTCATACTTTTTAGATGATCACATAAGTTAAGCTAGTGGATCCATTAAGTTAAGTAGTTCTACATGATGGCAAAGTATAGGATAATCTGGGAGCGTGATGGTAAAAACAGTATTGTATCACCACTTAGGCTCATAGTGGTGGTTGTCGGTTAGAGAAACTCCCCACAGTAGTAATTGCATGGTTCGTCAAAGGGTTCTGCTTAGTATGAATAGGGGTATGAGACTTCATTTATGTATTGCACAAGTAGACTTTGAGAGGAAGAATGGTATGTCTTTATGTTATTATGATTATGTGTTGACATTATGTTTTAAATAGTTTTCCTTTTCTTTATATTACACTTGTTTTAAAATTCTTTATAATGAAATGAGTTCAGTAAGTATTCATAAATTGAGAAAAGCCAAGGTAAGTGTTTCTTTTCATAATCTCTTTCAAACCTATGTTGTTTTAGCATTCCAACTCGCATACTGGTACATTCAATGTACTGATGCCAATTAGCCTACATTGTATTATGCTGCAGACACAAGTAACTAGGTTCGGCACCCAACACATCGTTGATCCAATGAGCAACCCAGATTTAGTTTGTGAGCCTCCTTGCATTCCGGAGGACTTCTTTTTTCATTGTTTTCGGTTTTTATTTCAGTTGTTAGGATAATTGAGGGTCTTATCGCGACATCCATCTCAGTTATTAGAGGCTTCATAGATAGACAGTTAGCAGTTAGTTGTCTTTACATTGTCATTAATTATGTACTAAGACTTGAATTGCCATTTGGCTAAGTTGAATGTTTTATTTTTAAAAACGTTCTAAGTTATTAAACAATTTAATTCTTGTATTAATTTTTTATGTCTTCCTCTGAGTAAGTAAGCCAGGCAAAGGATTTTCTTGGGACCAAAAATGGTCTTTAAGTTTCAGTCCCGCTTAGGGTGTAGGCTTGGGGCGTGACGAAAAAACCCTTCCCCATCAATATTGACCCATTCAATTATGTTTTACGAATAGAAAATGGTTTTGGCGAGTTGAAAACATATCTTTAGCTTCAAGAGTGGTGGAAAACGAGTAAGAGTCGCTTGGGGGTTGTTCTTTAGCTCTAAAAGTCGAAAAGTGCCAAATAAGGTCGTTTAGGGGTTTTATTAACGACTTAATTCATTGCTATCCCTCTATAGCGGCACCCATCCCTATGTATCAGCGGCTCTACAATGTCTTAAAATCCCGTTCCAGCAGCATTTTTGAAACTGTGAGCCCTCCCTGAAAATCTACAATTTTAAGTCCCGTTTCGTCCGCTATAGCGTCCACTATCCCGCCACAGCTTCATAACTCCCACTATAGAGGCACAAAGCGAGACAGAAACTTCTCATAGCAATTTCAATGTCCCCTTTTTACAACACACTTTTAACCCACTACGCTAAGAAAATACCCTTAATGCTAAGATCGATTCCGGGAGATCTACTTATCAAAAGTCAATTTCGTAAAGTCGTATAGATTTATTAACGAGTTATATATCTATTCATGAAATTGAAATCATATTTACTCCACAAGATTGCTACCAGATTTCCCTACACCTTGATTACTCCAATTTCCTCCAAATCTAGACAAGGTTGAGAAAATCCTAATACTATGAAAAAAGTATTTCTGGCCCCAATTTTCCCCTTTGTTGGCATTTCTACAATGATGGAACCCGTTTGTTACAATAGATACCAATTTACCCATCACTCATCCCCGAGTGACAAAACTTAGGAGAAGTAGGCTAACGAAAGAACGTAGTAGTGCCTGATTCAATGAACACTTGGGGATACTTGTTCGCATGTCCTTCAGCTTCTTCGACTGGACGATGATCCCTTTAATCTTTCACGGACTTAATCTCCTTGGTTTGCAACTTGTGTAAATCATGATCAAGAATAGGAATAGGTTCCTCCTCACATTGGAGGTCCTTGTCCAATACGATTGAGTCCCACTTAATGATATAATCCCCATTACCATTATACCTCTTAAACATAGACACATAAAATACAGGATGGACACCGGATGAATTAGGGGGTAAATCCAATCTATACTCCACCGGTCCTACATATTCAATAAACTCGAAGGGACCAATATATCGTGGACTTAATTTTACACTTTTACTGAATCTCATCACCCCCTTCATGGGTGATAACTTAAGAAAAACATTTTTGCCAGTCTAAAACTCCATGTCTATGACCTTATGATCTGCATACTTCTTTTGTCTACTCTGAGCGGCTAGAAGTTCATCTTGAATTCTCCTCACCTTATCTTGAGCATCCTTCACTAGGTAAACCCCCAAAGTTTTCACCTCACCACCCTAAAAAAAACCTATGGGTGATCTACATCACCTCCCATATAATGCCTCAAACGGTCAATGCTGGAGTGATATCTATTGTTATAAGAAAATTCACATAAAGGTAAGCACTTATCCCAAAGCCCTCCAAAATAAATTACACAAGTTCTTAACATATCTTCCAATACTTATATATTGCTCTCCAGTTTTCCATCCCTCTATGGATGAATGACCATACTAGAGGTGAGTTGTGTGTCTCATCATGAAATTTCCTCAAAAACTTGGAAGTTAAAAGGGTACCCCGATTTGAGATGATAGAATGGGGAAATCCATGCAGCCTCACTATCTCTTTCACATAGATCTTCGCCAATTGTTCAGCATTATATTCTAGTTTTACCAAAATTAAATGTACCGACTTATTCAATCTATCAACCAACACAAATAGAGTCAAACTTCCCCAATGTCTTGGGAAGACCAACCACAAAATCCATGTGTATTGTTTCTCACTTCCATTCAAAAATTGACATTCTTTGACACTTTGCCACAAACTCCACGATGTCTTTCTTCATCTCTGACCACCAATAAATTCACTTCAGATCTCTATACATCTTGTCACACCCTGATGAATACAATATAACAAACCATGAGACTCCGCCAATAATTTTTGAATCAAGCAATGAACTCGAGGAACAAAAATCCTTCCTTTCACCATAAGTGCACCATTCGCATTAAGCGTGTTATCTTGTGTCTTACCATTCACCATCTTCTTTGTGAGTTCTTTCAAATCTCCATCCTTAATTTTTTTGGCCAATCTCCTTGATGAAGGTGGCCTTAACTTCAATGCTAGTTAACACCCCGCCTCCATCAGTTTCCCAAGTGCATGAACTTAGCCTCTAAGGTATGGATTTACTTGGCCAAAGGTTGCTTGGTTACAATCAAGTATGTTAAGCTACCCATACTTACCACTTTTCTACTCAAAGTATGACACCACATTAGCCTTGCACAAATGGTATTAAATGTTCACATTATAATCCTTGAGTAACTCCATCCATCTTCGTTCTCTTAAATTGAGATCCTTTGTGCAAATACAAGTTGCAGACTACGATGATTGGTAACCATTTTGCACTTAACGCCATAGAGGTAATGATGCCAAATCTTAAGGGCAAATACTACCTCTGCCAACTCCAATTCATGTATTGGATAATTTCTCTCATTTACCTTCAAATATCGCGACACATAGTCTATCACATTCTTATTTTGCATTAACATAACGCCCAACCCTGATTGAGAAGCATCACAATAAACTATAAAATCCTTACCTTCCACAGGTAATGCTAGGATAGGTGCGGTAGTGAAGATAGTCTTGTGCTTTTGAAAGCCCTACTCACATTTTACAGTCTATTCAAATGGTATCTCCTTCTTAGTCAAATAAGTGTATGGCAATAGAAGCAAAATTCTTCACAAACCGGTGGTAGTAACTAGAGAGCCCCACAAATCTCTTAACTTCCGTCATAGAGCTAGGCCGAACCTAATTTTTAACCGCTTACATCTTTTGAGGATATACCATTAACCCTTCCTGTGAAACTACATGCCCCAAAAATGCAACGAAAGTCAACCAAAATTCACACTTAGAAAAATTTGGCATATAATCTTAGTTTCCCAACAACACCCAGAACAATACGAAGATGGTCGGCATTGTAACGACCCGAGAGTACACCCTAGAAGTTAGGAAATTCTCAAATCAGAACACGGCGTACTTGACCTCTCGGAGGTCTTGTACAAGCCCTTTGACATCGTTCATTACATACATGTACTAAAAGTAGTGCGGAATTAAAACTTTTCACACGAAATAATAATACTTCAAAATATCTCTTTTATAGAAAAACATAATGAAAGGCTAAGTCTCAAAGTCACCATCTTATACATACAAATATTTTGGGACACGACCCATACTTTATCATATATAAAATAGCTAAGTCTATTATAATACTTTCAATAATGAAATCTAAACATCAAGATGTCCTCAAATCTAGTGAGGACAGACCAACTCTTTGCTTGAACGAAAACAAATCCAAGCTTCCACTTCGAGACTCCTCTCAAATGCCACCTACACCTTTAGAGATAGACAAAATGTATGGAATTAGTACAAACAATTGTACTAAGTATGGCATAATGCATAAAATCATGATAAATGAACT
The DNA here is from genome assembly GCA_016801875.1 of Solanum sitiens. Classification (NCBI taxonomy): domain Eukaryota; kingdom Viridiplantae; phylum Streptophyta; class Magnoliopsida; order Solanales; family Solanaceae; genus Solanum; species Solanum sitiens. The sequence continues at coordinate 291,314 of JABWTJ010000682.1, forward strand.
TTTGTATGAAACATGCTCTTTTTGAGAAAACTTTTTAAGACAAGTACAATAGTCACTTACAAGTCAACATATATGCTTATAAGTCGCATTACACAATATACAATCAACATCAGTTCAACCAATATAAACGTATATACCTCCCACCAAAGGTTATCCTAAGACCTACTTAAGTAAGACAAGAAGATATCGTCCATACACCCTCTTCAAGCCTACCTAAATAATCCTTAAGACTACCTCAGATAATATTGTTCCCATTTCCTTTCATTTACTCTCCACCTAAAGTTACTCAAGATTCACCTAAGTAGGACAAGAAGAGACCGCCCATACACCCTCTTCAAGCTTACCTAAGCAACCCTCAACACTACCCTATATAGAGCACATGCTAGTCAACATACATAATCTAAAGTCATAATCATTCATTAAGTCAATTAGAAGACATTTCATTCATTAAGGACTTCACATGATTGTCTTAGAAAGACCTAGGGAATCTACACTCTAGCACCGTCAAAGCCTACTCGTGCCATGTCTAGATAGCGTTCCATTCCACTACCTAAATATTGTAGAACTTATCAAATACTAGAATGTATCCCACATGATAAGAATAGGCAATAACCGACATAGACCATACTAGCTAGGCATGGAATCCGGAGTCTACCTTACTCCGATGAAGGGTGTTCTACTTGCCAAGGGTAAAACTAGGACACATCTCATCTAGGCACATGGTTAAGGAATATCAAGGTCTTTTATGAACTCTAGTCTCCTTCTCAATTAGAGATACATTGTACTCTAGTCTACTTCTTAAGTAGATCTACAACCCATAACATATTCACTCGGTGCTAGCCTTTGTTCTCATTGAGTAAGTTCAATAAGGGACATATGAAAAAGTACCATCTCTTAGTCATTACCTAGTCATAATGCACCTACCAAATATGGGTCCACTAGGGCTGCCACTCAATGGTCTATAAGGATAGCTCATTCTTAACCTTCTTTCTATATAGAAGGTTCCACATATTATTCATGCTTAGAAGGGCACCATCTTAGGTCTACCGATCCTAGACTTTCATTCAACATTCATCTTCATATCACATACTCAATACTGTTCATGTATCATACAGGAATAACCAAGTCAACCTATCAAGATACACTAGTAACACAACTAGAGACAGCACCCTAGTCTATAATGATCACATATAGTCAATTAGGAGAGTTCAATCTCTCACACACATATATATCACATAGTCCTTCACATTGCTCATATTCAAGTCTTAAGATGATAATATCACCATTCATAAAATAATGCCGACAAGGCCATGTTCAATACAATTCATAAAGTAATGCCGACAAGGCCACATAATTCACAATTATAACACATAGCATCACCACCCTAAGTGGACCATACCAATCATAATCACAATCCAAGACCTAAACTACATAATACAGAGAGAGTTTTACGCTATCGTACCACCAATCCACCTTCACCACTTCAATTCATAGCTAAATAATCCAACATAATACTCAAAGACCCTTATCCATGGACATGATCATCAGTTCAATACAAAAATCATAATACTCAATGAATCTAAATAAATTCAATATAGATTTATCCATCTAATACAGCCTATGCATCAATCGAATACAATTCTTACATCATTCGATAGCCCAAAGAAAACTACATTAGAATTCATAAGCATTGAGACATGATCACTTGACCAATAAAATAGTCAAAACTAGGTTTGCATGGGTTCATAGAGTTTTTAAGTTAAAATCATCAAATTAACATTAATTTAATCATAATACAATGATTCAAAACGTTTTATGCAAGGACCCATGGCTAGATCACAAAATCAGAGAATTCATGTTTTGATCATCTTTAAAAAATCATTGGAATTGACTCCTTGAAGAAATAGATTTCAAGGATGACGAAACCATACCTTAATTGTGATGAAAAGCCCACAAGATATGGAGAAAAACTTGAGAAATCTATCTTCTTCCTTGGATCTCCCAAGCTTCAACAATGGAGGTTTTGGAGAGAAGATGGAAAGGTTTTGTTTTGAGTTGAGGGTTTAGCTTTGATTGGTGAGTTTAGGGGTATCAAAAGAGTCAATAACCGTCAATAAATCACCCAAAATTATCCAAAAGACCCCTGCACTTATTAGACATTTTAACCAACTCAAATTTGACTTAAAAATGATGCAACGAAATTTGGAAGTTTACTGCGTGTCGCGGAGGCATTTTCAAACTTTTTTTTTGGAAAATTTTGGGAAAGAATGGTTCGTGAAAGCTCTCACATCGCAGGTCAAACATTTTGCCCATTTTTGTCCAGCTGCGCGACGCGCAGCCACTGCCAGATTTTGGCTGGCGCGGTAGCTTGCTTGGCCAACTTTGGGTCCTCCTTGGGGACCCTTAGTCTGGTCCCCGGGGCGTCCTTCTCAGACGTTTCGACCCTTTACATGTTATTCTACGCGTAGGAACCATCGGTACTCAAATCACCCTCAAACCATCCCCCAAAACATCACTACAAAACACTACGACACACTAGTTCAACTTCGACTAGTTTCCGAACATCTTGGACATTCTTGGACGTTTGACTTCCAAACACTTCCAAACTTTACATAACGCCTAAGAACACTATTATTAACCATTTTATGAATTTAAAATATCATGAAACAAGCGTTAGTCTCTAGATCAACCTAACTCATTTTTAGAGACGTTAGCATACTCTTCCTCTCTCTTAGAATAAACCAAAATATCATCAATTAAACCTATCACATTGGAATCAAGAAATGGCTTGAACACCGCATTTATCAAACTCATAAAATATGTAGGCGCATTGGTCAAACCAAAATACATCACCAAAAATTCATAGTACCCATACCGAGTCCTAAATGTTGTCTTGGGAACATCTTCTGGCCTAATTTTTAATTGATGACAGCGAGACCTCAAATCAATCTTAGAGAAGACTGATGCACCTTTCATTTGGTCGAAAATATCATCTATTCGAGGCAAGGGATACTTGTTTCAAATACTGACCCTATTGAATTTCCGGTAGTCTATACACATTCTGATACTCCCATATTTTTTCTAAACAACACTGGGGAACCCCATGGAGAGTCACTAGGTCAAATAAATCCCTTATCAAGAAGCTCTTAAGTTTGAGCCTTAATCTCTCTCAATTCCGCCATGCAATATAGAGGGATGGAAATAGGAAGAGTATCGGGCTCTAAGTTAATACAAAAATCTTTATCTCTATCTAGAGGCATACAAGAAAAGTCATTAGGGAATACTTCGATAAATTCAGACACCACAGGAATAGACTCAATAGACGGAGATTCAATCTCAACGTCCATCACACGAGACAAATAAGTCAAACAATCCCACTATACAAATTTATTAGCCCAAATGGAGGGTATAATCTTAGCTTGCTTTGGCTTGTACACCCCCTCCCACTCTAGTCTTTCCATTTTCAAAATTTCTAGAGTTACCGACTTAGTATTAAAATTTAATACAACTTTATAGGGGGGATAATACATTCATGCCTAAGATAATATAAAAATCATCCATATCAAAAATCACCAAATCATCCCAAGTCCGAAAACCCATAAACATGCACAATAGACGTGGGTGACTATCACTGACTTTCCAACTGGGGTAGAAACATGGATAGAGGCATCAAGTACATCACAAATCATATAAAACTTAGACACAAAACTCATGGTCACATAAGAGTAAGTGGAACCCAGATCAAGCTACACATTAGCCATATGTTCATAGAGAAGAATAGTACTTGTGATCACCGCGTTAGACGCATCTACCTCATTCTTTATCAGAAAAGCATAACATTGATCCATATCATATTGAAGAGCTACTTACCACCTCCGCGCGCACTACCATTACAATTTCATCTACCTCCTCGACCTCTCTGATTACCTCCTCGCCCACCTTATGGACGCCCTCGACCATTATTTCCATTCCTCGCGAGTACCACTACTCTAGATTGCTGTGTCGTGGAGTCTAGCACACAAAGGTGGGGCTTCACATGCTCAAGTTGTCCATAGTCATATAAATTATGATCATTGGATAGTTTTCTGCCCGCCGAAAGCGCGACTCCTTGGCTATCTAGAAAATTATATGACGAGTTTCCTGTAGAGGCAAGCATAATGGACTAAATTGGCTTGGATGACAACATTGGCCTACCAGACCCCATAGAATAAGAGCCTTGAAAATTTTCGGAATTCTTCTCTCTCTTAGCCAACATCTTAGCCTGGCCGTCTCGTCTCACCCCTTGCACTTTCTTCACATACTCTATCACCTCATTGAAACTCTTTCTAGCAAAAGTCATATGAACAGACAACACTTGTAGCTCAGTACTCAAGCCTCTAATAGACAAGCGAATTCTCTCTTCTTCCATAGTGACCAGTTGCGTAGCATATATAGATAAAGTATGAAACTTGGCCTCATAAGAAGCCATAGATGTACCACCATGATCTAGTGTCATAAACTCATCCTTCTTGAGATCTCAAGGTCCTAGGCACATACATCTCTAGAAACAAGGCATGGAATCGGGTCCAAGTAAGTGGAGGTAATGTAGAAGATCTGCTTCTCATATAATCTCTCCACCATTGCTTGGCCTCACATTGATGTTAGAAAGACACGAACTCAACCCCATGTTGATGAGCAATACCCAATTTATGAATCCTCTCATAATAGTCTAAAATGAACTCATAAGCATGCTATGTCTGAGAACCATAAAATATCTGAGGCTTAAGCTTTAGAAACTTAGTCAACATATCATGCTCATTACCGGTCATTAGAGAACCCAACAAAGGACAAAAGAAACCATCATTATCTAACATCTCGACTGTCTTGGGCACACTACTAGCAGTAGTAAGATATTAGGGACTTGAGGAAATGGAAGCATTATCGGACCATCCAAACCTTTTAATAGTGACATGATCTGTTGAGCTAACACTAGATCGATCAGAGGGATTCCGATAGCCTCAACCTGCACTCCTTCTTGGGGTTCCATTTCCTCAACATGTCTAACCTCAATATCTGATGACTCCACAAATTTGACTCATTTAGGGCGTCAATTTGATAGAAGTAGTGTTCTCAAATGCTTATATAGTCTCAATATCTGATGATAACTTTTATGTTTTAGTCTCAATATCTGATGAAAACTCTTAACTTTTAGGTATTTGAAGTTTTAGTGCAGGCATGGACACTTATGCATAAAAGGGAACAAAAGGGCTAAAAGAATGCAAAAGTTGAAGCTTGAGCTTCTCCAAGTGTATATGACGAGTCGCCGACGGGAAGTCTCCGCCTTTTGTTCCAGCACGCGAAGCCTGAATGAAGTGGATAAAAAAGGCGATGAAAGGAGCAGTGGCCGCTTCACCAAATAGTTTTGTAAAGAAATGCTATACCGTTTAATGGTCCAAAACACGAAGATGTTGAAGGCAATCAAGAAACAACAACGAGAAAGAAGAAGGGCAATTTACCAAGTCATTCAACGATCACAACTAACATTGTCGAACGGTATACTGCGGTACTAAATCTGAAATGTATAAATACTAGTCTTAGTAGAAGAGGTACAAATCCGAACTTTTCCCTGGTTTTTGTCTTAAAATATTATTTTCTTTGTACTTTCTCTCAAGTTTGGAGAGGATTTTTGGGAGACTTTTAGAAAGGAGTTCATGTTCCCCAAGTTGGAAGTGGATCTTCTCTATTCTTTTTCCTTTTCTTGAATCAAGGTTTATATTCTTCTACCCATGTGATTTCATTATCATTTTAGGTGTATTTTTTTATTGCTTGATATGTGGCGAATAACCCTTTTCTTGGGGTGTGATTTAGCAAATATGAGTTGATATTCTTGTTGGGTCTTGCTTGATGATAGGTTAGATTCGTTTTAATTGTGATTTCACCTTGTGGTTGTGGTTTAACTTAATGGGTTTGTAATTTAAAATACAAACTCACCCATGTGTTTTCGGCTTGCCCGAGAGGGAGGTCGCAAAAACAAGACCACTAGACTGATGGGCTAAGGAGTGGGTCGACATGAGGTTCAACCCGAAAGGGTGATCCCTAGTCCTATGTCCTAACACTCAGTTTGAGAGAGTGAGTGGGGTAAGACGTAGACTGGTCTTCAGGCGGCAAATGGGTGTATGAGAGAACACATTTAAAATGGGGTAAGTTTCCCGAGAGGGAACGTATTTCCATGTGAAGCTTAGCCTAGTCGTCATGATTTAGCAAGTTTCCTATAAGAATGTACAACTATTTATCTCAACCTGTATCTCGGTCACACCCTAAGAACTTCTCCCCATACTTGTTTTTACTTATTTTTACCATTTTTACTTTACTTGTGAAAGCCCCCTGCCCCCCAATCGATATTTGACATTGTTGTGTCACCCCTTTTGATTTAAACTATTTTTACTCGTTGTATCTTTAGCTAAGACTAATTTTAATGCAATTCTAAGTGACTACATCTTATCGAAACCGCTCACTTGCAACACGACCCCAATCCTTGGTTGGGTTACTAAACTATCAACGATCATAGACACTCAAACCTTAGGTTAGTATCGTTGGTCACAATAAGTATCAAAATGGCACCGCTGCCGGGGCATAAAGTTACTTGAGAAGTTATAGTTTAATTGAATTATTATTTTTATTAGTTGTAATATACTTACTTATTTTATAGTTTTTTTTAAGTGTTTGTGCTGAAAACAGGAGACATCAGTGTAAATTACATTAATAGTATCTAGGTGGGACATGAAGATGACACCGGTAACCTCAACAATGTACTAGAGCAAATCATCAGGACATTGATCTTATGGGAGGTATTGGAGACATCCGCTTACCCCAACCGAGGGGAACACATTGTTCCGTAAAAATAGCACTATGATCTAACTCCTGAAACTAAAAGGACTCTTCAGTAGACTGGCTCATGCAGATCCCTGTGAGAATATTCGAGACCTTGTACATGTTCGTGGGCCATTACATTTCAAAAATTCTCTCACAAATAATTTAGGCTGTGATTATTACCATTTTCTATAATGAGGGAGGACTGTAAGAGTTTAGCTGAATTGCCATGAAACTAGATCACTTCATGGGAGGAGTTGGTCACCGTATTCAGTATTTGTTTTTTCCTCCCTCTAAGATGATTATTATTTGTAACAACCCTAAATATGAAATAGGATGTACTAGAGCCTCACGTGAGTTTAAGAGTTAATAACTTGTTAATAAGGTAAAAAACAACTTGTAATAGTTTCTTTGAAGAGGTTTGAGGTCAAACGTCAAAGGACGACCAAAATGTCCGGAATCTTGACTTTTATGTGCTAGTGCGTCCTTGTATGTTTGCCTTGTTTTTAAGTGTTGTTAGGAGTCTAAAATAATAGGAGGGTCCCCAGTATCTAGATGGTTGTCACGACCCGAAAGAACCCCCTAGAAATTAAGGAAAACCTTCCAATCGTGACCGGACGTACTTGACCCTTTGGGGTCTCGTACAAGCACTCTAACTAGCATTCATAACATAAAGCATGAAAAGTAGTGCGGAATTAAAACTTTTCACAATAATAATAATAAAAGAAGTCTTTTCATAAATACTAGAAAATCTTATCATCACAAGCAAACTTAAAGACATAACTTAGAATCTTAGGGACACGGCCCTATACAATAAAAAGGAAATACAAATTTAAGTCTTAATAATGAAACTAAGAAACACAAAACAATGTCCTCGAATATATGAGGACATACCCAATTCTTGAGAGATAGAATTCCCAAGCTTCAACTCCAATCCTCCAAAAGGCTTTCAACCTATACTCATAAGGTATATAAAAGTATGGAGTTAGTACAACAATGTACTAAGTATGACATATGTAAAAACATACAAAAAGAGACATTTTAGTAAAATAACTTTTCATGCAATTTAAATATAATATTCATGAATTTAGAAACAAACCAACATAAGAATCGTCATTTAACACTTAAGGAAGGACTCACATAATTTTGAACCAAAAGAACACTTAAAACTTACAGTAAACTAAAAGGAACATTATAGTGAACTTACTAAACTTATAGTAAAATTGAATAAAGCATTATAGTGAACATTTTGAATTCTTACAATGAAGACCTTACAGTGAATGGCACGGTCCAAGTCATATGAAATCTTTTTCCTTTGAAGTTGCCCTAACCCAAGGTTATCCTAAGACTCCCTAAGGTGAGCCAAGAAGGGATCTTCATTAAACCTCCCTTCAAAGCACACCAAAACGACCCTTAAAACCGCCAATTCTTAGGCTTACTTCATTGGAAATCAAATCCACGCCCTTGGCTAACATATGTAAAACACTTATGGAAATATAGGTCACACTAAGTGCAATGTGAGAGTAGCATCCCATACTACCACTCCCACTTAGTGCTACTAATGTATTCCATTTACTCAAGTACTCCACAATAATCATCCATAACACCACACCATAGTACTCATTCACACGGATTTCATGAAAGTACACTTCTCCCATAGTAGGTATAGGTCACAACAAGTGCAATGTGAGAATAGCATCCCATACTACTACTCTCACTTAGTGCTCCTACTAGGTAACTAATGTAGATCGAGCACTTCACGACATACATACACAATATCAATAATATACAAGTTAACTAGTTTCAAATCAATTCTTTTGTGGGAGTTAGCTTAACCGACAAAGACCATGAGAGCTAGACATGGAATCCCGATATTAACCCTTATCGGATGAGGGATCCTTACTTTCCTAATGTAAGGTCATGCTTCTTAGCATTTACATGGCTTTTCCAATAGCTACACCTATGCGGGCACATAGTTAAGGGATAAGTAGATTGTTACTAAGTAACTCACTCTCTACTAACGAGGAGTACTCATCTCAAGAGGTACTTTGGATTACAACATCTCAACTCACGAAGTGTAATCCACCTCCCCTTCATATCCTCTCGGTGCTAGGCATAACTCCCCACGGATTTCTCAACATAATAGTCTATATTAGAAAGCTCACTAGGAGTGGAGTGGTTGCTACTAGACACTACATCTCAACTCACGAAGTGTGTCCACCTCAAGATTCCCGTTTTTACTCAACTTGGCATAATACATTCTTTAAAGTGTGTGTTTGTACATGTGCACGCCTTGCATATAAGCATTATTTCATTATCATCAAGTTCTACACATACTTTAACCTTGATTCATCAAGTTACACACTCTACATGTTTCTCATAATCACATACTTCATTTAGACATAAACTAGGTCAAACATGCAATTCAAGCTACACCAAACACAATACAAGACCCATTTCCAATATCTCTTCATTTCATATATTAGACCTTCAAGATTACATATTCAAAACATACTAAATAACATCAAGTTCATCAATTAGCACCACCACCATAAGGTGGACCATACCACTCAAATAACAATTCATAATAAGAAATATACAATGAGAGCAACTCATCAACAAATCAAACCATAATCACCCATAAGTAATTTATAAATACTTCACCATATTAAGGCCCTTAGGGCAGTAGCTACACCAACATGACAAATACAAGAAGACCCAAGTTCATACCCTACTCAAATCATGCTCACATGACCCATTTTCAAGCCAAAAGTTGAAGTATGCATAAACAAGAGTTTCATGGAGTTTTAACATCAAAATCATCAATTCAAACCAAGATAAATACATTTAAACCATTAGAACTTAAATACAAGAAGACCCATACTAGAAATTAAAGTTAGAAGAAGTTTGAATATAGAAACCCTTCCGAAAACCTTTTTGGAAGTTGGCTTCTTGAATGAAAAGATATTCAAGAATGGATACCATACCTCACTAAGCAAGCCAAATCCAAGAGTTTTTTTATGAAGAGACACGTCCAACTAGCCCTCCTATCCTTCCTTGACCTCTAGCTTTCAATGGAGTCTTGAGAGAGTTTGTCTTTAGAGAGAGAGAGAGAGTTTGAATTTTTGAAGTGAGGGTCTTGTCTAGGTCTAGGGTTTAAAACTAATTTAATATAACCTAAAAACACTAAAATTATCCACCTAGGGCCTTAAAAGACTTGGGGTGTATTTACATAAAACACCCCAAGTTGGCAGCCACTTAATGGACTTGGCAGGCCTCACAGACGAGACCTTCACAACGGATCATCTATGAGACAATGGACTGTAGGTAGGGTCTCGTTGGTGGATACTTAGCTCAAAATGGAGCATGGCCAACTGAACGCACTGGTACAATAGACGCCCTAGGTCGACAGACCGTTGAGGGACCAACGGACTGTCCTTAGGGTCGTCGATGGCCACTGCTTTTTGGCAGATTTTGCCCAAGTCTTGGGCCCTTCATCTAGGTCCCCTTGTGGGTCCTAGGTGGGGTCGTGCCTGGACATTAAATCCCTAAACTAAGTCGTCTAGGTCTTAGGAACATCCCACCTTAGTTTCAAGGAAAACGAACACGTAAAACTCATCCAAACATACCAAGACACACAAGTACATTCTAAGGCATACCATCCAAACGTCATGGACGTTCTTGGTCGATTGAACTCCAAACTTAACCAAACTTCACACACTGCATAAGGACACTAAACTAACTAAGTTTAACTTAAAATCAACTCAAGAACAACCATGAGGCTCTAGTTCACCTTAGTTCGATTTGGGCCGTTATATTCTCCCCCACTTGGAATAACATTCGTCCTCGAATGACACTTAAATTTTAAGAACAACAAGGACTCACTTAGCATCATATAATACACTTAGATAATGATCAAAACATCAACAATCAAAGCATCAACTAGCAAGGAACATCATTTCACACTTTCAACACTTAGCAACATAGGCAACTTTTGCCAAACTTCACAAAGTCAAAACTCAACCTTAAACTTCTTTTATGGAGGAACAATCTTCTCCAACATTAAACATGCTCATATAGAATAATGTTACACACATTGAAACAAAAAATTCAATAAAAAACAATTTTCTTCAAAAGATCAAAATTCTACAGTGAAGTTCACTGTGTTCACTGCCAAGCTACCAAATTTTTTTTTCCGAAAATTTATTATTTAAGCAATTCATCAAGATGACATAATCATATGAACTATAAAACCATATAAACTTATTTCATAACACAAAAGCAACAATAACAAATAGTTAAAACTTACCAAAACCATCAATCCGGATTAATTATCCTTTCTAGCCCCCATCCCATAGGAAGGGTTCTTCTTGGGAGCATTAGGATCTAGGGAAGCTTGATTGACATCTCTCCCTTTTGATTTAAGGTTTGGGCAGTCCCTCATCTTGTGGCCCTTATTACTACATGTAAAACAACCATCTGTTCCGGCAAGACACTTACCCCCATGTTGCTTGCCACAAGTAGGGCACCTAGCCCTTTCATAGGAATGACCACCACCTTGAGAATGTTGATGTGGAGCCCTATCATTGTTTCCCATGGAAGAATCTTGGGGATAAAACCTCTTCTTAGGCCTTTGGTGAATAGAATCATCCGACCTAGGTCTCTTACCCTCTTGCCTTATCTCCCTAATTTTGGACTCCTCAATTTGTTGCGCATAAACCATGAGCCTAGAGATATCCATGTCATTAAGAAACATTGCCGTACGACACTCTTTTTCCACCAAGCTAGACACGCCCATCACAAACTTGTTCATCCTAGCCCTAGGGTGGGCTACCATGGTTGGGGCATACTTAGAGAGTTGGGTGAATTTGAGAGAGTACTCTTGCACACTCATTCCCCCTTGACGAAGGTACATGAATTCAACCATATTCTTCTCCCTCCACTCTAAAGGAAAGAATCTATCTAGGAAAGCCTTTTTGAATTCCTCCCAATCAACCGGACCTATTTCTAAGGGTATCTCACCCCTCCATTGCTCATACCATACTTGAGCAACATCCTTAAGTTGGTAAGCGGCCAATTCCTCTTTCTCCCTAGGGGTCACACCCATAGCATCTACCACCTTGAAAACCTCATCTATGAAGCCTTGTGGATCTTCATCCACCTTAGTGCCATGAAAGGTAGCAGGGTTCATCCTCATGAAATCCCGAATTCTAGAGGCGGGAGTACTAGCATTTGGTTGGGGCCTATCTCCTTTGTTATCCTGGCCCACAAAGTGATTGTTGACGACTTGAGCTTGAGCCGTCATGAGTTGGGTCAAGTTCATTAGGGCAGCCCTCAACTCCGCATTAGTCATATCACCCTTAACAAAAGGAGCTTGAGGCATAGGAGGCACTTGAGTTCCTTGGGGTTCCGGAGGCAATTGAGGTTCCTGAAGAGGAACCTCCTCATTTTCCTCCCCTAAGCCAACAATAGGAACTTGGTCAACACATGGAAGGACTCTCTCATTTGGTACACTTCCCTCCTCCCTTCTAGCAGTCGATATCCTCGTATTCATGTCCTAAAAACACAAAAAGAAGAGGTTGAGAAAAGACACCTTATATACTCAACTCTAAGGCACGATATTATAATACAGAAGAAAGTGAAACTTCTAGCATCCTATAGCCTCTTGTCCATACATGTGTCGCGACTCACACCAATGACCAAGATACTACTAGATGTGGCTTGTGAGACTTTTAGACCTTAAACTATTTCCCAAAACCTTATGCTACGATACCAAGTTTGTCACAACCCGAAAGCACCCCCTAGAAGTTAGGGAAAACATTCGAATCGTGACCAGGCATACTTGACCCTTTGGGGTCTTGTACAAGCCTTCTAACTAGCATTCATAACATAAAGCATGAAAAGTAGTGCGGAATTAAAACTTTTCACGATAATAATAACAAAAGAAGTCTTTTCATAAATAATAGGAAATCTTATCGTCACAAGCCAACATAAAGACATAACTTAGAATCTTAGGGACACGGCCCTTTACAATAAAAAGGAAATACAAATTTAAGTCTTAACAATGAAACTAAGAAACACAAAACTATGTCCTCGAATATAAGGACATACCCAATTCTTGAGAGATAGAATTCCCAAGCTTCAACTCCAATCCTCCAAAAGGCTTTCAACCTATACTCATAAGGTATATAAAAGTATGGGGTTAGTACAACAATGTACTAAGTATGGCATATGTAAAAACATACAAAAAGGGACATTTTAGTAAAATAACTTTTCATGCAATTTAAATATAATATTCATGAATTTAGAAACAAACCAACATAAGAATCGTCATTTAACACTTAAGAAAGGACTCACATAATTTTAAACCAAAAGAACACTTTACAGTAACTTTACTAAAACTTACAGTAAACTAAAAGGAACATTACAGTGAACTTACTAAACTTACAGTAAAATTGAATAAAGCATTACACTGAACATTTTGAATTCTTAAAATGAAGACCTTACAGTGAATGGCACGGTCCAAGTCATATGAAATCTTTTTCCTTTGAAGTTGACCTAACCCAAGGTTATCCTAAGACTCCCTAAGGTGAGCCAAGAAGGGATCTTCATTACACCTCCCTTCAAAGCACACCAAAACGACCCTTAAAACCGCCAAATCATAGGCTTACTTCGTTGGAAATCAAATCCACGCCCTTGGCTAACATATGTAAAACACTTATGGAAATATAGGTCACACTAAGTGCAATGTGAGAGTAACATCCCATACTACCACTCCCACTTAGTGCTCCTAATGTATTCCATTTACTCAAGTACTCCACAATAATCATCCATAACACCACACCATAGTACTTATTCACACGGATTTCATGAAAGTACACTTCTCCCATAGTAGGTATAGGTCACACCAAGTGCAATGTGAGAATAGCATCTCATACTACTACTCCCACTTAGTGCTCCTACTAGGTAACTAATGTAGATCGAGCACTTCACGACATACATACACAATATCAATAATATACAAGTTAACTAGTTTCAAATCAATTCTTTTGTGCGAGTTAGCTTAACCGACAAAGACCATGAGAGCTAGACATGGAATCCCGATATTAACCCTTATCGGATGAGGGATCCTTACTTTCCTAATGTAAGGTCATGCTTCTTAGCGTTTACATGGCTTTTCCAATAGCTACACCTATGCGGGCACATAGTTAAGGGATAAGTAGATTGTTACTAAGTAACTCACTCTCTACTAACGAGGAGTACTCATCTCAAGAGGTTTTTTGGATTACAACATCTCAACTCACGAAGTGTAATCCACCTCCCCTTCATATCCTCTCGGTGCTAGGCATTACTCCCCATGGATTTCTCAACATAATAGTCTATCTTAGAAAGATCACTAGGAATGGAGTGGTTGCTACTAGACACTACGTCTCAACTCACGAAGTGTGTCCACCTCAAGATTCCCCTTTTTACTTAACTTAGAATAATACATACTTTAAAGTGTGTGTGTCTGTACATGTGCACGCCTTGCAGATAAGCATCATTTCATTATCATCAAGTTCTACATATATTTTAACCTTGATTCATCAAGTTACACACTCTACATGCTTCTCATAATCATATACTTCATTTAGACATAAACTAGGTCAAACATGCAATTCAAGCTACACCAAACACAATACAAGACCCATTTCCAATATCTCTTCATTTCACATATTAGACCTTCAATATTACATATTCAAAACATACTAAATAACATCAAGTTCATCAATTAGCACCGCCACCCATAAGGTGGACCATACCACTCAAATAATAATTCATAATAAGAACTATACAATGAGAGCAACTCATCAACAAATCAAACAATCATCACCCATAAGCAATTTGTCAATATTTCACCATATTAAGGCCCTTAGGGCAGTAGCTACACCAACATGACAAATACAAGAAGACCCAAGTTCATACCCTACTCAAATCATGCTCACATAACCAATTTTCAAGCCAAAAGTTGAAGTATGCATAAACAAGAGTTTTATGAAGTTTTAACATCAAAATCATCAATTCAAACCAAGATAAATACATTTAAACCATTAGAACTTAAATACAAGAAGACCCATACTAGAAATTAAAGTTAGAAGAAGTTTGAATATAGAAACCCTTTCGAAAACCTTTTTTGAAGTTGGCTTCTTGAATGAAAAGATATTCAAGAATGGATACCATACCTCACTAATCAAGCCAAATCCAAGAGTTTTTTATGAAGAGACACATCCAACCAGCCCTCCTATCCTTCCTTGACCTCTAGCTTTCAATGGAGTCTTTAGAGAGTTTGTCTTTAGAGAGAGAGAGAGTTTGAATTTTTGAAGTGAGGGGTCTTGTCTAGGTCTAGGGTTTAAAACTAATTTAATATAGCCTAAAAACACTAAAATTATCCACCTAGGGCCTTAAAAGACTTGGAGTGTATTTACATAAAACACCCCAAGTTGGCAGCCACTTAACAGACTTGGCAGGCCTCACAGACGAGACCTTCACAACGGACCGTCTGTGAGCCAACGGACCGTTGGTAGGGTCTCGTTGGTGGATACTTAGATCAAAATGGAGCATGGACAACTGAACGCACTGGTCCAATAGACGCCCTAGGTCGACGGACTGTTGAGGGACCAACGGACTGTCCTTAGGGTCGTCGATGGCCACTGCTTTTTGGCAGATTTTGCCCAAGTCTTGAGCTCTTCATCTAGGTCCCCTTGTGGGTCCTAGGTGGGTTCGTGCCAGGACATTAAATCCCTAAACTAAGTCGTCTAGGTCTTAGGAACATCCCACTTTAGTTTCAAGGAAAACGAACACGTAAAACTCATCCAAACACACCAAGACACACAAGTACATTCTAAGGCATACCATCCAAACGTCAGGGACGTTCTTGGTCGATTGAATTCCCAACTTAACCAAACTTCACAAACTGCCTAAGGACACTAAGCTAACTCAATTTAACTTAAAATCAACTCAAAAAACAACCATGAGGCTCTAGTTTACCTTAGTTCATTTTGGGGCGTTATATTGGTCATATTAAGGGTCAAAACATCTGGGTACGACTCCCCAAGGACCACTATAAGGGTCCTTGAGGAGGACCCAAATGTTTGAGAAGAGGCTGCCAAAACAGTCTCATTGACGCCCATGGTTGACGCACCCCTCCACCAATTGACGCCCCATCAAAAAGGGGCGTGGCTCCACACTTAGTCGTGGGAGATTAGCCCTAAAATGAGGGATTCTATGACGATAAATATGGAGCACAGGACGGCCTGTCATCCAGTTGACGCCCCGTTAATGGTGGCCATCAAATGGGACCTGCAGTTTCTGCAATGTCTCGGCCAGCCAAGGGGTGAATTGGTAAATTCACCCCCTGTTCTAATTAAATGGTGGACGTTTATTTTATCCATCTTAGGGTATTTTGAGTTAGTTAAAACATTGAAACCCTAATTTAGAATTCATTCTTCAAATTAAAACCTTCTCTCCCAAATAACATTCTCTCTAGAACTCCATTGGAGACCAAGATCAAGAACAAGATAGGGGATGGATTTCAAATTGATCCTTCTTCAATTTTTGTGGGTCTTCAATGTATAAGGTATGATAACTCTTGATCTTTGGATAACCTTTCATCCAAGGAGTTCTATCAATGATTTTCCAAAAGGTTTTATGATAAAAATTCCCAATTTCCAATCTTAACATAAGTTCCTTGTCAAATTGTCTTCAAAGACATTGTAATGACAAAAATTATTTTTAAGTAAAGGTTTTTGAGATGATTTTCAATGTAATTCCTTGAAGAACCCATCCCCTAATCTCTAAATTTAGGCTATAAAGTGGGTTTTGTGATCTTGATTGAGTGTTAATTGAATCATGCTTAGATTGTGATGTATTATTGAGTGCTATTTATATCATTAGCTATTGATTATGAATTTATGCGGATTGATCTATATTGATCATGGATTTGAGAATTGGTAAGTTGACCTAACTTCTAGTCTATAGTATCACAATTGATATTGTATGGTTTGGTCCACTTATGGCGGCGGTGTTTACTTCTTATCTATCTTTACATGTTCAGATCATGGCCTTGAGTGCATTAGATGTAAATTAAATTGTGGTTATGATGATCATGAGCATAAAGGTGCGCCATGAAAGGTATGTATGTATTCCTCAATGATAGTATTATGATTGAGGTGCATTGATAATGTGAAGTATAATGTGACTAATGATGTTAGGGTAAGGTATGATCTACATGCTTGATTATGATAAGTACTATTATAGAATGAACCCTACCTATATAACCCTATGTGAATGTGTGATCTTATGCATGGTAGGAGTTGTCTATACACATGTTGAATGTGCTCTTGTCTCCTATGATGAATTGAGAGTGTGAGGTATATAGTCCCTAAATGCTCTATATGTGAGTTGTTCATGACTTGGTAATGTTGTAAATGTGTTGTGATCCTTTGAAAAGAAGTTTCCTCAATAACAATGTTGTTGCTATTATGTGATCATGAAGACAAATATGTCCACACATTCACTCTATGCATAACTATGACTATGATATGTTAATGGTGTTGATTGAAAGGATAATTCTGATATGCACCTTTATATCTTATTATTCATGAAATTATATGACTAATGAAGTATGAACATGTGTTGTCTAAAGGTGTTTATGTGAAAGGCTTTGTCACATATGTATACACACGTGAATGTAGGAATGAACAAGGTTATTATAATCTAGTGAAAGTAAGTCTCTGAAAAGGTTTCCTCAATCGTACTCTAAACTAGACTATGTTATAAATATGTTATGATTTTGTGAAAGGATATTCTCACATAATGTAGGTTGTATGATTAAAGGTCATTCTCATCTTATAAAACTTTGAGCTATATGATATATGAGGGAGTAAGTCCCTAAAGCCTACTTTATGAACTAATGATAAGTAAAGACTTAAAGATATTAAAGAAAGAGTTCAAGCTTAGCACCGAGTGGATATGTACAATGAGGAAAATACCCCTCCGCTAATGCAATATGTTGGGTCATCTAAGTGATACTCATGAGATGAAAGCCTCTCTGCTAATACAATAGGTTGGGTTCCTTGAAGCAATATCACTATCCTTTAACTACGTGCCCCTGTTGGTTCTAGCTATTGGATCCACCTAGATAGCTATTATGTAGGTTCTTCCTTTCTGAATCGAACACCTTCTTTCGGTGTGGGGTTATATGACACCAGAGTCCATTTATATTTCGGTTATGACTATGTCTCCCAAAATTTAAGAAATGAACTAAGATAAGAATATGAACTCTAGTCATGATTCCTTGAAGAGTTAATTAGTGTAGGTAGGACTATGGACCCTACTTATGCATTGCATAAGTGAACTTTAGGGGAGGTTATGATTAGGTTCCCTTATGAAATAAGGACTATGGTTCATGTGTATAATATGTATGCATGTTAGGGTTGACTTTACTTATGTCAAGACATTATGATTATGTAGGTAAATTACACTTATGATTTCTTAATGGGTTTGCTTAGTATATGTGGAGGTATGAGACTCCATGTGCACATTGCACAAGTAAGCTTGTGAAGGGTTGTGAGGGTGGTTTACCTATGATATGAACTAAATGGGTTATGAGTAAGATGTAATGAATGAAAGAGTTCTTATGTGAACATTCATGAAGTATGTTTGTCTTATGTCTAAGGTTAAATATATGTGTCATATCTTATTGAATGTGATGTGCGTAAATCTAGGGTGACTTCATAAGAACACTTGGTATGAGTAGTGTTATGGGATGCTACTTGGATATTGCACTAGTGTGACTTGGGTTTGTCTTAGGTGATGGTTGTTATGTGAAAGTTATGTTTCATGACATGTTATGTCCTTATGAATGTATGTTCTTGAATTGGTGAAGGTTGTATGAATGCTCACCCTTGGTGACCTTCAGGTTATACATTGGTATGGATGGTGGAATGGGATACTATTCATGCATAACACTAAGTATTATTCAAGGGTTGCTTTAAATATAGGAGTTATGGTAGAAGGGAGAGGTAATGTATTGGAGATATTGAATGTGTCTTAATGTGATAAATTACTTTATGTGTTGTTGTGAATGGTAACCTTGTCTATTATGATGTATGTGAACTATGTGATGCTTATTGTATCAAATGCTTATGAATTTCTCGAAAAGATATGACGCATGGATTCTAACTAAATGTTCTCTTTAAAGCATGGTTTTCAATGGTTATTATACTTAGTGCATTTTTATACTAACATTATTCTTCTTCATCTTTTTATACAAAGTGTAGGTGGTGGTGGCTTATGGACCTTTCTTAGAATGAAGATCTTGGATTTCTATTCCGAAGTTCAAGTATGTTCTTAATAATTCAAGTACCTTCATGTCAAGAGTTTAAATTAAGTTCATGTAATAGTATACAAATACTTTTTTATTAGTAAGGTACGTATCCCTATTGTGTTGTAGTCATGCTGTAAGATGGCTACATCGAGACTTTGTACTTCCATTGTATTTTTAAAACATATTTCAAATGAGATGACTTTTAGTCTTGTGTTATGGTATGAAAACGTTTTAAATTTTCCACTATTTTATGTCTATGCGATGAAAAATATCTAAGAGTTTGTATAAGACCTCCGAGAGGTCAAGTATAGTGTGTTACGTCTAAGGGGTACTCCCCAGTCGTTAGAAACTTGGTATTAGGTATTAGAGAAAGGTTATGATATGGTCCTAGGATTCAAAGTCTCATGAGCCACGTCTAGTAGAGTATTGTTCATTGGTGTGAGTCGTGACACATCTATGAGTGAGAGAATATAGGACGATAGAAGTTTCACATTCTTCATTACTCTTGTGTCATACCATAGACTTTAACTCTATATGTGCTCTCTCTTTTTCTCTTGTCCTGTGGTCTTCTAAATGTGATTGCTTGGAAAGGGTGATGTTGCAAGGCTTTAGGGAGAAAATGTGAG
The DNA here is from genome assembly GCA_016801875.1 of Solanum sitiens. Taxonomy (NCBI): domain Eukaryota; kingdom Viridiplantae; phylum Streptophyta; class Magnoliopsida; order Solanales; family Solanaceae; genus Solanum; species Solanum sitiens. The sequence goes on from JABWTJ010000682.1 coordinate 311,156, forward strand.
TTTTGATTCTTATTATGGTTTTGTGACTAGGTGAGTATATGTGAAGGTGGTAAATAGTAAGAGTAGAAATTTGCTCTTTTTATATGAGTAATGCTTCATGGTTGTCCTTGTGTGGATTAGAGTCTTTGTATAGACTTAATCCTAAGAAGGGAAGATAGAGTATTTACCTTGTATGGTAATTGGAAATTATGCTAGTTAATGGGAGAATCAGTATGACTAATTGATTGGTTTCCATATGAACCTATCCTTAGAGTTGAGAAAAAGAAGAAGGGGTTTTATTCCATAAGATAGGATTACATTTTGCCCTAAGGTTGACTTGGAGGGTAGAATGTACCCCTTACATCATAGGAAGAAGAGGAGAATTGATGTTGACCAACTTTAAAGAGGTTAGTTGTCTTTTAAGATTGATCTTAAGTATGGTCATTTGAGAAGAGTGCTAAAAATGTACCTGGGCATGGTTGGTTGGAAGATTCCACGAAAAGTAATGATAAGGGCTGAAATGGTCTAAGTGTTGACTTGAGAAATGAGATATGGTGAATTTTATGGTTTAGTTATGACCATAAGAGGTTGAGATGTATAACCCATATTGAATTCTTATGAATTCCCTTTAAATGAGTTAAACAGGAGGATTTTGAGGAGTAATGGTGTTGGAGTTGTACCTATTGATGTTGAATTTGTAAGCTCCTTTTCGGAGGGTAGGAGTGAAATACTCAGTGGTGTAAAATCATATTATTTGAGTAGTATGGAGGTTTAGTCTTGACTTGCCTCGACTTTGGTATTTAAGGGTATGATGTAATGAAGGTTTGATTGAGCTATCATCAAGTGGGGGATAATGTACCAAGGTGGTAAGGCTTTTGGGTTCCCTTAATGTTCCTACATTGAGCTTCATTGAACTTCTCTATGTTGAGAGTCACCTTGAGTAATGTATATGAAGTGGAGGGACATAGATACTCATTTTTGGATTACTTGAAATCCTCACCTAATGGAGTGTAGTGAAGATTTAGTGAGAAATGGTTCCTCCTTTAGACATGAATGAGGTGATGTTCAAAAGGGTATGCATAAAAAAATCCCAAGAGGGAGATGTTGTGCATGATTAGTAAGGTTAATAAGTTAAAGTCCTCTTGGGTGAGATGAGTTTCTCCTAGATGGGTTTATCCTATTGGGGGATGATGAGTTGAGTAGTAAGGTTGTGATATCCCTATCTTTTCCTTTTATTCTTACTCAAGCTTGAGACCAAAGAGTTACTAGTATCTTGTTCATGTTATGGGAGTCTTGCATATGAGTATAAATTGCATGTTCTTCATATGTCATGAATGTCCTAGATGACGCTATGTTATGAATGTTTTGAAGGATTCTTATTACATGAAAGGGGATTTTTGATAAATTTCATATTTCTTATGTTGTTATGCATCTTAATATGGTAAATGTGCATTTTACTTCATTAAATGGTTTAATGAATAGGCTTGATTTCACTTTTGATACAAGGGTATTTTGTCCCCACATTGAGATGTTGAGCTTTCTTTAACCGAGAAAGGATAAGTTTCTTTTTAGAATATGTGATTTTGTGATTTGGAAAGTGTTGATATAGGCTCACTCTTGGGAAGTGATGGCGTATCTAGCCAATATTATTAATGTGTGCCTATGAATTGTAATAATTTCCCTAAAGAATGCATGTTCATGAAAACTACTGTTATGCTAGAAATTGAAATTTTGTGAAATAACTTCTTAATATTATGATGTGTTTAGTATGATCTACCATTTTGACTTCATGAGGATGGGAGTATAAGCATGCCTTGGTTAGAAGTTGAGAATATCTCCTTAAAATGGGTTAACCTTTGTCAAATGCTTGAATATGAGCTTTGTGATGCCATGTGTGTGTGTTGTGATTAATAAAAGGTAGTCCGTCATTGATCATAATTAAACATTGTAATGTTATGTATGAATTTGATGGTATTATTTCTAAATGATAAGATTTGTAGTTCATCGACATTGCTAATGATTTATGTGCATTTAGTATAAGTTACTTAATTTCCTCATGAATTGTAGTGTGGATCATGCCTATGTGTGATTTTAAAGTTACTGCATGTTGGGCCTTATGATGAAATGATGAGAATGCCTAAAGTTGGAGAAGGTAGTTCCTTCAAATGGCAATGATATGAGAAAGCATGTGTGAATGATACATTTATAGGAGTAGTTCATGCTTGCTTATGTTGCTTTGAGTGCGTAATTATATGAAGTTGGTGTTTTCTTATAAATTTGGTCCATTGACTATTATGTTGTATTAGTGTTGAATGTTGTGAGTTTCTAGTTGGGTCATTGACTTCTTGAAAGTGTTTTAAGTGTCATTCGAGGATGAATGTTCCCAAGTGGGGGATATTGTAACAATCCTAAAAATGAAACAGGGTGAACTAGAGCCTCACGTTAGTTTTAAGAGTTAGTAACTTGTTAATAAGGTAAGAAACATCTTTTAATAGTTGGTTTGAATAGGTATGAGGTCAAACGACAAAGGACGACCAAAATGTCCAAAATCTTGTCTTTTATGTGCTAGTACGTCCTTGTATGTTTGCCTTGTTTTGAAGTGTTGTTATGAGTATAAAATGATAGGAGGGGACCCTAGTATCTAGATGGTCATATTTAGGGTCGAAACATATAGGTACGAATGCCCAAAGACCACTCTAAGGGTCCTTAAGGAGGACCCAAATGTTTGCCAAGAGGCTGCCAAAACAGTCTCATTGACGCCCATGGTTGACGCCCCTCTCAACCAATTGATGCCCCGTCAAAAGGGGGATTGGCTCCACACTTAGTCGTGGGAGATTAGACCCAAAATGAGGGATTCTCTGACGATAAAGATGGAGCACAGGACGACCCTTCATCCAGTTGACGCCCCATCAATGGTGGCCTTCAAATGGGACCTGCAGTTTCTGCAATGTCTCGCCCAACCTAGGTGTGAATTGGTAAATTCACCCCCCACATTATTATTAAAGGTGGAAGAGTATTTTACCTATTTTAGGGTATTTTTAATTTAGTTAAAACATTGAAACCCCAAATTAGAATCCAATCTTCAAATTAAACCCTTCTCTCCCAAATAACATTCTCTCTAGAACTCCATTGGAGACCAAGCTCAAGCTCAAGCAAGGGGATGGATTTCCAACAGATTATTCTTGAATTTTCAAAGGTATTCAATATATAAGGTATGGTAACTCTTGGTCATTGGATAACCTTTCATCCAAGGAGTTCTATCAATGTTTTTCCAAAGAGTTTTTATGATCAAAAATCCCAATTTCCAATCTAAACACGGGCTCCTTGTCAAATGGTTTTCAAAGACAGTGTAATGATGAATTAATGTTTCGTAAAGGTTTTTGAGATGATTTCATTGTTATTAATTGATGAGCATTGATTTATGTTGATCCTTGTTTGGAGAATTGCTAAGTTGACCTAACTTCTAGTCTATAGTATTGAAATTGATGTTGTATGGTTTGGTCCACTTATGGTGGCAGTGCTTACTTCTTGTCTATCTATACATGTTCTGATCATGGCATTGAGGGAAATAGATGTAAAGTGAATTTTAGTTATGATGATCATGAGTACGAAGGTGTTCCATGAAGGGTATGTATGTAGTCCTCAATCTTAGTATCATGATTAAGGTGTATTGATAATGTTAAGTATAATATGAATGATGAAGTTAGGGTAAGGTATGGTCTACATGATTTATTGTATAAGAACTATCTTAGAATCACCCCTACCTATAAAACCCTATGTGAATGTGTGATCTTATGCATGTTGAGAGTTGTCTATTCACATGTTGAATGTGCTTTTGTCTCCTACGATGAAATGTGAGTGTGTGGTATATAGTCCCTAAATGCTCTATATGTGAGTTGTTCATGACTCAGGAATGTTCTAAATGTGTTGTGATACTTTGAAGGGAGGTTTCCTCAATAACAATGTTGTTTGTATTATGTGATCATGAAGACAAATATGTACACACACTCCATGCAATAATATGACTATGATATGTTTATGGTGTTGACTGAAAGGATAATTCTCATATGCACCTTTATATCTTATTATGCATGAAAAGTATATGAATAATGATGTATGAACATGTGTTGTTTAAAGGTGTTTATGTGAAATGCTTTCTCACATATGTATACACACATGTGAATGTAGAATGAACAAGATTATGATAATCTAGTGAAAGTAAGTCTCTGAAAAGGTTTCCTCAATTGTACTCTAAACTAGACTATGCTATGAATATGTTATGATTTTGTGAAAGGACATTCTCACTAATGTAGGTTGTATGATTAAAGGTCATTCTCATCCTAGAAACCTTTGAGCTATATGATGTATGAGAGAGTAAGCCCCTAAAGCCTACTTTATAAACTAATGATAAGTAAAGGCTTAAAGATATTAAAGAGAGAGTTCAAGCTTAGCACCGAGTGGATATGTACAATAAGGAAAATACCCCTCCGCTAATGCAATATGTTGGGTCATCTTAGTGATACTCATGAGATAAAAGCCTCTCTGCTAATACAATAGGTTGGGTTTCTAGAAGCAATATCACTATCCTTTAACTACGTGTCCCCGTAGGTTCTAGCTAGCGGATCCACCTAGATAGCTATTATGTAGGTTCTACATTGCTGAGTAGAACACCTTCTTTTGGTGTGGGGTTATATGACACTGGAGTCAATGTAGCTCACATAGTATATGTCGGTTATGACTATGCCTCCCAAAAGTTAAGAAATGAACTAAGATAAGAATATAAACTCTGGTCAAGATTCCTTGAAGAGTTACTTAGTGTAGGACTGTAGGTAGGACTATGGACCTTACTTATGCATTGCACAAGTGAACTTTAGGGAAGGTTATGATTAGGTTCCTTTATAAAATAAGAAATATGGTTCATGTATGTTGATATGAATGCATGTTATGGTTGATTTTACTTAAGTTAAGACATGAATTATGATTATGCATGTAAATCACACTTATGACTTCTAAATGGGTTTTCTTAGTACATGTGTAGGTATGGGACTCCATGTGTACATTGCACAAGTAAGCTTGTGAAAGGTTTGTGAGGTTGGTTTACCTATGATATGAACTAAATGGGTTATGACTAAGATGTAATGAATGAAAGAGTTCTTATGTGAACATTAATAATGTATGTTGGTCTTTTGTCTAAGGTTAAATGTATGTTCCATATCTTATTGAATGTGATGTGCGTAAGTCTAGGGTGACTTCATAGGAACACTTGGTGTCAGTATAGTTATGGGATGCTACTTGTATATTGCACTAGTGTGACTTGGGGTTGTCGTAGGTGATGGTTATTATGTGAAAGTTATGTTTCATGATATGCTATGTCCTTATGAGTGTATGTACTTTAATTGTTGAAGGTTGTATGAATGCTTACCCTTGGTGACCTTAAGGTGATACTTTGGTATGGATGGTGGAATAGGAAATTATTTATGAAAAGCACTAAGTATTACGCAAGGGTTCCTTTAGGTAAAGGAGTTATGGTAAAAGGGAGAGGTAATGTATTGGAGATATTGAATGTGTCTTAACGTGATAAATGACTTTATGTGTTGTGAATGGTAACATTGTCTATTATGATGTATTTGAACTATGTGGTGCTTATTGTATCAAATGCTTATGAAGTTTATCTAAAATACATGATGCATGGTCTCTAACTAAATGTTCTCTTTAAAGCATGCTTTTGTACGGTTGTCATACTTAGTGCATTATTATATTGACACCATTCTTCTTCATCTTTTTACACAAAGTGTAAGTGGTGGTGGCTTATGGACCTTTCTTAGAATAAAATGCTTGGATTTCTATTCCGAAGTTCAAGTGTGCCCGAAATGATTCAATGACCTTCATGTCAAGAGTTTAAATTAAGTTCATGTAATAGTATAGAAATATTCTTTCGTATTGTTAAGGGCCATGTCCCTATTGTGTTGTAGTCGTGTTGTAAGATAGCTACATCGAGACTTAGTACTTCCATTTTATAAAAGGTTTTAAATGAGATGACTTTTAGTCTTGTGTTCTGGTAAGAAAAAGTTTTTAAATTTTCTGCTATTTTATGTCTCTGTGATGAAAAATGTCTAAGGGCTTGTATAAGACCTCCGAGAGGTCAAATACGTCGTGTTACGTCTTGGGGGCTAATCCCGATACATTACACTATTCAGGATAGCATTCAAAGCTTTAAGCGTCTAAATGGCAAGCCTCTGCACAAAACATGGCTATAGTTAAAAAAGCTGGTGTTACAATGCCCAACCCATGGTTTGTTTGATAATATGCTCATGCATTACTTCTACCGGAGTTTTGATTTGGTAAACAAAGGTGTTGCGGACCAACTCTCAGCCAGAGGCTTAATGTAGCAACCTTGTGCAGTAGCAACTCAACTTCTTGATGGCATGACAACCATCAACAAGGCATGGTATACTCGCGAGGACCAAGTCTCTCTTGTCACCTCTCAGCTATCTAAAAAGCAAATTGAAAAATACAACTAGAGAGACCAAAACATGGCCAATATTATGACATAACTTGATATTCTATCAAAGAATGTCATGGGGGCTGGTGCCCGTGGTGTCAATGCTATGGGAGTCGGGAGCACTAGTCTTGATGAAAGGAAGGTCAAAGATCTGTATAACGAGGAGGTGAACTTTATAGCCAACCAAGATGGTGGATATAGTTCAAACTACCCTAGAGAGGGTGGAAATCAAGATTGGTGTAGCTATGAAAGATGAAAATATAGAGACCGTGAATGGAGAGACCGTAATCCAAACTGGAAAGATGGGGAGAAAGATTGATATGTGCCTCCACATGAGTGTCAGAAGACAAAACATTCAAAAGGTGGAAGGTCTTACTCTTGCATATACTCAACAAGGTTGAAGGGTTAGACAAGAAGCTGAAAGGCATAAAGGAGGATGTGTCCACCCTTAATCAGACCGTTACCTCCCATTCAGTTTCGATCAAACACTTGGAAACCCAGATGGGTCATGTCTCATCTCACCTAAACCTAAGACAGCAAAGGGGTTTGCCTAGTCATACCATGGATAACCCCAAGAATGAGGTTCGAAATGGCTTGTGTCGTGCCACAATGTTAACTAATGCACTGTTCGGTAGGCAACCCAAAAACCTTTATTTTCTTTTATGCGTATTTTGATAAATAATAGTGTGTTAGTTGTGCAGGATGAAATGTGTAAAGTTCGAGGGAAGATGGGTTTTATAAGCAAAATTACAATTCAGCAGTTCGCCGAATATGTAAGTGACCCAGATCCAGTCTGCTGTTAGAATCAAGGCAATGTTGCGCTAGAGTCTGTACAACTTGGCGAGCCCAAGAACTATTGGAGATTCGATCAACGGATCGGTAATACTAACCTACTCCGTCATTTGGATTTCCAACATTGAATGAGAATTTTGTAAAACTCGGCGAGGTAAGCGATTATTTGGTGCACCGCCAAATGGTTGGGCGACCACAAGTAACGTCACTAAATAGGTAAGAACTGGATGGTTTTTTCACTCAAAGGCTTAAACTCTTAAACTCCTCAAGCTTCCCTCCCTCATTTTTCATTCTTCAAACTCACACATGTACCTCTATCTTTCACCTTTCTGCACCCATATCATATTTTAGTTGATTGATTTGTGCTCGGATTTGAATTGCATTGCAGTCTAGCATCTTAAACACATCCTAATCAACACAAAAGGTTGGTTTCCGCACCCTAATTCCCTTTAATTGATTATTTTTCTTAAATGTAATAACATTATCTTGTTCATGTGTGCTAGATCTGTTTGGTCGAATTGTTGCTTACCTATTTTGGAGTTCAATTATTTTGACTTTAATAAGTAAAATGTTTGATTCCTGAAAATTGTGCCTTAAAATATATGAAAAGCATGGGATTTGCCTAATTTATTCTGGGTATAGGGTTAATTTGAGGGTGCGTGATTTGATTTTGTTTTAAGGGTTGCAGGGTTGGGTTTGGAATTGATAAATTGGAATGTTTGGCGAGCTGGGTCGAGCTCGCCGAACATACTCGACATTTCTCTTTATGTCCCCATCTCACCCTTAGTTACATGATAATTGAATTGAAGATTTTGTACTTTTCAGCGAGAAATCTAAAGTCGTCTAGTACATTTGGCGGTTCGCCGTAATTACTCTTGTTCCCCCTTTGTCTGCACATTTGTACCCTCTAGGCACTGCATTCGACGCATCACTAAGTAGTTGAGCAATTCACCAATTGTTTTGGCGAAACATTTTCTATATCTTAACTTCCATACTTTTGTTCTAACTCTTTTTTCAAGGTTAGTGCATATATGACCAGGCCCGAAGTATCTTGAAGAATTATGCCATCCCAACAAATCAGAGCAAAGAACTTCAGGATCAAAAAGCAAAAAATGCTCCCACACAGATAATGAGGGGCAAAAGTCAAGTTCCAGTAAGAGGACAAATCTGTTGGACTCTGTTATTCCCTCAGGGAGACGTGGCTTTTTCAGAGCAGTAGACTCCTTCATGGAAGCTCATGGCAGGGATAATTGCAACAAGGCAGTTGCCTCTAAATCTCTGAAGTGACTCTGGAAGCTATCGGCCCCTTTCAGTCTTACAAATCCAGCACTGAAGCCCAAACAGATTAAGCTACTACGTAGATACGATCCCTCTCTACCTTATTCTCTGTTTTTCTCTAACATCTACTTTTGGATACTTTTGTTTACATTTTATGACAAACGCTTTTTATTTTTGGTGGAGTGAGGCCCACCTTTTGTGTGACTACTTTTTATTTGTGGGTTGTCTATTTTACATCATGGTTTATATTGCTTGTGCGATTATTTGAGCTTATGGATCCTTTAGATTTTTAAATTTGCGAAACAATTTTCACCCTTTTGAAAAAAAATCATTTTTTGAATGTTTTCGCCACCTCTTGTGTTGAAAGTGATTGTTCTCATACAAATTTACGTCTCGGTTTTGATCAATACTGATGACTTAAATAGTATTGTCAATCAAACAAACATGATTGTACAATGACAATGAGATCAAATGAAGTTGTATAGAAAATATGTGAACTCTTGGCATCTCATTGTGATTAGCCATGGATCGAATTGATCTCTCTTGCGATGATAGTTAAACACTATCAAATGTGTAGTCTTATTTGGCTTTAAGTATCGATGCCTTGTTTGATGAGCTCACCTAGAATTTTCCCCTAGTCTGATTGATTTAGTAAGGTGTGCTTTTGAGATGTTCCTAGACAACTTTAAAGAGTGTGAGCAAATTTGCCATACACCTCTTTTGTGACCTACCGTGAGCATGTGAAACTTTGTTTAACACCCCTTGAGCCTTACCCTTCTTTGGAAGAGAAGTTGTGAAAACCTAGACTTTTATTCAACCACCACCTATAATCCTCATGACTCTTGGTTAAATGAATATCCAAGTTAAGCCAAAAGCTTAAGTTGGGGATGTGGTGAAAAGGAAAAGGAGAAGTCAAGAAGTGCAAGAAAAGTCTCCATGAACCATGGTGTTGCAAAGAAATGGAAACCCTCGATATAAAAAAGGGGAAAATAAAAAGAAAAAGGAAAGAAAAAGAAAGATAAAGGAATAAAAATCCAAAGAAATTTGGGTTTCCAATCAATCCATGGAGTGAAATAATAGGATAACTTAGAACCACTAAAGAGAAAAATTGATAAAAGAAGGTGAGAAATGGAAGTGTTGAAAGCTCACAGTTCATGAGGATTTTTAGTCACTAAGCTTAAATGACCATACTTTTGTACTCGACCCTATTAAAAGCCTTAGAAAGACCTTTTTGATCTTGAGTAAGCCGAAACGATCTTGATAAGAAAATGACAGCAAACCTATGGGTGTAAGCATGCATTCTGTTCCTCTATATGAGTGTGAGCGTTGATTCTGATTCCTTATATTAATTTATTAGCTAATGTAAGGGAATGTGGATTCATTCTTTGTGTGAGGGCATTCTAATACTATTGTTGAACTTGAACTGACAATAGTATCAAATATCGTGAGCATGAGAATCTTTGGTAATGGTGTGTCACAACTTTAATCTTTGAGTACACAATTGATCTTTTCATGAGTAGTTTGAGTCTTGTTGTGTACGTTTATGATTGAATCTTGTGTACCACTTTTTTAGACATCCACTTTGAACAACTGAACTTAGTTTTACTTGAGGACAAGCAAAAGTTTAAGTTCGAGGTGTTGATGAGTCCATAAATTTTACTCCTTTAGGGGTTTATTTTTATAGAAATAGTGTTCTCAAACGCTTATTTAGGAAACTCACAAGTTTCATGTATTTGAAGTTTAAGTGCAAGTATGGCCACTTACCCGCAAAAGGGAACAAAAAGGTTGAAAAGAATGAAAAAGCTAAAGCTTGAGCTTCACCAAGTGCATTTGGTGAATCGCCGATGGGAAGAACTCTGCCTTTTGTTCCAGCACGTGAAGCCATGAAGGAAATGGATAGGCGATGAAAAGAGGAGTCGGCGCTTCACCGAATAGTTTTGCGATGCAATGCTATACCGCCTAATGGTCCAGAACATTAAGATATTGAAGGCAAGCACAAAATGGCGATGAGACAGAATAAGGGAGATTCACCTAGTCATTTGGCCATCATGACTAACCTCGCCGAATAGTTCGCTGCACCACTAATTTTGAAAGCTATAAATACTAGTCTTAGTAGAAGAGGAACAGACCCAAACTTTTCCCAAGTTTTTGTCTTAAAATATTATTTTCTCTTAAGTTTGGAGAGGGTTTCTGGGAGACTTGAAGAAAAGAGTCCATCTTCCCCAAGTTGGAAGTGGGTCTTCTCTAAGTTGGAAGTGGGTCGTCTCTGTTCTTCTTCCTTTGCTTGAATCAAGGTTTAATTTCTTATGCATATTTAATTTCATTATCATTTTAGTTGTATTTTGTTATTGCTTGATGTGTGGCTAAACCCCCCCATTCTTGGGGTGTGATTCAGCAAATATGAGTTGATATTCTTGTTGGGTCTTGCTTGCTAACAGGTTAGATATGCTTCAATGGTGATTTGACCTTGTGTTTGTGGTTTAACTTAATGGGTTTGTGGTTGCAAATACAAACTCACCAATGTTTTTTTTGCTTGCCCGAGAGGGAGGTCGCGAAACCAAGACCACTAGACTGATGGCCTAATGAGGGGTCGACATGAGGTTCAACCCGAGAGGTGAGACCTTGTCCCATATCCTAACACTCAGCTTGACAGAATGAGTGGGCTAAGGTGTAGGCTGGTCTACATACGGCAAATAGGTGTCTGAGAAGAACGCATTTAAAACGGGGTAAGTTGCTCGAGAGGAAACTTATTTCCATCTAAAACTTAGCCTAGTCGCCAATACTATCTTCCAAATTTCCTATCGAAAGCATGTAACCAACTATTTATCTCAACCTGTATTGCGATCACACCCCAACAACTTCTCCTCATACTTGATTTTCCTTATTTTTTTTTTACCATTTTTACTTTACTTGTGAAAAAACCCCAATTACTATTTGTCACTTTTGTGTCACCCTCCTTTGATTTACAATGTTTTTACTTTTTAATCTCTTTATCTACAACTAATTGACTAATTAGAATGAAATTCGATCTTACTACATACTCTCAAAACCGCTCCCTTGGGACACAACCCCAATCCTTGTTTGGGTTACTAAACTATCAACGATAGTTAACACTAAAACCGTAGGTTACTGTCGTTGGTCATGATAAGCCTCAATATCCTCTTCTATCTCCTCATTACGCAGGAGGGTTCTCATTCACATGAGCATCAACTACTACCTCATTCCCAACAAGTGCTACCTTTCCACTACCTCTACCCCTAGTTGTTCCTCTATCCCTACCTCGACCACAACCTCTTGCTGCAGGTTTCTCAATTGGAGCATTGATGAGGGCTGCAGGATGAACACCCTTGAACCTTGTATTAACAATTTGTTGACAGAAAAGTGAAGGATGTTAGATACCAATTCGTATCGACATATACCAATTAAAATCAAGTTACAGCACGAAACAGACAAGAGAAATATAGACATTTCCTAAAGTCCTATAGCCTCTCAAAGAAAAGTAAATGTGTCCTTGTACCGTTCTGAAAGACTCTATTAGACTCATTTTGGTACATCAAGATCAACTAAGCTAGTCTGTGATACCAACTTTGTGATGATGCATACCATCGTGATTGGCACCCAAACTATCCTTTCGGTGGGGGAACCACTACTACTACCCAAACCAAGCAACTAGACAAAAAGTAAGAGAAATTAAGTTATGGAAGCAAGTTAGTTAACTAACAAATACGGAATTTAAATACCTAGAATTTTAAAGTCAATGTACCAAAACATCTAACAAGATCCATAAATCTAACGAAGAAGGGATACATCCCTAACTAATGAACTATTCAACTATCTAAACAATGCCTCAGTTCGGAAACGGTGGACATAGACGAAAGAGAACTCCATGGCAGCCTGAAAGATGCGGCTCACCCTTGACGTCGATGTAATGATCTGTAGTCTCCTAAGCGAGGTATGTCAATAACCTCTTGAAGATGCCCTGTACTCAACAAAAATAAGAGCAAGTGCAGAATAAGTACTCAACCACCATGTACTCGCAGGATAACGCGGCTATCCTGCTAGTGTAATTTCAAAAAGTCAAACAAACATTATGATCACATACATATGTATCAACCTATACAACACTATCAACACAAAAATTCGACAACACATTACACATGATTATCATATCATTAGTCCTCTTACGGAATACAATCCCAAAATGTTAGCTTGCAAGAATGTGGCCAGCCGATCCCAAACTATACCAGAACCTGGAAACCGATCCAATATTGTGTAGGAACGTGGCAACCCGATCCAAAATTATGCCAAAACGTGGCAACTGATCTAGTTAGCTTGCCGTAATGTGGCAAGATTATTCCTATTCACACACCACAATCACAATCACGAGTATATCATCAAGATCTTACATTTATATCATGATATCATACTACATCATTCATTACAACATGTGTGATCAATATTCCAACATTCATATGCATACAAGAATCATAATGAAGCAAGAACATGAATACATCATACAATCATCAAATCACAACAATCACCTACCTCGAAACAAGCTTGAAATCCTAACAAGCTTGATCCTTCCCTTTTCGGATTCGTTCCGCTTGTTCTTTGTCTACATGCAATTAATAACATACGAAAATCAATAAACAATCACTAATTAACCGGACTACTAACAATGCTTACAACCCTTGATCATGCCCATGATCTCTAGTATCTGCATTAGGGTTCTTTCCACCATAAAATTTATCAAAAAATCCTTCCCCATCAATATTGACCATTAAATTACGTTCTACAGATCCGAAAAATGGATCCGGGGAGTTGAAAACTTACCTTTAGCCTCAAGAATGGTGAAAATGAGTTAGGGTCACCGAGGGTCGTTCTTTAGCTCTATAAGTCAAAAATTGCCAAATAAGGTCGTTTAGGGGTTTATAAACGACTTAATTTGTGCCTATCCCACTACAGCAACACCCATCCTGCTGTAGCGGCTTGAAATCCTGCTACAACGACATTTTTAAAACAGTGAGCCCTCCCCGAATATCTACGATTTTAAGTCCCGTCTTATCCGCCACAATGGCCACCATCCCGCTACAGCGACACAAAGAGAGAAAGAAACTTCTCAGAAGAATTTCAATTCCTCCCCTTTTACAACATAATCTTAACCCATTACGCCCAGAAAATACCCTTAACGCTAAGATCGACTTTTAGAGATCTATTCATCCAAATTCGATTTCGTAAAGTCGTACAGATTTTTTAACAAGTTATCTAACCGATTATGTAATTAAATTCATATTTATTCCTCCTGATTGCTACCAGATTTCCCTACACCTTGATGACTCCAATTTCCTCAAAATTTTGAGAAGGTTGGAAAAATCCTAACAGTACGAAAATTTTTGGCCTCAATTTTTCCCTCGCTGGCATTTCTTTAACGATGAAACCCGGTCGTTACACCGAAAGAACTCATATGTGTGTCCATATATAAGAACAAACAAACATCTTGCACATACAGTTACTAGATGCAATTTTACTTGCATAACTCAAATCATGCCTCGACGCCTACCATCAGGATCATGACCCCCAATAGACGTTCCACCACCCCACCATCAATGCGTCAGTGAGGAACAATTAGACATACCATTTTTGCTCCGTTGATCAACCAACCCAATGGTGGCTTGAGATGGGTCTTACTGGCCATTCAATGGAGTTTACCTTTCAAATGAGCAATAACCAAGATATAACTCTGGACATCCAAGACCCCATATTTATGGCTCAAATTATAAATAAAGGAATGAGGTATGATCTAGAAGCCTTCAACAACTGAATAAATTTCCCGAGAACCGAACTCCAGTTTTTTACCCCTAATAACCCGAGGTGACAGTATTGGTAACAAACAACCCGATTCAGATCCCAATTTCCGTTCATTCAAGCAATACTCATGACACCCCACCTTCATACCAACAATAAATTTAAGTAGATAGAACTCCTCTTCCATTGATGGAACTGCAACAAAAGATTCGCCCAAAAATGTATCTTCTTATCCATGAAATCCTTCATCGTAGTGGATGAATACATAAGACAATACATACTCATGTGCGCAGTAAGACTAAGAAAGTGAACCATGGATATAAGAGTCATAACAAATCCTAATCCAAAAAAATTGGAGTGTTTTTAGTACCAACACTTTTTCCAGTTCAAATAGATGAAGACGATGAAGAACCCCACAATATGAGACTAATGAAATGGAATTGTTGTGGCTTTGAGCAATCCGACTTTCGTAGAAGTTATCGTTCTATGCTTAACTACCATAGACTAACCATGATTTTGCTCCTTGAGACTCACATGACGCACCACAAACACATAGCTAATAACTTTAGCTTCACTGATATAGCTAATGTTATGGCTATTGGAGGTTGCGGAGGTATGACACTAGTCTGGAAAAAGGACTCCATTGTTGTCGATGGGCTTGTAAGGAACGATGAGGAGATACATTGCACCATTAAGACGTTTTTATGAAGTTTTGATGATTGGGTTAGTAAGACTCTAAATAATAAGTACTCGGGCTAACACATTTGAAACAATTTAATAAGGATAAGGATAAATGACCAGAAAATTTGGTCAGTATATGGCCAGAAACTTATAAAAAATATAATATCTTTTTTAATTTAAAATAAACTGATCTTTTTTTCATGTCTTAATTAAATTATATTAGAGTTAAAAGGCTAAAATGTTCAAATGAATAAAATAACATAGCTAAAATATAATTCTAGCCAAATTCATGCCAAATTTTCTGGGCAAAAGAATTTTTCCATTTAATAAATACTTTTCATAACATATTTATTCAAGAATAAGTGAAAGCACGTAAACAAGCTTGTCAACATTCAATACTTCATTCATTGCACAATCAACTTCTTTTACCTATTCATTATTTAACACTGAAGTGTAGAATTCCATGTCTTAATGACGTTAATTCTAAAACTAAATTATATTATTTTACTTATTCCTTCTTTAACATCGTTGAAAAAGAAGTGAAAATTAATATTGGTGTTTCACTTCATATCAAATTCAAAATACAAACATCCAGTATTACACATATTCATATATACACTATGAAACTAACATCTAGTTTATTTTCTGACTACCAACTTACATTTTACCAGATTAACATATTTTGATCATGTCAAACTTCGAAAATCACTCACATAACTAGAAATTAATTATCTACACCATTCATTTAGGCCTCTTAAGGTTTCGGGGCTCGAGGGTCTTCACCCTTTTCTTAGAATAAATTTTTTGGAACATTACCAATTATGCCTTTGTTGTCTCCTTTGTCAAATAAACAAACCATGGGAAATACCAATATTGTAATGTTGGATCGGGGATAAAAAAATGATATAATGCATATACTTCGACAAGATGAATGCATGTAAATTATGAGATTGCTAACCAATCATCAATATTTACCTAGACACATGACAAGATGGAGCAGGAGGGGATCAACTCACCGCGCGAAACATACATTTTAAAGCATGCATTACATAGATGTAAAGTAAAAAATAATAAAGAAATCTTGCTTTCTAAACAAAAAAACACTTGTGAAATATAACACAAAGTTCATAATTAATTGCTTAAATGTAAAACAAACACAACACACATGTGTTTGAAAATATTATTAATGAACAGAGATAGTAACTCATATTTATGTACACACTAATTCAAATCTTTTTATTACATTAGTGAGATCATTTATTTAAGAAAGAGAGAAAACAAAGTTTGGAGGTTGTTTTTTTTAAATATTTTAAACTTGAGAGTACATTTAGAGTAATAAAAGAAGTTAGCAAGAAATATTCGTAAAGTAAACAAATGAAATTCATTTGTTGAGTCATTGCACTTAGCTATTTTTCCTGGTCTAAGATCACTATTATCTATGACTGATCTGTTGCTAAATTTTACATATTAGTTAAAATTTGCTTTAAACTTAATTATTTTCTGAAGAAAGTGGAAATATTTCTTGCTAAATTTGGCATATTAGTAAAAATTAGCTTTATAATTATTTTCTAAAAAAGGTGGGAATATGCCTTGCTAAATTTTGCATATTAGTTAAAATTAGCTTTATTTTTTTTTCTTAAAAAGAAAGGAATATGCAATATCTAGTTAAATCCAAATAGTAAAACATCATCCTCTTAAATTTAATCAAATATTTTATTTAAACACTCTAACTAAATTATGTTTCAATTGAACATCTTAACTTCTAACAAAATGTTCTAATTTGACTCTTTCAATTCATGTTTTCAAAATATAATTGTGCGTATTTTCATTCGTCTATTAGACATTTGAGTTAATCACATAAAAATATCTTTTCTTTTAATTACATGCATCAACTTCGAATAGAAAATGTTTGAAGTTTTACGATTTGTTAGGAATTAATGTATTTGATTAACATATGACTTAATTCAGATGTTTAAATGAAATAAACTTACTAATTTAAGGTCTAGTTATTCTAAAATTGACCAATAATAAAAGATCTTGTCCCTATTAATGTATTTTGAAAGAGGATAAAGATAATCCAAATATACAAGCTACCAATATATATAGATAGTAAAAGGAACTCATATATCTCTATTGAAATATAACAAGGAAACCAAACATTTAATACATTCAATTACCACCTTCATTTATACTTAAAAAAATATAAATAATGTCTCGTGTACCATCACACCTTCGTCGACATTCCACCTCCCCACGACCACCACCACCACCACCAACTCCTCAACCGTTAATATTCAGCAACAACATTCCCAGTTCTATTGATCAACCACCGCAATCATGGCTAGAGATGTTTCTCTCCGACAATTCACTAACCTTTAGTTTCCATTTGGATAACCAAGACATAATTATGGACCTTCGAGAAACCGCATACGTGGACCAGATTATAACCGAAGGAGAATAAGGTTGGGAATAAAAGCTTACGATAACCATATGAATATCCCAGGGACTAAACTCCCTTTTTATCACCCCGAACAACTAGGGGGGCCAATACTTTCTCCCCTGATTCAATCCAAGGTTAATCAACTAGGATTCTAATCCAGATCCCAACTTCTGACCCTTCCAACACTGATACTCACGACAATATCCAACAAATTGAAGATGACAAAACTCCTTTACCATCCAAAAAGGAATTCACCCAAATATGTATGTTTTCAACTTCGTGAAATACTTCATCATAAAGGAGGAATATATATATATAAAAATACATCCTTAAATGCCTAGTATGACTTAACAAGTGCACCATAGATATCAGAGTCATAACAAACCCTAACTCTAAAAAACAATTGTAGTACTTTTAGTACCAACAGTTATGAACCTTCTAGATGATGAATACAAAGAAGATGAAGAACCTACAAAAATGAGTCTAATGATTTGGAATTGTAGTGGGTTCGAGCTGTCTGATTTCCGTATAAGTTTTCGGTCCATGTATGACTACTATCTCCCAACTATGGTTTTGCTCCTGGAGACTCAAATGACACATCACCAACACCTCGCGGATGACTTTAGCTTCAATGATATAGATAATGTACCCGAGTTTGAAGGTTGTCGAGGAATGTCACTAGTCTGGAAAAAGGAGTTTGTTGCTGTCAATGGATCTGTAATCAACAACGAGAAGATACATTCCACAAGTAATGTACAATGACGTTGTTTAATTTTATGCTAGTTCAATTATAATAGTATTATATATCAATTTCGTATAGAATTTTATAAATAATGTTGTTTTCTGCTAGACTTTAATTAAATTTTGATAATAAAGACAAAAAAAATTAATTATTTGGGGGTAATGTTATTTTATATAGTCATATAACTATGAACTTTTCTCTTAGAATGCAGCTGAAATTTGGTTTTTATTCGAAAAGTCATTCATGAACTATAGACTTTTCTCTCAAAAAGTTACTCAACTTTGATTTTTAACCCCAAAATCACTCAACAATGCAAATACTTTTCATCGAACGAACCATACCATGTCTGTAGAATGTAAGTTGGTAAGCATATCACTAGATCATAGTTATGTAGAGTAAAAATCCGTGTAGTATAGATGATTTTATAATCACAGAAGCATTACATTTTGTGCAAAAAGTATTATTTATCCATCAATGTGAAGTTTTTGGCATAATAATAGTGAAAACAATTTTAGTGTGTTGATGATTGTGTGGCAATTATTGTATCTAGTTTTGATAGTAGAAATGCAAGTCATACAATAACAGAAATGATTTATGTTGAAAAGTTCACAAAATGGGAGGGCTTAATGAAATAAACTAATGATCAATAATAGGATCAAAAACTATTAATTTCTACATCAAGATTAAATAATATATGACCTTTTCCCCCTTTTAAGTTCTCCAACATTTTGAAAACTATAATTGCATTGTCCGAGACATGATGAATTTTAAGGAAGTTATATTATGTTGGACTAATTAATGAGTGTACTTAAAAATGATTTGATGCAAGCAACAATTATTTTTGTTATTACTTTTTAGATAGAATGACATAGTCCAATGAGTTATATTCTATTAGATTAGTGAGTAGTCACATTTATTTACTTTAGGTATAAGATGTAGTAGGTTTGGTTAATCCATGTTGAGACACTTCTTTCGGATAAAACAATTTTAACAAGGGAATAAGAAAGATCTTAGTGATGTTTCACTAATTATTGTAAATGTAAAAAGTGATGATTGGAGTAAAAAAAAAAATTGAAGTGCTTGATGAATCGAATGACATTTATATTATGAATTTGATCTTCACTATATTAATATTTATATTATTAATTTGATCTAGTCATAGCACCAATAATAATTTTTCACTATTTTTACGGTGATGTTAAAGAGTGAATAGGTGAAAATATTTACTGTTAGCATCACCGACTTAAGGCATATAATTTCTAATTTTAATTTTATAAATTCCTCTTATATTAATCGGGAGTATGATTCAGCTTGAAATTACTTGCTTTTTCAATAATTATGTGAAGAAGATAATTGGGAAAATAATGAAGAATTGAATGCCTACTATTTTAGGATTTTCGCCTTATTCTTGAATAGATTAGAAGAAGTGCTTATAGTTAAATAGTGCATCGCAGACCAAGATGATTTATATATTTAGAAGCTAGCCACTCCAAACATTAAAATTTCATTAAATCTAGAAAAAATAAAAGAAACTAACAAAATTTATTAATTGTCATAAATTGATACCCAGTACTACTATAATTGTACTTACATCAAATGACATCATAATATTACTTTTAATCAAAATTCAGAAATGCAACTATTTATGATGGTGTCGTTGTGATGGTGTTTGAAATGGTATTGTTGAACATTTGTGGTTAAGCCATTGATGATGGTGATGGTGGTGCAGGGATGGTGGAATTGAAAATGGTATTCTTGAATACAAGCGATTGAGGGATTGGTGATACTGATTGTGTTGGGATGGTGGACTTGAAAATTGTACCGTTGCATCAAAGCAATAAAGGAATGGTGGTGATGGTGGTGGTGGTGGTGATGCTGATGGAATGGTGGTTGATTGTCGACGATGGCGTGATGAACGTGATGGTAGACGAGCCATGATTGCAAATGCAAATGATAGTTAAAATTGTACGCGAGAGAAGTTTTTGTTTCCTATCTTATAAATCGGCGGAGCAAGTTATGAGCCCCTGCGTCTTATTTATAGCTATTAACTTGTATACCTGGATTATGTATATCTCTTCCAAGATTTATATTAATAAGATTGGAAATAAATATTTTATTATTAGTCAACTTTATAAGAATGAGTTGGAATATTTATACAACATAGATTTTTTTGCAAACTTTGTATTTACTTGTATATTCCCACCTTCTTTTCCAAAGAATTTAATGAAATTTTTTAATTAATATGACTTATTTAGCTATAGATGAGTCAAATATTATAGTAATCTAAAATTTTGAAGGTAACAACAATAGCTTTTTATCCTCGTTTATATATTTTTAATTTTATTTCTATGGTCTAATATAAGATTTTACTAAATTGAGTTTTCTCTTTTTTTTTTTATCATGGAACATCATTTGACTAGTATTGTAAAATTGACACTTATTTAATAATTTAAATTTAAACTATTTAAAAATAAATAAATATGTGGTGCTCGATTATTGGTGATAATTTAATTAATTAATATAATCTAGAAACCCTTACATTACCCACTCATTAATAATTAAACCCGACCCAATTAATAACCCCGCCTCAAATTATAATTATCCACATATTAAACAAAACCCTTCTTTTCCAACTTCGTCTTCTTCCCAGTAAATTTATTTCTAAATTTGTAAGATCAGGTCTATAAGAAGACCACGAGCAAGCTCCCTGGATGAGAGATTTTGAATTGGACGCATTAGTTCATTTCCATACCTAAACTTAATTTTTTTTAGCTTACCTGATATATTATCTATATCTAATATGCACTAATCAACATAATGTTGCATACATCATTTGGTGCGGGTTTATTAATTGAGTGGGCAATGGATGGTTGAAGGGTTTTGTTTACTAAAATACCCTTGATTAACTAAACTTGAAAAATATGCCCATCAAATTCTTTTTTAAATTGATATGCCAACCTTCATTTAAGCGAATTCATATAGGAATTTTCCTCTTGTTATCATGTAATATTTTAATATGGAAAAAATCCTCTTCCATCTCCAACTGCACCAAGCATTCCGTACCAATGGTGACTCCATTTCTAGGGTGTAAACTTCTTCCATCTCCAACTAAAGAAAAACATAGATATTATAAACCCGGGAAGAATTTGACTGGAAAGAAGACAACATTGGAACGAGAGGGTGAAGCGTTTTGTTTAATAGGTAGACAATTATAATTTGAAGCGGGTTTATTAGTTGGGTCAGGTTTAATTAGTAATGGATGAGTAATTAGTAGGTGTATAAGTTATATTATTAATTAAATTATAACAAATAATTGAGCGCCACATATTTTTAAAAATATTTAAATAATTTAAATTTAAAAGAGTTAAATAAGTTGTCAATTTTGGACCCAAAGGTGGATGATAAGGGTTTCTGGAGTCAATAGGTGGATAAATGGTAGTTTTGTACCATTTCTAATATTTCAAGGATATTGTAGGTCTAGTATGTTTCCTTTATAATCTTTTGATAAAAATAGATTCTGACCATCAGTATTTGTCTAAACAGATAACAAGTGAAGAGAGGAAGGGGATCAACTTAGCACATGATAATGACATATACATTTTAATTATTTATTACGCCAATATAAAGTAAACACATATAAATAATAACAAATAACTCTTGTATTGTTTTTCTTATAAAAAAACGCATGTGAAATAAGTGAAATTCATCATTAATTTCTTCTATGGAAAATGAATAAAACTTATATGTGTATGAGAATATCAATCATTCGTACAAATAGTAAATGATTAATGAAACTCACATTTATCGTGTAACCACACAAATTTAAACTCTATTATTGAATCAATAAATTATTTATTTAAGAAAGAGACAAAACATAGTTTAGAGGTGTTTTTGCACTTTTTAAAACATGAAGAGTATATTTAGTGTATAATGAAAGAAGCTACAAGAAATATTTGTAAACTAAACACAAGAGAGTATTGATGATTCATTGAACTTACCTTTTTTTCTCATTCAAGATTACTATAATCATCCACTAATCTATTGCTAAACTGTCATATTAATTAAAATTTGCCGTCAAATTATATGAAAAAGAAGGCGGAAATATGACATATGCTGATATGCAAGTAAATTCAAAGCGTAAAAAATCCTTAGGTCAAGTCATTCTTATAAAGTTGTCCAATAAAATAATATACTCACCAATTTTATTCATGGAATGGAATCTAAAAGAAATATACATAATCTAGGTATACAAGTTATTGCTACAAATAAGTAGCAGGAGCTCATATCTTTCTTCACTCAATTATAACAAGGAAAACAAAACATCTCTCACATACAATTACCAAATTTATTCATACTTACAATCAAAATTAATTAATATTTGACCTAAGGGACGTTTTTTCCCTTTGAAGTTCTCCAACATTTCTTAAACTATAATTGCATAGTCTAGACATGATGAATTTTAAGGAAGCTATATTATGTTGGACTAATTAATGATTGTACTTAAAAAAGATTTGATGCAAGCAACAATTATTTTTGTTATTACTTTTTAGATAGAATTACAGATTCCAACGAGTTATATTCTATTAGATTAATGTGTAGTCACATTTATTTATATCAGGTATAAGATGTAGTAGGTTTGGTAAATCGATGTTGAGCTAGTCCTTTCGAATAAAAAATTTTAACAAGGAAATACTAAAGATCTTAGTGATGGTCCACTAATTTTGGTAAATGTAAAGGACGAAGATCATCCTAACACAAGACCTTAAAAGACTTAAGTGATATGAATAGTTTTTTTGTTCAAGTCAAAAGCATTATATTTTGACAAAAGAAAATTTTTAATCTATCAAAATTATGTTTTTACATACTACTTATGAAAACGATTAAAGCGTGTCGATAATCACATTACAAATTGTTGTTGAAAAGTTTTTTTAAAAGAAAAAAACTCGAAGGCTCGATGTCACGAATGATTATATTTTTCCATTTCATCTTTATGTTTCTATTTTTGAAAATAATATATATATATATATATATATATATATATATATATATATATATATATATATTGTGTACTGATATGACAATGGGTACTGACAACTCAAAATCCTCATAAATCATATCTTGCCAAAATGGGTACATGATCATACTTTTTAGATGCATCCTTATTGCTTAGTGGATCCACTTAGTTAATAGACATTACACCCCAAAAAAATACATGACAATTCTAACAGCGTTGGTGAGATGATGTATCATCACCTAGCAATGATGGTTATCAGTTAAAGAAACTGCCGATAGAGTTAAAATTGTATTTTAATATATCAATTATTATGGTGAGTTCAAACATGAGTAAGTATTTTGTAAAACTTTATGTAATTTAACTCCTTTATTTCTTTACATTCAATAAAAGTATTATTATCTATTGTAATATTTTCATTTAGTCATTCGACCTGCAACTTTTTGTGATGCAAACACAGGTATTCAGGATTGTCAACGGGCGCTCCATTGTGATCACTCTGCACTCCAGACAGTTTTGGTGAGCCTCCTTTCATTATGGAGGACTTCACATTTACTTATAATTTAGTGCATTTGAGGCAACATAGGTCTTGTCCTAACACCTAGCATAAACATTATAGGATTTATATATAGAAAGAGTCGAGGAGACGCTTAGTACTTTCTTTCCTTTAAAGATTTTCTGCAAATTATTATAATTATCGTTTTGAGTACTTTCATACATTTGGGTTCAATTTTATTTTGAGATCAAATTCTTTTTAAGCCTATTATTGCTTGAGTGAGTCTTTACCTAAGTAGTCAATGTAACACCTTAGAAACATTTTTGAACTAATACTCAAACCGTTATTCGTAGTGGCTGATATTTTTGTAAGGAATTTAAAATTTCTTTATTGTTAAGGTTTCTAGATGTAGCACCTTATGTTCCAAAAAGAACCAAAGAGAAAAGCATTCAAGTCATTCCTATGTTTTTCTTATGTTCGGGTCAGCTTCAAATGACCATATATCCTCGTACATGAAGAGATAGGTGAGCTAAAAGATATTTAATTAAAGCCCCTTGATTCCTCTTTCCAACGCCATAGAGTTAGCCAAATTCCAACCTCTAAGTAAAAAGTTATGATTAATTTACTAACGACGCACAAGCCTGGCAGCAAGCTCCGCAATGGTCCGCGTTATGGAGCCAATACGGACCTCACTGCCCCATCTCGATTTATTAATTTATTATAGGGTATTTTTTTCAATAAAAACCTTTAGTAGTTCATCTAAATTTCCCTAAACGTTTAGAAAATCAGTTTTTCATAAATCAAATGCTCTCATCCACTCCAAAAATTCTAAGCTCAAGGAATTCAAGAAATGCTAAGGCTAGGGTTCTTCTTTCAAGATTTTCCTTCAAGTTGTTCAAGAAGATATTTCTTTCAGGTATGTAATATTCCATAGTGTTGGTTTTGTTCACCCACACGCCAATCATGTTAATTCAACGTTAGATCCAATCTAGAAAGTTGAAGCTTTGATGTTTTGATATGTATTCTTGAATTTTCTTTCGTTCTTGAGTTGGGTTGAGATTGAGGGGTTATTGAGACTATTGTGTGGATTTATAGAGTTTTTAGAGCTAGATTCTAAGGTACAAGTATTGGGTATATAAATCTAAAGAGAGATAGAGAAAAATAATCAAACTTAGGCGAATTGGGGTTTGAAAATGAAGAAGGAAAAAGTTAGGTGAATTTGGCAACCCAGTCTGCGTCGCGGACCTGGCTCCCCATTTCATAAAATTTTCTTCGAATCCCGGAGAGGTCACGGACCTCTCTGCTTCAAAAGTTATTTCACAACAAAATATAAAAATACATCTCCGCATCGCAGACTTACTTCTAAATAGTTATCTCTTGATCGTTTATCATGTTTTACAATGTAAAAACATTCCTAAACATCCCGATATTCGTCCTATAAAAAATCACAACCTTGAATTCATAATAACATGTTTCAAGACTGAGGTAGGTGAGCATGATGTTGGAAAACTACATGCACAACAGAAGCATATCTAAATCTTTACAGCTTACACGAATAATAGATACAAAATTGTTTATGCTAAAACACATAATCATTCTAGAACACATAAACTGGCTCAAATTTAATTCAATAAATACCTCTTGAAGCGTGAGTAGATACCTTCATAACGGAGATTGATTTGTTTTGTATACTTGGGATAAATTTTTTCAAGCCCCGAGTCAACACCCTGGGAGAAACTAGCATTCAAAGAGCATTGCTGGTCTCGAGCGGACCCTTGGCCTGGCTTACTTAGTCAACGGAAGACTTAAACACACGAGAATACTTAAAAAGGATACTTAGCCAAAATTGCCATTCAAGTCTTAATTGTTTAGAAGTGAAATGAAAAGACTAAAGAAACTAACACTATCTGTCTATGAAGCCTCTAAAATAAAGATGGATGTTGGGACATGATCCCCAATAATCCTAACAACTGAAAACTAAAAACAATAAATGTATGATAAATATGTCCTAAAAAATGAGGGGAGGTTCACCAACTGACTCTGAGATGCTCATTGGATCAGTGGTACACCAAATGGTGATCCTAGTTACATGCGTCTTCATCATGATATGATGTAAGGCAACAGGCATCAGTACATTGAATGTACGAGTATGTGAATTGGAATGCTAAAACAACTTAATCTTGAAAAGAGTAAGAATGACCACTTACCTTGTCTCTGCTCAACTCATAAATCACATAATTCAATATAACTAACTCATTTCAATATAAAGCTATTTAAAAGGAAGGGCAATATAAAGAAAAACTATTTAAAAACATGTTGTAAACTGTGAATGTATACAAGGATACAATTAACTCTGATATGTATTTAGAAATACAAATAAATTGATGTATATATATAAATACTTTTAACTTCTGTGGGAGTTTCTCTAACTGACAACCATCAATTAATAACAATAGCGATAATACAACGATCTACCTCACACTGCCAGCGCATCCGATACCCAGCCAAAGTTATAAGACCTGAACTGCCTGATGGATCCAATAGTATACTGTGAAAAGGGTTCATAAAAAACCTATGATCCTTTTTTACCCATGGTGGGTACATGGTTTTATGGAGCTGTGAGTTATCTAAACTCATGCTCGTCCCAATTCGGTGCTCAATACTACTCCCAAAATATACTGACTCTTATGTTTTTAAAACATACAACTTCTATGATTTGAGATTAGTGCTAAAAAACAAAGCTCAAAGGATATCTTTGAAATCCCATTTTTGTGCTTTCTTCATTTTATAAAGCTATACTCTTTTCTGAAAACTAGCCCGAAAGCTCTTTGGAAAACTTAGTTTTCCCTTCTTGTTCAAATGTGAAAAGCATTTCTTTTAAATTTCATTAGGAATACATAGTCCCCATATATTTCTTTGAAGGAAGAACTTCAACTCTTTACTCTTTACTTAACTTGAAACTTGAGTCTTAAAACAAAGTGAAAACATTGTTAAAGACCCCAGAAAACTCTTAAGAACTTTACCTTGATTTGCTTCTTAACTTCTAGACTTGACTCTTAACTTCTTTGACTTTGAGCTTAAATTTCCTTGAATTAAATTATGGATTCAAGGTTCATGATATCATGTTTATGGATGATTTCATGATGTTTAGATGTACCTTAGAGTGTTGGAATCAACTAAGAAACAATGATACATCACTTAGGAACTAGTACGAAAAGGTGGGTAAAGAGTGGGGTGAACTAGCATGCTTGGCGCTCTGAGAGGCGTAGTGCCCCAAACATAAGAGGCAAATTTGGGGCGCTGTGGCTGAAGCAGCACCCCAAGGTCCTACAGACAAAGATTTTCCTGTGGGGATCTGGGAGACGCAGCGCCTCAAGGCCCTACGGACAGGCGTTCTCGATTTTGTCCTCCGTTTTTAATCTCTAAACCCTCTAAACTCCCATGGTTGTCTCCCCAAACAATTAGGATCATTAGTACCCTCAATACCCAATAGGTTTAACTTGAAAAACAACCCGTAAACATGAATCAAATCAACACTAGGCATTCAACAACTCAATCAACAAGAATTCAACAATGTTCTTCAAGAACTTCACTTTTTATTATTCAACCAACTCAAAAATCAATATATTGAACCAAGTTTGATGTGTGGGTGAACTAGACCAAAACTAAATGATGTTACATACCTTGATAGGGATCACCCTCTACGAATTCCATTCGCAAAGCTTGACTTTCTTGACGAATTCTTGACATCTCTCCCTTTCTTTCTTCTTTTCTCTCTTCTCCAAGCCCTAAGTATAATTCTAACTTTTCCAAACTGATCTAAGACTTCTTTTTACCCCAAATACTCCCCTAAAGAGAAATAGGAAATTAATTGGTGAAAAGACTAGTTTGCCCTACCCTAAATCCGGATTGGGTTTTTCCTCAATCCAACAACCCAGCATCCGAAAGGCATAACTCACTCATACGATATCAAAATTGCGCAAACTCGGCGGCGTTGGAAAGAATATTCCAAGATATTTCTACCCATATCAAGGAGCACCTCTAATTCATCCTGATTTAGAAGTTCTGGCCATTTGAAAATGAAAAAAAAATCACTCTCTTAAATTAATATTTTCCATATTTTTCTTATTCTTTCCAAAAAAAATATTTTTAGATTTAACCTCTTTTCTAGTTGTTTCTAGTTGTGAGATGTTACAATATCTCCCCCTTTGGAACATTAATCCTTGAATGAAGTTACTCTTACTAGACTTAGGGTAGGAATGTTATGTTCAAACAGGCATAAGAAAATACAACCAAACAACATGTTTACTCAAGATTTGAGTAGTACTAAGAAGAAAATTAGTACCTTGGCCTGCACTTTCCCCAGATTCAAAGAGATGTTGATGTCACTTCTTCACGTCCTCCTTAGCTTCCCAGGTAGCTTCTTTAACAAATTGGTTCCTCCAAAGGACCTTGAACGAGGTTACCTCTTTTGTTCTCAACTTGTAAACTTGGTGATCTAGAATCTGAACTAGAATTTCCTCATAAGATAAGTTATATTTGATCCCAAAATTCTCAGTTGGAATGATCAATGAAGGGTCACCCATGCACTTCTTCAACATGGTGATATGAAAAACTGGATGAACCGCTGCTAACTCTTGTGGTAGCTCCAACTTATAAGCTACATTGTCAATTCTCTTGGATATTCTATAAGGTCCAATATACCGGGGACTAAGTTTCCCCTTCTTACCAAACCTCATAACACCCTTCACTGGTGAAACTTTTAGATACCCAATCATGTACTTCAAACTCGAATGACCTTCTCGTAACATAAGTGTAGGATTTTTGACAACTCTGAGCCATCTTAAATCTCTCTTGTATCACCTTCACCTTGTCCATAACTCGGTGAACTAGATCAATTCCTATCAACCCTACTTCACCAACTTCGAACCACCCAATAGGATATCAACATCTTCTTCCACAAAGAGCTTCATATAGAGTCATTTGGATGCTCGAATGATAATTATTGTTGTAAGATAACTCAATGATTGGTAGGTGATCATCCCAAATCCCCTTGAAATAAATCACACAAGCCTTCAACATATCTTCTAAGGTCTGAATTGTGCGTCTGCTTGCCCATCCATCTGAGGATGAAAAGTAGTAGTAAATTTCACCTTTGAACCCAAACCTTTCAGGAAAGATTTCCAAAACTGTGCAGTGAATTGTGCACCTCTATCTAAAATAATCGAGATTAAGACTCCATCTCAGTACCTCTTGAATGTATAACTTTGCATAATCCTCTGCAAAAATGGGCTAATTTTTTCATTCTATCGACAATCACCCAAATTGAATCATGCTCCCTATGAGACCTTGGTAACCCTGTGATGAAGTCCATATTTATTATCTCCCACTTCCATTTTATAAGTTCGATGTTATGCGCCAAACCACCAGGCCTTTGGTGTTCCATTTTCATTTGTTGGCAATTCGGACACTTGGCAACAAATTCAGCTATACTCTTCTTCATACCATTCCACCAATATACCTCTCTCAAACCGTGGTACATCTTTGTGGAACCTGGATGGATGGAATATCTTGAGCTATGTGCTTCCTCCATGATCCTCTCTAGTTGCCCATCCACCATTGGCACACACAACCTACCCTAATACTTCAACACACCATCTCCCTTGTTCATACTCTTTGCTATGAACATTTCCCTTCAAATATATAATGACCCGGGAGTATTCCCTAGGCGTAACCGTCATATTCGACCTATCGAAGGTCACATACAAGACTAATGGATCTCTCATTGCATACGATACTAAAAAATAAGTAAGAACTTAAAACTTTCTTCACAAATGAAGAATACTTTCATTAATTCGCAAGTGGAAGACTTTTACAAATCTAACTTTATATTATGTCTCATGAAACCATATACTAACTTTTGGAGTACAACATAGGGACTAAGCCCATAGAAAACATAAAGAAAACCTAAAAAGACAAAGAAAGAACATTAGGGTCTTGTCCTCGAATCTATGAGGACTCACCATACTTCTTCTTCATTCCTTAGAAACCTATCCATTATCCATAGCATACCAAACCTCCAATCCCTACACTTTAGTCAAAAAGGGAAAATAAGGGGTTAGCACATTTAAGCCCTAAGTATGGCACCATGCAAAAAGGGACATTTAGTAAGGAAACATGCTTTTATGACATTTTGATAAAAACATTCATCATCAGAGTCTAAGAGATATAATACAAATCAACATTCACATATAAAGCCTATTCGGCGAACATTTACATTTAGCACTGAATTCCATAATCATCGAATCAACTTTTCATCATTTAGACTCTTTACCTTAGGCTACTCTAAAACTCACCTAAGTAAGACATTAAAAGGCCGCCCATACAACCTTTTCAAGAACACCTAGGTATTCATCAAATCCACCCTAAATAAGCCCCTTTCTATTCAATATACTAAAATTAGGAAGACATTCTTTACTTTAGCCATTTATTAGTTAAACACGCAATTAGGGACTTCAAATAGAACCACCACCCAAGATAACTCGAAGTCAACATTCATTCATAGGACATAGACATAACATAATCATGATCATCACATGGGGAACATACCCTAGAATAGATCTAAGTTATACTAGTGCAATGTGAAAGTAGCATCCCATAATACTACTCCCACTTAGTGCTTCTTTAGAATTATCCTAGACCAAGCACATCACATTTAATAACTCATATAACCTCCATTAACATTAGACATAAGACCAACATGCTTCATTAACATTAGAAATATCATCAACCTAATTCATTAACATCATATAGAAACCCATTCATTCATTAATCATTATAAGGACACACCAGACTCCCTCCAAATGTATACTTGTGCAATGCATAGATGGCGTCCCATTCCACCACCCCTATCGGATGAGGGATCCCCAATTTGCCTAAGGTAGGTTCATTCGTTTAGCCTTTATGTGGAAAGATACTAGAAAGTCCTATGCGGGTGCATAGTTAAGGGATAAGGAGATTTATTCTAAGTACTACACCTCAACTCACGGAGAGTAGCCATCTCAAAGGATTGGTACTATATGGTACACCTTTACTCACGGAGTGTGTCCACCCCATTTAATATCCTCTCGGTGCTTAGCATTAACCCCACAGAATCATAGACTTTGATTACATTCATTAGCTATATGTTAAGGGATTGATACTAAGTACTCTACGTCTACTCACGGAGAGAATATTCATCCCAACCTATCATTGATTCATTGGAAAGCTCTTAGGAATATTGAGGTTGTTACTAGAAACTTCTCCTCTACTCACAGGAGTCTCCACCTTAAATGTAACATCTTATAACTCGAAATAGCTAGGAATAAGCCAAGAAACCAAAAATAATTACTTTTGGAAATAAAGGAAACAATCAAGAAATTTCATAAGTTTAAAAAGTGAGTTTTGGTCATTTTCAAACGACCATAACTCCTAGCTCAGGAGAAGTCAGGGTCAATTCTTTATAGAGTTTAAAATCTCTTGGAGAGATCTTTTTAATGTCATCAAGTTTGTGCATTTTTGATATCGTATGAGGGAGATATGCCTATCGGAAGTTGGGTTGTTGGATTGAGCAAAGTCCAATTTGGATTTTAGTAAGGGTAAAGTAGTCTTTTCACCCTTCTATTTCCTAATTTGTTTTAAGAGTTTATTAGGTGTAAAACCAAGCCTAAAGTGAGTTTTATAAAATTGGAATACGCTTAGAGCTTGGGAGAAAAGAGAAGAGAAGAAGGAGAAAGGAGAAAAAGGCCAAGAATTCATCAAGTACGCCAAGATCTTCAAGTGTAATTCGTCAGGGTGATCCCAATAAGGTATGTGAGATCTTTCGGCGAAGGGTTCTTTCACCTACATACCAGCTTGTTTAATTCAGTGCATTTGGAGTATATTTAATGATGAACATTGATGTTCTTGATGAAAAATTGTTAAATTTTTTGTTGGTTAAGTTAGAGTATACCTTTAGTTGTTTTGAATCGTGTTTTCGGGTTGTTTTACAAGTTTAATCTATTCGAAATTGAGAATATTAGTGATCCTATCTGTTTGGGGAAATATCCTTGGATGTTTAGAAGGTTTAGCAATGAGAAACGGAGAAGAAAATTCAGAATTACCGTCTAACATATCCTGGGGCACCGCGCCTGCCAAAGGCCCCCAGAGCGGGCTCTGGAGCTCTGTGCCTCTAAGAGTGCCAAGGTCACCTGGAGACTCCATTCTTTTCCTATATTATCGTACTAGTTCCTAAGTGATGTACCCACTTTTCTTAGTTGATTCCAACACTATAAGGTACATCTAAACATCATGAAATCATTCATAAACATGAGTTCGTGATCCTTGAATCTATAATCCAATTCAAGGGAAGTTAAGATCAAAGTCAAAGGAGTTAACAATCAAGTCTAAAAGTTAGGAAACAAGTCAAAGTGAGTTCCTAAAGTTATCAAGATTCTTAAGCAACCATTTTTACTTTGTTTTAAGTCTGAAGCTACAAGTTAAGCAAAGAGTAATGAGTTGAAGTTTAAATCTCAAAAGTTATAAGGGAACTAAGTATTCCCTAAGAATTAAGTTTAAAGTAAAGCAAAGAGCAAAGAGGGAGTGCATTTCTCAAAAGCTATGAGGTAAATAATTAGTCCCTAATAGTTACAAATGTTTTCACATTTTGAGAAAAGAAAGTAAGCTAGACTACCACAGAGCCTTTGGCTAGTTTTAGAAAAACGAAACTATGATTTCCAAGAGAGTTTTTAAAGTTATGTTTGAGCAATTACCTCAAACCAGAGAAGAAGTTATTTTATAAATACATGAGCGAAGTATTTTTGGGAGTAGTATTGAGCACCTATATCGAGACGCGAGTTCATAAAAACTCAATTCTTATGTGGACAACATGGACGGACAAAGGATCATAGTTTTTAGATGATTTGTTAGTGATTTTAAGCATAGAATGGTGGATCCACTAAGTAGTTTAGGTTCTGTACCGATGACAAGGTATATAGAGGTGAGGTAAGACGTTGTACCATTGCTTAGACTCATAGTGATGGTTGTCAATTAGGAAATCTCCTACAAAATCTATATTACTTTCATTATAAGTAAATTTGAGTTGCTTATTGCATTATATTTAACGAACTAAGTTGTTTACACTATTTACAAGTTATTATTTTATATATTGCATCTGTTTTTACTACTTTATATTGTGTTAGTAATTCATGAGTTGAATAGAAACAAGGTAAGCTCTATTTAACTCTTATCAAGCTTAAGTTATTTTTTAGTATTCCAACTCGCATACTCGTACATCAATGTACTGATGCTACTTGGACTGCATCAGACAAAGGTAACCAGGATCAACATCCAGCGCCTTGTTGATCCGGTTTGAGCACTTAGAGTCAGTGGTGAGCCTCCTTGCATTTCGGAGGACTCTTTTATTGCTTTCCATTTTTTAACTTATAGAATGTTGTAGGGTTTGTCCTAACATTCATCTCACTACTATAGAGGCTTCATAGACAGATAGACAGTCAGATAGTCAGTTTGAGTCTCTTCCTTGAATTGCAGATGTTTTGCTATGAGAATTTAAGTGTCATTTTTCCAGACTATTACGTTTTAGGTATTTATTTTAAGAATGTTCTTATTTCATAATTGAGTTAAGTTAAGTCTTCCGTTGAGTTAAATAAACCAGGCCAAGGGTTCGCTCAAGACCAACAATGGTCATTGGGTGCTGGTCACGTCAAGGGTGTAGGATCGAGGCGTGATAAACTTTGTATCAGAGCACAAAGTTCAAGATTCTTAGGTAGTCTATGAAGAAGTGTCTGTAGAGTCTTAGTAATCGGTGTTAAGCGCGCCACATATATGATTAGGAGGCTACAACATTTAGGAATCCCTCACATATTTTTTTCATGCGTTAGAGATTATCGCTAAAAAGTGTTCTCTAATTTGTGCTTACATGTGTTTCAGATTATCATGCCTCTACTAAGAGTAGTACGAGGTCATCCAGCCAGAAGGAATGTCGAAGAGCCATAGGTACCAAATGCACCGAATGTGACACCTTAAGGAGAAGTCACCAACGCTGAATTCTGTAAGGCTATCTGGATGTTAAGCTAAGAGGTGACCAAAAAAGTCAGGCAACAAAGAGGAGCTCGAAAAGAAGAGGCTAAAACCTTGAGGATTCGTGAGTTCTTGAGAATGAATCATCCTATCTTCACCGGTTCGAGCACTACTAAGGATCTGAAAAACATTGTGGAAGACGTGAAGAAGGTCTTCGATGTGATTCATGTGGTAGACTTAGAGAGAGTTGAACTAGCTGCATATCAACAAAAAAATGTGGCTAGGACTTGGTTCGATCAGTGGAAGGAGAAAAAAATATGAGGATGCACCACATCCAAGTTGGGCTTGCTTTGAAGAAGCCTTCTTGGGGTGTTTCTTTCCCCAAGAACTGAAGGAAGCAAAGGTACGAAGTCCCTTACTCTAAAATAGGACTCTTTCAGTGTTCATGAGTATGGGTTAAAGTTTACTCAACTGTCTCTCTATGCTCTAGAGATGGTTAAGGATGTGAGGAGCAGAATGATCTTGTTTGTTGCTCGATGTGGTCATGCTTTAAGCAAAGAAGGTAGGCCTGAAATATTGATTGGGGACATGGATATTTCATGATTAATGGTCTCTGTGCAGCAGGTACAGGAAGAGAAGATGAAGGACATTGAGGAGTACATAAACAAGAAAACTAAGACTTGAATGAGTCTTGTCAACAGAAGGGTGGTTCAAGACGACTACAATTTCAGAAACCAAAGGGGCATGCACCATAATCTTTTAATGTACTTGAGCCCAGAAACAGAGGTGAGTATAATGACCAGAATTTGCAGAACTTTAAAACTAGAATATCCTAGTCCCAAGGTAGTGTAGCACAAGGAGGTAGTTGGGCTCCTGCGTGTGGTAGGTGTGGTAGAAACCACGCCGTAAGTGTCGTGATGGCTAGTCAGGTTGCTTCAAGTGCGGTCAAGAGGGGAACTACATGAAATAATGTCCTAAGAATAAGTAGGGAGGTGGAAATCCGGGCAATAGATCCCAATCTTCATCAGTTGCTCCACCAGATAGGGCTGCAACTAGAGGAGCCACTTCTGGTAGTGGAGGAGGGGCAAACCTCTTTTATGCAATCACTAGCATCCAAGATCAAGAGATCTCTCTAGATCTTGGCACGGGTATGATTAAAGTCTTTACTTTTTATGTTTATGGTTTGTTAGACCCATGAGCAAGTTTATCTTTTGTAACTCCTTATGTTGCAAATAAGTTTGAGATTCTTCCTAAAAAACTTTGTGAACCCTTTTTTGTTTCTACACCTGTTGGGGAGTCTATTCTAGCGGAAAGATCCTAGCGTGATTGTCCAATTTCCATCAATCACAAGAACACCATGGCTGATCTAGTAGAGTTAGACAAGGTAGATTTTGATGTCATTCTAGGTATGGACTAGCTTCATGCCTGTTATGCGTCAATAGATTGTAGAACTCGAGTTGTCAAGTTTTAAATTCCTAATGAGCCAGTAATAGAGTGGAATAGTGGCTCAGCAGTGCCTAAGGGTCGTTCCATTTCGTACCTTAAAGTGAGAAAGTTAGTTCCAAAGGGTTGTATCTATCACTTAGTCCGAGTTAATGACTCAAGTGCTGAGGTATCTTCCCTTCAGCCAGTTCCTATAGTAAAGGAGTTTCGAGAAGTCTTTCCTGCTAATATACCCAGAGTCCCTCCTAAGAGAGAAATAGATTCGACATAGATATCATTCAAGATACTCGTGCTATCTCTATTTCGCCATAAAAAATGACAGCAACAAAGTTAAAAAAACTGAAAGAACAATGGAAAGATTTGTTAGACTAAGGCTTTATTCAACCAAGTGTCTCACCTTGGGGCGCTCTAGTCTTATTTGTGAGAAAGAACGATGGTTCCCTTAGGATGTGTATAGATTACCGCCAGTTGAATAAGGTAACCATCAAGAATAAGTATCCCCTTCCATGGATAGATGATCTTTTCGACCAGCTTCAGGGTGCTTCTTGATTCTCAAAAATTGATCTTAGATCAGGCTACCATAAGTTGAAAATTAGAGAATGTGACATTTCAAAGACAACTTTTAGAACAAGATATGTACATTATGTGTTTTTTGTTTATGTCCATTGGTTATAAAAATGCACCTGCACCATTCATGGATCTTATGAATAGAGTCTTCAAAACTTATTTGGATTTGTTTGTCATCGTCTTCATTGATGACATACTGATTTATTCAAAGAATGAAGAAGATCATGCTAGTCACCTCAGGATAATTCTGTAGATTTTGAAAGATATGGAGTTATACGCCAAGTTCTCCAAGTGTGGTTTTTTGCATAAGTCTGGCATTCTTGGGACACATCATTTTTGGTGATGGAATTATAGTTAATACCCAAAAGATAGAAGCAGTTCAGAGTTGGACTAGACCCACATCTCCAATATATTTAAGGAGTTTCTTTGGTTGGCTAGCTACTAAAGGAGATTTGTTGAAGGTTTTTCATCTATCTCGTCTCCTTTGACCAAACTAACTCAGACAACAGTCAAGTTTCAATTGTCTGAAGGTTGTGAGAAAAGCTTTCAGGATTTGAAAAAGAGATTGACTACCGCTCCGGTTTTGACCTTACTAGAGGGTACTCAAGGTTTTTCTGCTGTACTATGATGCATCGAGAGTTAGTTTGGGCTGTGTGTTGATGTAGAATGTCAAGGTTGTAGATTATGCCTCCATACAGTTGAAGGTTAATCACAAGAATTATTTGTCTCATGACTTAGAATTTGTTGCAACAATTTTTGTTTTGAAGATATGGCGTAACTACTTGTATGGTGTTCACGTTTACATATTCACTGATCACAAGAGCCTCCAATATGTGTTCACACAGACTGAACTAAATCTCAGACACAGGAGGTGGTTAAAATTACTAAAGGATTATGACATGAGTATTCTTTACCACCCAGGTAAGGCTAATGTGATTGTTGATGCCTTAAGAAGGTTATCCATGCGGAGTACCGCCCAAGTTGAAGAAGAAAAGAGGGAGTTAGCTAAAGACGTGCACAGAATTGCATGTCTGGAACTCATACTTATAAATTCCACAGAAGGAGGAATAGTGGTGACCAATGGGGCTGACTCATCATTAGTGTCTAAGGTGATAGTTAAACAAGACCAATATCCCATTTTTCTTTACTTGAAGGCAAATGTTCATAAGCAAAGAGTATTAGCTTTTGAACAAGGGGCATACGGTGTGCTGAAGTATTAAGGTAGGTTTTGTGTACCTAGGGTGGATGGACTCCAAGAGAGGATCATTGAGGAAGCTCATAACTCCTTATATTCCATTCATCCGGATTTTACAAAGATGTACCGTGATATGAGAGAGAGATATTGGTGGGAAGACATGAAGAAGGGTATTGCAGAGTTTGTTGCCAAGTGCCTGAATTGCCAACAAGTGAAAGTAGAACACCAAAGGCCGGGAGGTTTGGCTCTGAATATAGAACTTCCAGAATGTATGTGGTAGATGATTAATATGGACATTATCGCAGACTTGCCAAGATCTGGTAGGAAGTATGATTCTATTTGGGTGATTGTCGATAAAATTAAAAAGTCAACCCATTTTTTGCCGGTAAGGACTACCTATTCGGGCGAGGATTATGCTAAGTTGTATATTCAAAATGTGATGAGATTTCATGGAGTTCCAACTTCCATTATTTCAGATAGAGGTGTATAATTTACTGCACAGTTCTAGGAATCTTTCCAAAAAAGGTTTGGGTTAAAAAGTGAACTTAAGCACTGCTTTTCATCCCGAGGTAGATGGAGAAGCAAAAGTACTATACATACTTTAAAAAACATGTTCAGAGCTTGTGTCATTGACTTCTATGGAATTGTGATGATCACCTACCTCTCATTGAATTCACTTACAACAATAGCTACCATTCGAGCATCCAAATGGCTACAAATGAAGCTCTTTATGGAAGAAGATGCAAATCTCCAATTGGGTGGTTCAAAGTTGGTAAAGCATGGTTGATAGGGAAAGATCTTGTTCACCAAGCTATGGAGAAGGTGAAAGTGATTCAAAATAGATTAAAAATGGCATAGAGTCGCCAAAGTCTTACATAGATGTTAGGTCAAGATCGTTTGAGTTTGAGGTGGATGATTGGGTGTATCTGAAAGTTTAACCCATGAAGGATGTTATGAGTTTGGCAATGTAGCTTATGAGTTGGAGCTACCCCAAAAATTAGCAGCAGTTCATCCGGTAATCCATATTTCTATGTTGAAGAAGTTCTTGGTGATCCTTCATTGATTATACATACTAAGAATGTTGGGATTAAGGATGGCTTATCCTATGAAGAGATTCCGGTCCAGATTTTAGATCGTCAAGTTAATAAGTTAAGAACTAAGGAAGTTGCATCAGTCAAGGTCCTTTGGAGGAACCAATTCGATGAAGAAGTAACTTGGAAAGCTGAAGAGGATATGAAGAAGAGATATCCACATCTCTTTGATTCCGCAGAGAATGTAGATCAAGGTACTAAGTTCTCTTCTTAGCACTTTATTAGACTATGTGTAAGCATGTTATTACTTGCTTTTGTTTGTTGAGTGCTTGAAATGGTGTAACTACCCTTAGATTAGTGAAAGAATTCTCATTCAAGGACGAATGTTACCAAGGTGGAGATACTGTAATATCTTGTAACTCGAAATAGCTACTAATAAGCCAAGAAACCAATAATAATCAGTTTTGGAAATAAAGGGGAAAATCTAGAAATTTCCTATGTTTAAAAAGTGAGTTTTGATGATTTTTAACTGCTACATCTGGAGGATTAAGGGTTAGTTATTTATATTGTTCTAAAGGCCTTATTGAGATCTTTTCAACGCAGTTGAGTTTGCGCATTTTGATATAATATGAGGGAGATATGCCTAAAGTTGAGTTGTTGGATTGAGGAAAGTCCAATTCGGATTTTACTAAAGGTAAAGTAGTCTTTTCACCCTACTATTTACTAATTTGATTTAAGGGTTTATTAGGAGTAAAAACAATCCTTAAGTCAGTTTTAGAAAATTGGAATACGCTTAGGGCTTGGGAGAAAAGAGAAGAGAAAAAGGAGAAAGGACAAAAGGCAAAGAATTCATCAAGAACACCAAAATCTTCGAGTGGAATTTGTCGAGGGTGATCCCTATAAGGTATGCGAAATCTTTCTGAGTTGGGTTCTTTCACCCACATACAAACGTGTTTAATTCAGCGCATTTAGATTTGATTGAATGATGAACATCAAAGTTCTTGATGAACATCAGAATTCCCGTCTAACAGACCTTGGGGCATCGCGCCTGGCAGAGCACCTCAGGGAAGGCTCTTTATGATAGGGCCTGGCGCGCTGCGCCAGCCAGAGCGCCTCAGACTGGAGTCTGTATGTATGGCTTTGGCGCT
The DNA here is from genome assembly GCA_016801875.1 of Solanum sitiens. NCBI lineage: Eukaryota > Viridiplantae > Streptophyta > Magnoliopsida > Solanales > Solanaceae > Solanum > Solanum sitiens. The sequence continues at coordinate 350,322 of JABWTJ010000682.1, forward strand.
CCGCGCCTCTCAGAGCGCCAAGGTCACCTGGAGACCCCATTCTTTCCATATCTTTTCGTACTAGTTCCTAAGTGATGTACCCACTTTTCTTAGTTGATTCCAACACTCTAAAGTACATCTAATCATCATGAAATCATCCATAAATATGATATCATGATCCTTCATACCATAATCTAATTCAAGGAAAATTAAGATTAAAGTCAAAGGAGTTAAGACTCAAGTCTAGAAGTTAAGAAACAAGTCAAAGTGATTTCCTAAAGTTTTTAAGTCTGAAACAAACATTTTTACTTTGTTGTAAGGATCAAACTACAAGTTGAGCAAATATTAATGAGTTGAGTTTAAATCTCAAAAGTTATAAGGTAACTAAGTATTCCCTAAGAGTTAAGCTTCAAGTAAAGAAAAGAGAAAAGAGCGAGTTCATTTATCAAAACATATAAGGGAACTATGTAGTCCCTAAGAGTTACAAATGTTTTCACATTTTGAGAAAGAAAGGAAGCTAGACTTCCACAGAACCTTTGGATAGTTTTAGTAAAAGAGAACTATGATTTCCAAGAGAGCTTTTAAAGCAAAGTTTGAGTATTACCTCAAACCAGAAAAGAATTTGTTTTAAAAACGCATTAGCTAAGTTTTTTGGGAGTAGTATTGAGCACCGATATGGGGACGCGAGTTCATAACAACTCAAGTCTCCATAAACCATGTTGCCAACATAGACAGAGAAAGTATCATAGTTTTTAGATGATTTCTTAGTGATTTTTAGCATAGACTAGTGGATCCACTTAGTAGTTAAGGTTCTATACCGATATCAAGGTATAGAGCGGTCCTCTTGCAACGTGAGGTAAGACGTTGTTCTCACATCCGGGGAGCACCCCCTAGAAGTAACATGGCGTACTTGACCTCTCGGAGGCTTATACAAGCCCATTGTCATCATTCATCGCATTGACATAGTAAATTTAGCGGAAAATTTAAAACTTTTCATAGCACATCGTATGCTAGAAACTTCATCTCATATATATATAAAACATAAGCCGTAATACTTTATAGACCTTAAGTCTCTTTGCCATATTAGACTCAATAACTTTAGAGTAAATTAAGGACACGGTCCATAAGACACATTACATAACTATACAATATATAAAAACTTTACATTAAAGACATAAGTAGGAGATCCTTGAACTTTAAGGATACCTTTCATTAAGCTTGGGAATCATCTATCAAGCTCTTTACCATTCAAGACATCCTTTAAGAATTCATAACCTACACTTTGTGTAAAAAATAGAGAAGAATGGGATTAGCACAAGAATTACTAAGTATGGCAACCATGCAAAAATATGCATTAAAAAGGGACATTTTCTTGAAAATCATACTTCATGCTTTTTGAGTAAATCTTCATAAACCTTTAATCAATAGCATTTATATAATTTACATACATCATATAAACATATTCAAAGGCCAAACATTACATAAGATCACATATAGAATTTATTACATTTTTGGGTCACATTACAGTGAGCTCTTTTTCCCGTAACAGCGAGCATTATTTCCTTTTATTCATTAACTTCCCAAGTAACCCTCTAGTGATACTTGGTGCAATGTATCACCTTAAGATCGCTAAAAAAGAATACATACAACCTACATAATCCAATACATATCCTCATATAAGCATAACACATCAAAGACACATTTAGGCCAAAACCTTAGAAAGTTACAGTAAGTTACTTCAAGTCACACATACATTTACTTCTTTGCATACACATCATTATCAAACCTTGTTCATGACCCCAATCTTAGTCTACTAGTGCAATGAACATATGAAGCCCCATAACCCCATACATTCTTAGCAAACCCCTCATGAGACCACAAACCTTAACATTCAATTCATATACATAAGTAAGTGAATATAACCTCATTCATGTCAATACAAGACCTTCATCATATATTCAATAATATCACATCATGCATATAGACTCATACCATGCACATCTTCATAACAAGTAGAACCAAACAAAACATAGCTTTCTAGGTGGATCCACTATTTAGTATCCTATGGTGGCAACATAGTTTATGGAACTTGGGGGAAATCATGGAAATATCAAATCTACACCCTTTGTTGGGTCATGAGGCTATCCACCCAGTGAGAACCATAGTGAACCCTTACCTTTCCTTTGTGGAAAAGCGTCACCCTCTCACAAGAGGACCGTAGTGAACCCCTACCTTTCCTTTGTGGAAAAGCGTCACCCCCTCATCTACAAGTTCACTCGGTGCTAATCTAAGTTTCCTTTATTGAAAAAGCCTTTATTATCATTTTTCATAAAACATAAGCTTAGGATATTTACTCCCACGTGCTTATAACATATTCATGCACCTATCTAGTTGTAGAGTATTCTTGGGCACACCTTTGAAGGCCCCTCTATTAAGTAGATCATCTTTTATGTGTGTGAGTATATATATATGTGAGAAACCTTTCACATAACACATTAAGTCACACATGTTCATACATCATATTCATACATATAGAAACCAAAACTAGAACTATCCTATCAAGGTACACATGTGCAATGCATAGGCAAAGTCCCATACCCTTGCCCATACTAGTACACCTATCAAGTCATCCTAGCTAAGGAAACACATATCATACTTTCATAACATCATCTTAACATGCACAGTAGTAGACACTAGTGAATATGAGAACTACCTTTCATTTAGACACCATGAACCATTTACCACTTTTAAGCATGCATGAAATGTGAGTGTGTGTGTACATTGGTCAACATGATCACATAATGTCTATCAACAACATATTGAGGCAGCCACCCTCTTACACCACATTACCCTTTCAAGCATAGACCACACAACACACAATAGTGTAGGAGGCAAGTTAACTTCATAGAACTCTTTCAGACTCCTAACATTAGCTATTCACACATTCACTTAGGGGTACATGGGTAGGGATTATCAACCATTATCACCTAAGACATGGTAGCACCTACACATGATATTACACAACCCTTCACATGCTCATAACAATGGTAACATAACCTAGATTCACAACTCAAATAGAAGACTAGGAACAAACTACACATAAAGTAGTCATCATAACCACCCCTTCATATATTCATCAAATTTGCCTTCAAGGCCATGGTCAACACACATATAATAACATAAAGTAATTACCGCCACCATAAGTGGACCATACCACACAATGCCATACAAGGCTTCATCAATAGTATTATAGAAGAATAAAGAAGTAGAAGAGTAGAACAATTCTTACCAATCCTTTAGCCTTTGATCATCTTTGACCATTACTACTCTTTCATAGATAATAAAGTATAGGGCAGTAGTTTAAGTTCCATAATCATACATGAATTCAATTACAAGCTATTACAAGGTCATATTACAACTAGCACAACACCTTAGAATACTAGAAGGTAGAAGAACATATACCATTAGCCAATTTCACTTACTTGGATTGTAGATCATATTTAATCAATAATATAAATCTAAGGCAGTAGCTAATCATACACTTATTCATAAAGAATTCATGCTTAAAGTAATTCAAGATCAAGCTACAACATAGGCATTAGACTTGTCAATTTGCTAGGGTGTAGAGAGGAATTAACCAACACTATTGATTCTCTAAGGCCTTGATCATGAATCATATTTTAACAATAATGTACATACTAGGGAGAATATAGATAGATCACTACATCAAAGTAATCATGCTTCATCTACCCATAATTCAAGATATCATCATATACATAGTATTATCAATCGATAGACTAGAAGACTAGGTCAATTCACATAAACCATCTTTACTTCAATCATGAAAGATTCGTATTCATAATTCAATCATGATACTAACCTAAAATAGTAGATACAACAAACCTAACATAATCGAAATCCACATTAAATCATTTAGGAGCCAACGTTATAGTAAACCATGGAAACTGGGCTAAACATGCTCAAATCTTCATACCTTGATCCTCATGGATACTTCAACATCAATTCAACATCAATTCATGTAAATAGCAGTATATACCATCACTTCAACGTAATAGGATCATAATTCAATCGATAGCAATTCCAGATCACAAAGCCCATGCAAGGCTAAAACGTTTGGGTGATGGAGCATGGGTTCATCATGCAATTGGAGTAAAATTCAAGTTAAAACTACTGTAATAACTTCAATTAATCATGATTCAATCGTTCAAAACCTTTTTAGAAAGAACCCATGGCAGATTGAAGAAGACATTGTTTGATCATAATTTTCTTGTTTCAAATCTTTGAGAATGTCTCTCTAGATGAAAAGATAACTAGAGATGTAGATCACCATACCTTAATCTTCATGAAGACCCATAAAACCTGATGATTCACCCACGAAAATCCAAGATCCAAGAAGTTCTTGAGCTTCACCATCAATGGTGGTTTCTAAGGAGAAGATTTTTAGAGAGAAGATTCTTACGTGTGTATGGGATTGAGAATGGGTTGATCACGTCTAGAATGAATTATATACACCCAAAATCAGTTAAATAATCCAATTAGAGTCGGTTTAGGACGTGGGATAAATTACCCATTCACCCCTTTAATGAAACAGTGCGCAGGCTTCAGTTCACAGGCCACCATCGACGGACCAACCTACTGGACGTAGGTCAGTCGATGGGCCATGCCTGGCTTCTGTTGCTTGGTAGTTAGCTAATTTTTGGCTTGAGACCTGCCAAAGATAAGTACCAATCGACGCGACCTCACCAACGGGCCGTTGGTTGACCAACTGGCCGTCGTTTGGTCCGTCGATTGACACTGCCAAGGATGTGTCTCGACCGGCCTTGGGCCCTTCTTTTGGGTCCTTTTGCGGGGCCTTTTAGAAGTTGTACCCGTACGTTTCCAACGTAAATACAACCCTTAACAAGTTGTAGACCTCCCAAATGAGTTTCACCAAAAACTAATACTCGCAACTCGTCCAAATAGGCTAGGCCCCATCAAGACACACGTTGAGCGTCTTAAGGGCTATCTTTCAAACGCCTTGGACGTTCTTGGTCGTTTGACCTCCAAACTTCACAAAACTTCATATACTACCATTTGACATCATTATAAACCATTATAAGACTTCATAATACCATGAAATACAAATATTAGCATGCATAGGCATATGAGGCCCATAGGTGACTAGTCGTCGAACGTTTTGGTCGACCCTTGACGTTTGACTTCCAAATCACCTCAAACTTCATACGCTGTCTCTAAACCATATTATAAGTCATTTTAGGACCTTATAAAATTAAGACGAACACGTTAGGCTCTAGAAACCCTATCTCATTTTGGGGGTCTTACAATATCCCCCACTTGGGAACATTCGTCCTCGAATGACACTTAGAACACTTTAATCACAACAAGGACTTCAATGCATCATAGAGCAGTTCATCTCATTTATAACATCAACACATAGAATTTAATGCACCAAACTTACAAGGAACACAACTTCACACCATTTAGCACTCAATGCACATAAGCAAGTAAAACATCAATTCACTCACTCCTTAATGCATTAATCAAAGTGGCTCTTATCATGTTCATAGGAGGAACATCCTTCTCCTATTCATGATATGGTCATTAAAATTCGATGCATTAAGAGATCATATCGCAAGGCCACACATAGGCAGATTACAACACATACTCAAAAGCTATTTAAGCACTCATACTTCAATGCACATAGACTTGAGTACTCTTATAAGTTAGACCTAGTGCTATGATGGTCATACTAAACCATACCATGCTTAGTTGTGTCCATGGAAGAATGTCCATCTCCTCAACACACTTACATGTATCATGAGCTCACACCCAAGCAAATGCACAAAGGCCATCTTTACGGTAATATGAGAATTTCTCAACTTTTTAAACCAAGACATGATCTTGTTTTCTTCCTAGTGAAGTCTAAATGGTAAGTTACACCAAACATATAACAACAAATAGGAAGCCATTTCACCAATTTTCAAATTCTAACATAATACTCACCTACACAGTAAGCACCTTTTGGGAAAAACAATAAAAATTATAGGCACACATATGAACACTTAGCTACACATGCTTTCATCTTTTTAAGAGTAAGCCTACAATCATGCTTCCCAAACCATACAAGTCACATAGTTTTCAAGAGACTCCACATATTTCATTTTAAAGATACTCTACTTTTCATTATAAGGCTACACCTCACATATCACAAGTGACTAAAACCAAGTTTCCTACTTTATCTCATGAAGTCAAGTGTACCATTAGCATGTTAGAATGTACAATACTCATGAGAAAACATGTATCTAATCAAAATTTCCATTCATGCACTTTGGAATATTCATTATATATATAAGGTAATGTCAATCAATAAATACCAAACATATAAAGTTCATGCAATTCATACTTTATGCAAGACTCTATTCATGAACAAGCTCATCAAGACTTCATTAAATTCAAGATCAAGCAAAAATAGAAGGTCAAGGTAGACAATACCTATAACCTTACTATTCTATCACCATCCCCCACTTAGGGTAAACCTGATTAAGAGCAACTTAACCCAACCTTAAGAGGATCTTATCTTAACAACATTCATATTTCAACAATTACAAGTGATTACCATTTAAAAGGATTTTACAGTAAGTCAACATAGTAATACCAAGGTATTCTAAACCTTATCATTTTAGGTAAATCATCCTCAATCATCAAGTTAGATCATATCATTCAACCACATAAGGTTTTCATACATTACAATAGACTTCAAGGTCATTCAACATTAGGGAAAACAACAGGGAGACTTAGCCACAAAGTTTTTTCTTTTCCCTAGAACATTACAGTAAGGTGACATCTAGGTCACTAAAACCCACATCATCACCCTACCAAATCATTCATACTACCTTTACACCTAGGATCAAGTATACACAAAGGACTCCAATCCATACTAGGTAATCGTGAATGTTCACACATCCCAACTAAGACAACGTTTGAAACATCATGCATATATTCAAAGGGACATAATGAACACCTTAGAACACATATTCTTAAGGTAGCATGCTTTATAGATAATCAATAAGCGTTTCAAGTTCAAATGATAATAGTAAGCCACCAACATGTAAAACCATATAGTAACACACCATTTCAAAAGAAACTCATATCAACCATAGTAACATCTAACATGCTTTAACTATATCATGATATACATTTTTGAACATAACATGCTTATTCACATAAATCTCATATATTACCATAATTGGCATCACATCATCAAAACATGCCAACATTCACCTTCATACATACTCATTCAACCATAAAACCAAGATAAGCATTAACTCACCTTTTCTCCCTCAAGAATAGAGATACAATCTCATTCAAGCAATCACATCTAAAAGACCACCGGCAAGAAAACATAAGAGAGAGATCTTATAGAGTTAAGTTCTATGGCACAATATGAGAATGATGAAGAAGGGAAACTCTATCGTCCTATAGCCTCCCGTACCATTTGTTGTGTCGTGACTCACCACCAATGCTACGAGACTCTACTAGACGTGGCAATATAAGACTTTTAGAACCTAAAACCACTTTATTAACCTCTGGCTCTGATACCACGTTTATTACAACCGGGGAGCACCCCCTAGAAGTAACATGGCGTACTTGACCTCTCGGAGGTCTTATACAAGCCCATAGTCATCATTCATCGCATTGACATAGTAAATTTTGGCGGAAAATTTAAAACATTTCATAGCACATCGTATGCTAGAAACTTTATCTCATATATATGTACAACATAAGACGTAATACATTTATAGACCTTAAGTCTCTTTGCCTTCTTCGACTCAATAACTTTAGAGTACATTAGGGACACGGCCCATAAGACACAGTACATAACTATACAATATTTAAAGACATAAGTAGGAGATCCTTGAACTTTAAGGATTCCTTTCATTGAGCTTGGGAATCATCTATCAAGCTCTTCACAATTCAAGACATCCTTTAAGCATCCATAATCTACACTTTGTGTAAAAAGTAGAGAAAAATGGGATTAGAACAAGAATGTACTAAGTATGGCAACCATGCAAAAATATGCATTTAAAGGGACATTTATTTGAAAATCATACTTCATGCTTTTTGAGTAAATATTCATAAAACCTTTAACCAATAGCATTTATATCATTCACATACATCATATAAACATATTCAAAGGCCAAATATTACATAAGATCACATATAGAATTTATTACATTTTTTAGTCACATTACAGTGAGCTCTTTTTCCCTTAACAGTGAGCATTATTTCCTTTTATTCATTAACTTCACAAGTAACCCTCTAGTGATACTTGGTGCAATGTATCACCTTAACATCACTAAAAAAGCATACATACAACCTATATAATCCAACACATATCCTCATAGAAGCATAACACATCAAAGACACATTTAGGTCAAAACCTTAGAAAGTTACAGTAAGCTACTTCAAGTCACACATACATTTACTTCTTTGCATACACATCATTATTAAACCTTGTTCATGACACCAATCTTACTATACTAGTGCAATGAACATATGAAGCCCCATAACCCCACACATTCTTAGCAAACCACTCATGAGACCACAAACCTTAAAATTCAATTCATATACATAAGTAAGTTAATATAACCTCATTCATGTCAATACAAGACCTTCATCATATATTCAATAATATCACATCATGCATATTGACTCATACCATGCACATCTTCATAACAAGTAGGCCAATACTACAAAGTCATACATATGGACATAAACATAATCATATACATTAGGTCACCTTCCTAAGACTTTCTAAGGATCCACTTGTGCAATGTCTAGATGTGTTCATTACTTCCACCTATACTAAGTAACCTTCCTTAAGTCATCCTAGTTAGGATCCTATTCCATTACTTCCATTGTCCATTTTACTTTTGGAAACCGTAGCCTTAACCGACTAACCATGTGATGCTAAACATGGAATCCGGTGTCATAAAACCCCACGCCGAAAGAAGGTGGTCTACCAACCAAAGTAGAACCAAACATAACGTAGATTTCTAGGTGGATTCACTAGCTAGTATCCTATGGTGGCAACATACTTTATGGAACTTGGGGTCAATAATGAAAATATCAACTCTACACCCTTTGTTGGGTCATGAGGCTATCCACCCCGTGAGAACCGTAGTGAAACCCTACCTTTCCTTTGTGAAAAAGCATCACCCTCACACATGAGGACCGTAGTGAACCCCTACCTTTCCTTTGTGGAAAAGCGTCATCCCCTCATCTACAAGTTCACTCGGTTCTAAGCTGAGTTCCCTTTATTGAAAAAGCCTTTATTATCATTTTTCATAAAACATAAGCTTAGGATATTTACTCCCACATGCTTATAACATATTCAAGCACCTATCTAGTTGTAGAGTATTCTTGGGCACACCTTTGAAGGCCCCTCTATTAACTAGATCATCTTCCATGTGTGTGAGTGTATACATATATGTGAGCAACCTTTCACATAACACATTAAGTCACAAATGTTCATACATCATATTCATACATATAGAAACAAAAACTAGAACTATCCTATCAAGGTACACATGTGCAATGCATAGGCAAAGTCTCATACCCTTGCCCATACTAGTACACCTATCAAATAATCCTAGCTAAGGAAACACATATCATACGTTCATAGCATCATCTTAACATGCACAGTAGTAGACAATAGTGAATATGAGAACTACCTTTTCTTTAGACACCATGAACCATTTACCACTTTTAAGCATGCATGAAATGTGAGTGTGTGTGTACATTGGTCAACATGATCACATAATGGCTATCAACAACATATTGAGGCAGCCACCCTCTTAGACCACATTACCCTTTCAAGCATAGACCACACAATAGCGTAGGAGGCAAGTTAACTTCATAGAACTCTTTAAGACTCATAACATTAGCTATTCACACATTCACATAGGGGTACATGGGTAGGGATCATCAACCATTATCACCTAAGACATGGCAGCCCCTACACATGATATTACACAACCCTTCACATGCTCATAAAATGGTAACATAACCTAGATTCACAACTCAAATAGAAGACTAGGGACAAACTACACATAAAGTAGTCATCATAACCACCCCTTCACATATTCATCAAATTTGCCTTCAAGGCCATGGTCAACACATATATAATAACATAAAGTAGACACCGCCACCATAAGTGGACCATACCACACAATGCCATACAAGGCTTCATCAACATTATTATAGAAGAATAGAGAAGTAAAAGAGTAGAACAATTCTTACCAATCCTTTAGCCTTTGATAATGTTTGACCATTACTTGTCTTTCATAGATAATCAAGTATAGGGCAGTAGCTTAAGTTACATAATCATACATGAATTCAATTACAAGCTACTACAAGGTCATACTACAACTAGCACAACACCTTAGCATACTAGAAGGTAGAAGAACATAGACCATTAGCCAATTTCACTTACATGGATTATAGATCATATTTAATCAATAATATAAATCTAAGGCAGTAGCTAATCATACACTTATTCATAAAGAAATCATGCTTAAAGCACTTCAAGATCAAGCTACAACATAGGCATTAGACTTGTCAATTTACTAGGGTGTGGAGAGGAATTAAATAACACTATGGATTCTCTAAGGCTTTGATCATCAATCATATTTTAACAATAACGTACATACTAGGAAGTAGATAGATATATAACTACATCAAAGTAATCATGCTTCTTCTACCCATAATTCAAGATATCATCATATACATAGTATTATCAATCGATAGACTAGAAGACTAGGTCAATTCACATAAACCATCTTTACTTCAATCATGCAATATTCATATTCATAATTCAATCATGATACTAACCTAAAATAGTATATACAACCAACCTAACATAATCGAAATCCACATTAAATCATTTAGGAGCCAACGTTACAGTAAACCATGGAAACTAGGCTAAACATGCTCAAATCTTCATACCTTGATCCTCATGGATACTTCAACATCAATTCAACATAAATTCATGTAAATAACAGTATATACCATCACTTCAACGTAATAGGATCATAATTCAATCGATAAAAATTCAAAATCACAAATCCCATGAAAGGCTAAAACGTTTGGGTGATGGAGCATGGGTTCATCATGCAATTGGAGTAAAATTCACGTTAAAACTACTGTAATAACTTCAATTAATCATTATTCAATCGTTCAAAATCTTTTTACAAAGAACCCATGGCAGATTGAAGAAGACATTGTTTGATCATAATTTTCTTCTTCGAAATATTTGAGAATGGCTCTCTAGATGAAAAGATAACTAGAGATGAAGATAACAATACCTTAATCTTCATGAAGACCCCTAAAACCTTATGATTCACCCACGAAAATCCAAGCTCCAAGCAGCTCTTGAGCTTCACCATCAATGGTGGTTTCTAGGGAGAAGATTTTTACAGAGAAGATTCTTACGTATGTATGGGATTTGGAATGGGTTGATCACATTTATAATGACTTATATACACCCAAAATCAGTTAAATAGTCCAACTAGAGTCGGTTTAGGACGTGGGGTGAATTTCCCATTCACTCCTTTAATGAAACAGTGCGCAGACTTCAGTTCACAGGCCACCATCGACGGACAAACCTACTGGACGTAGGTCAGTCGACGGGCCGTGCATGCCTTCCGTCGTTTGGTACTTAGCCAATTTTTGGCTTGAGACCTGTCCAAGCTAAGTACCAATCGATGAGACCTCACCAACGGTCCGTCGTTTGGTCTGTTGATTGACACTGCCAAGGCAGTGTCGCAACCATCCTTGGACCCTTCTTGTGGGGCCTTTTGCGGGGACCTTTTGAAGTCGTACCCAGACGTTTCCAACATAAATACAACCCTTATAATATTGTATACATACCACATGAGTTTCACCCAAAACCACTCACAACTCGTCCAAACAGGCTAGGCCCCATCAAGACACACGTTGAGCGTCTTAAGGGCTATCTTTCAAACGCCTTGGACGTTCTTGGTCGTTCTTCACGAAACTTCATATACTACCTTTTGACATCATTATAAACCATTATAAGACTTCATAAGCTCATGACATACAAATACAAGCATGCATATACACATGAGGCACATAGGTGACTAGTCATCGAACGTTTTGGTCAACCCTTGACGTTTAACTTTCAAATCACCTCAAACTTCATACACTGCCTCTAAACCATATTATTTGTCATTTTAGAACCTATAACATTAATACAAACATTTTAGGCTCTAGACACCCTATCTCATTTTGGGGGTCTTACAGTTGTACCATCGCCTAGGCTCACATAGATGTTTTTCGGTTAGAGAATCTCCCACAGAAAATATATTACTTTCATTTTAAGTAAAGTTGAGTTGGTTATTAAATTGTCTTTAACGAACTAAAATGTTTACACTATTTTACAAGTTCTTATTTTATATATTGCATGAGTTCTTGCTGCTTTATATTAAGTTAATAATTCGTGAGTTGAGCAGAGCCAAGTTGAGTTCTTCTTAATCTTATCAAGCTTAAGTTATTCTTTAGCATTCCAACTCGCATACTTGTACATTCAATATAGTGAAGCATGTTGTCCTGCATCGTTTCATGATGCAGACAGAGGTAACCAGAATTAGCATCCAGCGCCCCTTTGATCTAGTTTGATAAGTTAGAGTCAGTGGTGAGCCTCCTCGTATTTCGGAGGACTCTTTTATTGTTTTCTATGTTTTCACTTATAGAATGTTGTGGGGTTTCTCCCAACATTCATCTCAGTACTGTAGAGGCTTTATAGACCGATAGACAGTCAAATAGTGAGTTTGAGTCTCTTCCTTGAATTGCAGATGTTTTCCTATGATAATTTAAGTGCCATTTTGGCCAAACTATTATGTTTTAAGTATTTATTTTTAGAATGTTCTTATCTCATAATTGAGTTAAGTTAAGTCTTCCGCTGAGTTAACTAAGCCATGTTAAGGGTTCACTCAAGACTAACAATGGTCATTAGGTGCCGGTCACATCTAGGGTGTAGGCTCGGGGTGTGACATCAAAGTCCCCCATTTATTCATTAGAGTTCTATTGAGAAAACCTTTCAATAGACCCACACTCATTACATTTTAATTATCTTCATTTATTCTTTCATGTGTGTGTATATGTGAGAAAGCCTTCCAGCTAAATACCATCATTCATGACATTGTCTTCTAAGCATAATCATACTACATTCATCATAATCCACACACAACCATACTTCTCATTAACATTATACTCCAATAATCAATCTTCAAGAATCACAAGCATAACTTCATAATACATCTCTATACACATGTATCATAATATTACTATACTTATAATTCTATGCCTTCAAGTCCATGATCACAACATACCTACATATACATATACAATAGCTAAACGCCGCCACCATAAGTGACCATACCAATCAATAGCAATTCAATATAAATTATACATTAATAAGGGAATTTAGTCAACTTACCCCCTTCCAATATCCACAATAACCATTGATTAATCCTCCAAGAATTTACAATACAATAGCATAGATAACCATAGAAATAAATAATACAACATAAACTAAATCCAATTCTATCAACATTAGACAATAAGAAATAAACCCAATTCTTAATCCAAATTTAGGAATTTGGAGAAGATCAAGGGTTCATTGAGATTTTCATTGTAAAACATCAATTTAACATCAATAATATCATATCCGATAAATTGAAATCATTTCATGCAAGAACCCTTGAATTAGAGTAGAAATTGGATCTTTTCATAAACTTTGAAATCTTTAAAAAGTCATAGAAATTGTCTCTAGGGTAATAGCTTAACCTAGATAAAAAAAACTCTCATACCTTATTAGATGAAACCCCAAGAGAAACAATTGAGGAAGAAATCCGTTGGAATCCATAGCCCTATCTCCAATTTGATCTCAAGCTTCCATGGTTTTCTTGAGAGAGTTTTAGGAGGAGAAAGGGCTTTGTTTTTGAAAAGGGAAGTCTAATTCTAGGTCATAGTGTTTAAAACAACCCAAATTAGGTAAAATAACCGTCTCCTATTTAATTATAATGTGGGGTGAATTTACTAATGCTCCCCTAAGTTTGCCGAGTAAAGTTGCAGATTTACAGGTTCCATTGACGCCCACAATCGACAGACCGTCAATTAATTGAGTCCCATCAATGGGGTTCATCAATTGGACATGCAACTTAACCACATGCATGCCTTTCATGCCTGATCAATACCCAACATTGACTAGCCATCAATACATTTACTGGCCGTCAATTGGGGTCGTCAACCATGCTGCCTAGATAGCTTCTTGGCTAGAAGATAGGGTCCTCCTAAATGGCCCCTTGTGGGTCCTTGGTGGAGTCGTATCCGGACTTTAAACCCCGAAATATGAACATCTAGGTTCTAGGGTCATCACCACTGCCTTAGACCTCAAACGACACACTTAACTTCAACCAAAACACATAGAATACACTAGCACACAAATGACTAGTCTCCGAACGTCTTGGTCGTTCCTTGACGTTTGACTCAAAAACCACTAAACCCTGCCCTTGCACACTATTTCTCATTAATTTTATAAAGTTATTAACACAAGAAACTCACCTCAATATCTAGTTTATCCTAGTTCATTTCGAGGGTCGTTACATAATCAAGCAAAATGGAGTCTTTGTCTTGTGTTTCTTTCACCTCTGACACTAGTGATGATTCAGCCTCGTTTGTCACCACTATTCCTCCTTCTGTGGAATCCTTAAGTATGACTCCCAGGCGTGCAAGTCTATTCACATCTTTTTCTAGTTCTTTCTTCTCTTCTTCAAGATGGGCGGTACTACCCATAGATAACCTACTTAAGGCATCAACAACCACATTAGCCTTACCTGGGTGGTAATGAATGCTCATGTCATTGTCTTGGGAAATTCTAACCACCTCCGTTGTCTGTGATTGAGCTCTTTCTGGGTGAACACATTTTGTAAGCTCTTGTGATCACTGAATGTATCAACATTAACACCATACAGGTAGTGACGCCATATTTTCAAGGAAAAAGCTACAGCAGCCTGCTCTAAGTCATGGGTTGGATAATTCTTCTGATGAAATTTCAATTGTCTAGAGGCATAAGATATAACTTTGCCATACCACTTTAGAACACAACCCAAACCAACTATTGATGCATCACACTACACCACAAAACCTTTAGTACCCTATGGTAAGGTCAAAACAGGGGCAGTAGTCAACCTCTTTTTAAATTTCTAAAATCTTTTCACATAAGCTTCAGACCATTGAAACTTAAGTGTCTTTTGAGTGAACTTCTTTAAAGGAGATGAGATTGATGAAATCCCCTCAACAAACCTTATAAAGTAGCCAGCCAAACCGAAGACACTCCTAATATCAGTTGGAGACTTGGGTCTAGGCCAACTCTCTAATTTCATCACCGGAAACTATGTGGCCCAAGAACGCCACACACTTAACACAAAACTCATACTTGGATAACTTGGCATATAACTCCTTATCTTTCAAAGTATGAAGGACTATCCTGAGGTGTCTAGAATGATCTTCTTTATTCCTTGAATAGATTAATATGTCAACAATGAAAACAATAACGAACATATCTAGATAAGGTTTGAAGACTCTATTCATAAGATCAACAAATGTTACAGGCGCATTGGTCAACCCAAAGAACATGACTAAAGATTCATAATGCCCATAGGTTGTTCTAAAAGTTATCTTTGGAATATCAGATTCTCTAACTTTCAACTAATGGTAGCCTTAATTGACATCAATTTTTGAGAAGCAGGAAGCACCCTGAAGCTAGTAAAAAATATCATCAATCCTTGGAAGAGGATATTTATTTTTGATGGTAACCTTTTTTAATTGGCGATAATCTATACACATCCTAAGGAACCAAAATTCTTTCTCACAAATAAGACCGGTGCGTCGAAAGGTGAGACACTTGGTTGAATGAAACCCTTATCTAATAGATCTTTCAATTGTTCTTTATACTTTTAACTCTGTTGGGGCAATTTTATATGGCGGGATAAAGATAGGACGAGTGTCTGGAAGTTTATATGCCGAAGTCTATTTCTCTCTAAGGAGGGACTCCGCGTAGATCATTAGGAAATACTTCTGGAAAATCTCTTACTATAGGAATTAATTGTCTAAGAGGTTCCTCAACACTTGAGTCATTAACTCAAACTAAGTGATAAACACACCTCTTAGAAACTAACTTCTTTTCCTTAAGATATGAAATGAAAAGACCCTTAGGCACTGCAGAACTGCTTTTCCACTCTAAGACTAGCTTATTTGGAAACTAAAACGTGTTACTCGAGTTCCACAATCAAGTGAGGCAAAAACCGCATGAAGCCAGTCCATACCAAGAATGACATCAAAGTCTACCATGTATAACTCAACTAAATCAACCATGGTACTCTTGTGATTGACGAAAATAGGACAATCACGATAGACTCTTTCTGGTAGAATATATTCACGAACATGTGTGGAAACACTGAATGGTTCACTGAGTTGCTAGGAATAATATCAAAGTTCATAGCAACATATGGAGTTACAAAAGATAAACTCGCTCCTGGGTCTAATGAATAAATAGTAAAGTCAATGACTTGAATCATACCAGTGACAACATCTAGTAAATTTTCATGCTTTTGACGATTGTTGAGAGCATACAAGAGGTTTATTCCTCTGCATGTTCCGGAAATACCTCCTCGCAGTGCATCCCTGTCTTGTGGAGAAACTGAAGAAGACTTGTCTCTATTTCCCCGACTACCATTTCCATGCTTAATCTTTG
The DNA here is from genome assembly GCA_016801875.1 of Solanum sitiens. Classification (NCBI taxonomy): domain Eukaryota; kingdom Viridiplantae; phylum Streptophyta; class Magnoliopsida; order Solanales; family Solanaceae; genus Solanum; species Solanum sitiens. Next base: position 367,159 of record JABWTJ010000682.1, read on the forward strand.
GACACACTCTCATGAAATTCCAGATCTCAGATCACTTGAAACAACCGGTAGAGCCCTCATGAAAAATAACGGAGTGGTTTCTACCAGACTTGGCGCAGGTAAGAGGCTTGCTACCTCCTTACGCCACACTACCATGTGAATAGATAGGTTTAACTTTAGAAATCTGACCATAGTACTCACCCTTTTTCTTAGGTGCAGGTCCACTAGCATATGACGTAGCAGGTACCTTCTTTTTCTATTGAAAGGATGACCGGATGGCATTAATCTTTTGTTGCCCGGACTCATTCCCTGTCTTAGCTATCCTTTTCCACAACTCCTCTTTGTCTCTTAGCTTTTCCTCTTCTACCTCCTGCACATTGATCATCAACCTAGAAATGTCCATGTCCCCAATAAGCATTGCTGCCCGAACCTCTTTGCTTGAATAATGACCCAATTCAGTAACTAAAAAAGTCATCCTACTCCTCATGTCTTTAACCATTTCACTAGCATAACAGGACAAGTGGATGAACTTCAACATATAATCGTGCACACTGAGGAAATATTGTTTGAGTGTAAGAAACTCTCGTACCTTAGCCTCTTATTCTCGGGGAAAGAAACGATCCAAGAAAGCTTCTTCAAAACAGGACCAACTCAGATGTGGTTCATCCTCATCTCTACCATCCTCCCACTGATCATACCAGGTTCTAGCAATATTTTTCAGTATATGCTGCTAGCTCAACTCTCTCAGCATCTGCAATATACATGAATTCGAACACCTTTCTAAGTTCCTCAATGAAATTCTCCAAATCCTCAGTAGTGCTTGAACTGATGAAATTTGGAGGGTTCATCCTCAAGAACTCACGAATTCTTGAAGTGTCATCCATTTCTTATCAAGTTCCTCATTTTTTCCCGACTTGGTTAGTCAGTGCTTGGCTTAAGATACTAATAACGTGACAGAACTCAGCTTTGGTAACTTCCCCTTGAGGTTGCACTTTAGGTGCACTGGGTAACTCTGGTTACTCTATATTCCTATTAGTTCGATGACCTACTGTAGCTCTTTCTAGAGGCATGATTATCTAAAACACGCGCAAGCACGAATTAGATAGAAACTTTTAGAGATAAACTCCAACGGACGAAATCAGTATGAAAGAAGTGAGGAATTTCCAAAATATTGCAGCCTTCTAATTATAGATGTGGCGCGCTTCACACTCATAACTAGGACTCTACAAACACGAATTCATAGACATCCTAGGACTCTTGAACTCTGTTCTCTTATACAAATTTTGTCACGCCCCGATCCTACACCCTGGGTGGGACTGACACTTGAAGACCATTGCTGGCCTCGAGCGAACCCTTGGCCTGGATTACTTACTCAGCACAAGACATAAAAACAAGAGATAACTTAAAAGTAACACTTAGCCAAAATGGCTATTCAAGTCTTAATCATTTACAAATGAAATGAATAGACTAATTAAACTAACACTTTCTGTCTATGAGCCTCTAAAATAAAGAGGGATGTTGGGACACGACACCCAATCATCCTAACAATTAAAAACTAAAAAGAATAAATGTATGATAAAGATGTCCTACAGAATGAAAGGAGACTCACCAACTGACTTGAAGTTTCTCACGAGATCACCGGTACGCCAAATGCTGATCCTAGTTACTTATGTCTGCATCATGATATGATGTAGGCCAACTGGCATAGTACATTGAACGTACGAGTATGCGAGTTGGAATGCCAAAACACTTTAATTTTGAAGAGAGTAAGAAAAACACGTACCTTGGCTCTGTTCAACTCATGAATCACATAACTGTCGCATGCCGAAACGATACCCCAGAAGATATGGTACTCTTGGAGTGCAACCGGCGTACTCGACCTCTCAGAAGTTTTATACAAGCCCTTTCATATCGTTCATCGCATATACATAGTGAAAAGTAGTGTGGAATTTAAAACTTATCACAAATAATATCATACTCTTTAAAAACCTCTTTCATATAAAAGTTGTAGGAAATACTAAGTCTCAATCTCATCAAAGCTTAGACACAAGAGTACTTGGGACACCGCCTATACACAATAGAAATATAGTACTACTAAGTCTATTACAATACTTCAATAAGAGAAATAAAAGACATCTATGCCCTCGAGTCAAATGAGGACATACTTCAACTTCACTTGAACGATTCTACGATCAAAGTCTTGATTCCCCAATGCTCCTCACATACCAACCACTATAGAGATAGATAAAAGCATGGAATTAGTACAACCACATGTACTAAGTGTGGCATAATGAATAAAAATCATGAAAACAGATATTTATTGGATATATGCATCTTTTCATTTAAATATCATAATATAATCATAAGAACAACATTTAACACCTTAGAAACACATCAGAAATTACTCAATGAAATAATCACATTTTAAGACCCACATTATAGTAACCTCAACTCATTGTACAGTGAATTCCTTCACTGTTACAGTGAAGTTGCCTTCCTTCATTTAAGACACATTCTAACATGTAATCACCTCACTAAAAGCTATCCTAAGACTCACTTAAGCAACAAAAATAGAGACCGCCCATACACCCTCTCGAAGCATGCCTAAATGATCCTCAAGACTACTTATAAAGAGATACATACACACTTACAATACATTAAACACATAACATGTATAATATGACATTCTCATTACCAAGGCTATCAAAGACTTACTTAAGTACTCCTACAATAGAAAGCCCATATACCCTCTTCAAGGGTACCTAAATAATCCTTTAGACTTCCTAAGTTTAGATCATGTCCACTTAACCAATCAACTTGCCTAAATAGAGTCATTCTCAAGACTTCCCTAGATAAGACATGAAGAGATCATCCCTTATGCCCTCTTCACACTTTAACTAAGGAATCCTTAAGTCACTCTAGATTAGGTACTCATTTATTTACATACTTTCTAACATAATTTATTACATTCCTTCATTTATTTAAGAGACATTCATCACATAAAGGTCATTCAAGTAATGGTCTTGGAGAAGACCTAGGGACTCTAACTAACATCTTCAAAGCCTATTGTGCAATGTCTAGATAGTGTCTCATACCACCACCTAAACTTCATAGAACTTCACTAATGCTAATAGGTATCCCACATGATGAGAATAGGCAATAACCAACATAGACCATGATAGCAAAACATGGAATCTGGAGTTCTAACCTACTCTGATGAGGTGTTCTACTTGCCAATGGTAGAACTTGGACACATCCCATATAGGCACGTGGTTAAGGAATATGAAGGGCTTACTTTGTATACTAGCCCCATCCCTTAACTAGAACTACTTCCCTTAACATACTCACTCGGTGCTAGCCATTGTTCTTATAGAGTAATTTACCTTAAGGTTCATACAAAAGGGTTCTATATCAAGTTCATAACCCAATTACATTTACCCTACCTAAGAGGTCCCCTAGGGCTGCCTTACAATGGCGACAACAATCTCATCATGACTTTCCTAAGGATTGGTATGATGTCGTTCAAGCCAATCAACCTTAAGTCCATCATTCATTACTAGAAGGAAACCATTACTGCTTTCGACTTCAAGTTTCATAACCTTACCACTAGGTTCAAGGTTTCACATAAAGGACCCTCTTATCATCATTCAAGGTATCATAACATTCATACATTCAATACTAAGAGGCTTTAGCATCCTAAGTCAAGACATTACATATTCACATATCATTTATGCATAAAGAAGAGGGACATTCAGTCTACCTAAACAAGACACATCATTACATCACTTTAGCACATATTACATGTCATTCTAGAAGCACATAGGAACAACCATTATCATCTTTAAGTCATCCTATGCACTACTATATCATCATCAATATAACCATCATAGACTCATATAGTCAAGTAGAAACAATTATGCATCAAGTCTAAGACTACACACATGAACACATAATCAAGTCTAACATGATCACCTAAATAGCATCAATAGAAGAACACATACTTTCACATTAGTTCACATATAGGTAGATATGATGATACTTCACATAATAAACTACAAAAATCATCATAATCCTTCAAGTAGTGCCGACAAGGCCATGCTCATCATAATACTTAAAATAATGCCGACATGGCCACATCATTCACATAATACAGCCACCATAATTGTTCCATACAAATCACAACATAATTCAAAGCTATAATACTTAAAATAAATAGAATTAGGGCAGCATACCACCAATCCATTCTCTCCACTTCAATCCATGTCTAAATCATCCAATTCAATAACATAAGGCCATTACCCATGGCCATGAACATCAATTCAATGCATAAATCATAATACTCAATGAAATATAAGTCAATTAAATATAGATTTATCAATATAATACCAATTAGACATCAATTGAATACAATCCTCACATCATTAGATAGCCCATAGAAAACTACACTAGAATTCATAAGCATTAAGACAATATCACTTAACCCATAAAGTCGTCAAAAACTAGGATTCATCAAGTACATGGGCTCATAGGTTAATTGAGTTAAAGTCATCCTAATAACAACAATTCAATCAATAAACAATGATTAAAACCCTTTAATGCAAGAACCCATGGATAGATCATGAAATTGGACAAGTTCATATTTAAAAACATTAGAAAACTTCTTTGAATTTTGGATCCTTAATGAATAGAGTTTCAAGGATCAAAAATCATACCTCAATGATGTTAATCCTCCAATTTGATGAAGAATCAACACTAAAATCTCCAATCCAAGCTCTTCCTAGAGTTTTGACTTCAATGGAGTTCTAAGGAACTTCTAAGAGAATTTGGGTTTTGATTTGGAAGAATGAATTCTTCTAAGTGTTAAAGACTTATAAACATATTTAAAATACCCAAAATACCCTCAAGTAACCGCACTTTCTCACATTTGGATGTGGAGTGAATTTACAACCTCACCCTCACTTAAAAGTGAACCGCACGCACGAAACCAGTGTCATCGATGGTTGGCAGTCGACGGACCGTTTGTCCACAAACGGACCGTCCTGTCCTCTCGTCGCTTGGTTCAGAGACTTGACTTTGGGATCTTGAGCTCCCTAGGCTAAGTATTGACTCACGACACCCATCAATGGGATGTCAACTGACCCATTGGGTGTCGATTGCCTCCGTTGGTTGGGCTCTCTTGGACAGTCTTGACCACCAAATTGGGTCCTTCCTCAAGGACCGTTGATTTGTTCTTGGGGAAATTTTCCCGGACGTTTCCAACCCAAACATGATTGTAGACAAGTTTCGGACCTCTCACATCAATTTCACCCAAGACGAACACGTAAAACTTGACGAAACATGCTTAGACATACAAGGTCATTTCAAGGCACATCTTTCGAATGTCATGGACGTTCTTGGACGTTTCTTCACGAAACTTGACACACTCCCTATATACACCATAATAAATCATTTAAAGACCATATGATATCATGAATCACAGATAAACACATATAAACACATATGAGTAACATAGGTGACTTAGTCGTTGAACTTCTTAGTCGTCCCTTGATGTTTGACTCCCAATGCACCTAAACTCTTAGACACTACCTCGATACCACATTATAGACCAATTTAGGACCTTATACCATAATGACAACCATGTTAGGCTCTAGCTTCACCTATGTCATTTTCGGGATCTTACAATAACTCAATATAACTAACTCATTTCAATATAAATCAATTTAAAAGCAGTGCAATATAAAGAAAAGTTGTTTGAAAACATGTTGTAAACTCTGAATGTATAGAAGGATACAATAAACTTTGAGATATATTTAGAAATACAAATAAATTGATCTTTATATGTATATATATATACATACATAAATTCTTTGGGAGTTTCTCTAACCGACAACAATCACTTAAGAGCTATAGTAAATATACGATGATCTACCTCACGCTGCCAGCATATCCTATACCCGGCCAAAGGTATAAGCCCGTAACTACCTAATGGATCCACTAATATACTGTGAAAAGGGATCATCTAAAAAGTATGACCTTTTTCTACCCATGGTGGCTACATGGTTTTATGGAGATGTGAATTATGTAAACTCATGCTCGTCCCCAATTTCTTGCTCAAAACTACTCCCAAAATATACTGGCACTTATGTTTTTAAATACTTCTTGTGTGATTCAAAATTATTGCTCACAAAAATAGCTCAAAGGCTATCTTGGAAATCTCAGTTTCCCTGCTTGCTTCATTTTATAAAGATACACTCTTTTATTAAAACTAGCCCGAAGGCTATTTGGAAAACTCATTTTCTATTCTTGTTCAATTGTGAAAAGCATTTCTTTTAAACTTTTTTTTGGGAATACATAGTCCCCATATATTTCTTTGAAGGAAGTACCTCAAATCTCAACTCTTTACTCTTTACTTAACTTGAAACATGAGTCTTAAAACAAAGTTAAAACGTTGTTAAAGACCCTTAAGAACTCTTAAGAACTTTACCTTGACTTGATTCTTAACTTCTAGACTTGATTCTTAAGTTTGTTGACTTTCATCTTAACTTTCCTTGTATTGGATTATGGATTCAAGGTTCATGATCTCATGTTTGTTGATGATTTCATGATGTACCTTAGAGTGTTGGAATCAACTAAGAAACATGGGTACATCACTTAGGAGCTGGTACGAAAAGGTCGAGAAAGAATGGGGTGAACAAGCATCCTTGGCGCTCTCAGAGGCGTAGGGCAGTAGTACCCAAACTTGAGAGGCCAAGTTTGGGGCTCTGGCTGGCGCGATGCTCCAAGGCCCTACTGACAGGCGTTCTTGACTTTTCTCCTTCATTTTGATCTCTGAACCCTGTAAACTTCCATGGTTCTTTCCCCAAACACTTAGTATCATTAGTACCCTCAATACACAATAGATTTAACTCAAAAAACAACCTGGAAACATGAATCAAATCAACACTAGGAATTCGACAACTCATTCAATAATAATTCAACAATGTTATTCAAGAACTTCACTTTTTCTCATTCAACGAACTTAAAAATCAATAGATTGAAACAAGTTTGGTGTGTGGGTGCACTATCCCAACACTAAATGATCTCACATACCTTGATAGGGATCACCACCGACGAATTCCACTGGCAAAGCTTGACGTTCTTGGCGAATTCTTGACTTCTCTCCATTTCTTTGTTCTTATCTCTCTTCTCCAAGCCCTAAGATTAATTCTAACTTTTCCAAACATATATATGACTTGTTTTTTACCCCAACTAAACCCCTAAATTGAAATAGGAAATTACTTAGTGAAAAGACTAGTTTGTCCTTTCCTTTATCTAGATTGGGACTTTCCTCAATCCAACAGCCCAACTTCCGAAAGTCATAACTCACTCATACGATATCAAAATCGTGCAAACTCGACACCGTTGGAAAGATTATTCCACCCATATCCAGAAGCATCGATAACTCATCCAGAGATAGAAGTTAGGGCCGTTTGAATTTTACCAAAATTCACTTTCTTAACTTAATTTGTTTTCCAGATTTTTCTTGATCTTTCCAAAATAAATATTTTCAGATGTAACCTCTTTTGTCGTCGTTTATAATTGAAAGATGTTACAACTTTTATGACAAAACTCCTGAAAAGAAGTATACTCTCAGAGGGTTCATGATAAAGTCTCTCAAGATCTAGTAAAATTTGATTTGTTACGACAAAGCACTACTAGACGAAATTGCATTAGAAAATAACATGAATTTTTTTTTTTTATAGGAAATAAAAGAATGCTTGTGAAAGTTGTAAATGCATTGTTAAGAGCCTAAGTGGGAGATTGTTAGGATATATACTATTAATTATGTGTTTATACATAACATTATGACAATTTTCAAGATTTAATATCTTTGTGCGAGATTGGTAAGGTATATACTATTAACCATCATTTAGATATAAGAACCAATGATTTAATCATGTGTGTATAAGCTAAAACTCTACACATTAAATCATCTACTATATAAGTAAACATACATCATAAGAGAATATATGATCTATTAAAACAGAACAAATATTTATTCTATAATATATATATATATATATATATATATATATATATATATATATATATATATATATATATATATCTTAACATATGGTTAATAGTATCTATCCCAACAATCTCCCACTTAAACTTTTAACCATCACAATTGTTATAATGTACTATATCTATATGCATAGTTAATAATATATACCCTAACAATACTCACTTACACATTAAATCTTGAAAATTGTTAGAATACTATATCTAAACACATGATTAATAGTATATACCCTAACAATCTTTCAGTTGGACTCTTAGCTACGCAAATATAACTTTCACATGCATTCTTTATTTCTTGTCGAAAGAAATTTACCAAGCTATTTTCTCATGCAATTTTTTCTACTAATGTTTTGTAGTAACAAATAGATTTTTCACTAGATCTTATGAAAACTTAGCATGAAATCCTCCAAGAGTGTACTTCTTTCCAAGAGTTCGATCATAAAATTTCTCTTAAGCATACAAAATAAATCAATCTTCATTATGATTCTCCCACTACGACTAAGTACTACTACTATAATCACACTTTCATCTTCTTTAGTTAAAATATCTTATTCAAAATCTTTTGATATTGAAGTATCAACAACTTTTCATGAAGTGTTCCTTTAATTTTCTCAACAACACTCCGACTACTTGACATAGTAGTTGTCTTATGTCTAGTAATGTTTCTCCCTTTACTTAAATGCAATGGAACGTCATTTCTGACATACCGATTATATGCTTTTGAGCATATGAACTTATAACTAACTTATTTGTTATTTCTTTGTTCAGTTCCTGCAAAACTAATTTACTTATAGGAACATTGTTTACTAAATGATCCATTTCTAGAAATTAGGCAATTGTTAACAATTGCCTTATTTTCTTTAGGACATTATATAAACCTTATTTCATTTTTCAGGATATCTAATTAACACACATATTTCATTCTTAATTCCAATTTTCTTATTTTCCACTCAACACATGTGCTGGACAATCCTATATCTGAACAAGTAATAGATTAGACTTATGTCAAATCCAACTAGTTCTATAGTTTTTCAAGGTACTAATGTGAAAGAAATTGAATTAAGAATGTGATATGTACTTATTAGGACCTATCCTAAAAAAATCAAAATAACTAATAATAAGTCAATAATTAATCTTATCATCTTCATAAGAGTCTACTTCTTTTCTTTTCTACACTAATCTATTATAGATTGTCTGGTGTAGACAATTGAAAGGCAACTATTCTATAAGATAAGTGTCTCATGAGCTCTGCAGAGAGTTTTACGTCACTACAATTAGATTGCAATGACTTTATATATTTTTCATGATGCTTCTTTAATGTTTCTTAAATATTTTTATCAGTTTATCAAGACAATCAGACTAACAAAGCATCAAAAATACATATTCATATCATGAGTAACCGTTTGTGGAAATATAATAATACTGAAAGTCATCTCTTGCCTGAATGTTCATTTACCTCACAAATCAAAATAGAATAATTCTAACTTAACGCTACCACTTTTTCGTTTTTAAGAGGAAAGATATCTTACATTTTTTTTCTTTCTAAATAAAACTTACATGTTGGTAGTGATTTCACTTTCAATGAACCGTTATGTTCATCCATTAACCAACCTTGGAGTTCTGTTCAAAATAAATAACTTAGACGCTAGTGTACAATAAGTTTCATTCAATTTAAAAGATACTTTTTCTGATGAGATAGATTAATAAAATTCTAGTTATGAGAGATAATACATATAAAGAAAATCACGCATCAATATACCACAAGAAATGAAATATTCATCAAACTCAATGATAGGAGAGTTACAAATAAAGATTTCAAATATCTATCTCTTATCTAGTTAGAAAATGAAAATAATTCTTTCTAAATAAGGTACATGTACAATGCATTCTTTGAATTAATATCTTATATCTACCAAAAGAAAAGCGTAAGTAGTAGTAGGTTGGGGCATAAAGTCTATTGAAAATATGAGATACAATACATTAAATTAATCATAATATTTTGAATAATCCTGAATTGGAAAATTCAGTGCTCATTTATACATATATGTCCACACATCTCGAATAGTCAATCGATGAGATTGGAGAACTACCCATGCAATACACAATATACAATGATCGATTATTCACTTCATAAACTCTTACAGACCTAACTCAGATGGAGAGTCTAGTGTTTGTTTAAGTCAAGTGAAAATCCTCTAGTTACATTGACCCAATCATATATTACTCAGTTTTGGAGAGTTAATACAGACTATCAAACTAGACAATTATATAAACAATGAGTTGTATCAACTTCATCCGATAAAAAGGAAAGTCGAAGCGAACACATAAAACTAATACTTCACTATTATTTAATCAAATATGACCAAAAATTCATATAAAGATCAAAAAAACATTAATTTCTTACTAGTCCGTTCATATGAATCTACCAAATTTTAGATCAATCAGAGTTCTTTTTTTCAAGTTCCAAAACTATGATCTATTTAGTTGAAAACGTTATATGGTCATAATAGAATTTAAAATTTTCCGTTCAAAATATTTTATTGCATGACACATATCATCATTTGTAAAATAGATTCACGAATCAAGAACAAAGAACAAAATTCTAAAAACTACTTTATCTGAATACTATTTTCCAAAAATCAACATGTTTATGAATGCATTTTACAAAATTCAAAATACACCTCATAGATATCCATGCATCTTGAACAATAAATTTTGATGAAAAAATGACTACTCATGCAACATAGATATGTGATGCCAGATATTCATTCCAACAAATTTATAACAAAAGCTAACTCAGATGGAGAGTGGATGTTAATTTAAGCCAAGTGAATATCATTATCTCTATATACATTGATCCAATCAAATATTACTCACTTTAGGAGAGTCAATAAAGATAATCAAAACTAGAGATTAAACTTACATCACTTGTATTGAATTTATCCAAAAGAGAGGAAGGTCTAAGGTAACACATGAACTTAATACTTCACTAAAAAGTTAGTCATAAAGACCATAGAGAATAATCTCTATAAAAAAGTATATCTTAGTCGAGTAAGTTTTCATTAAAATTAATATTCAAAATACAAAGAAATATCTAAAACAATTATCTAAATGACCTCAAATTGTCAAATCACTTCAAAACAATGAGTATTTTGTTGATTGTTTATCATGAACCTACCAAATTTCCAATCAATCAGAATTCAAAAATAATAATTATCTTCAAATCTATAATAATGTTCATATTTGTAACGACCGGATTCCATCGTTATTGAAATGCCAAGGAGGGAAAAATTGAGACGGGATTTTTTTTTTCTTAGTGTTAGGATATTTCTATCCTTGTCCAGATTTGGAGGAAATCAGAGTCATCAAGGTGTAGGAAAATTTCGTAGCAATCGGGTGGAGTAAATATGAATTCTATTACATAATCATTTAGATAACTCCTTAATGAATTCCTACGACTATGCGGAATTGAATTTGGATAAGTTGATCTCCAGGAGTCATTGCAAAAGAGGGAAATTTAAATTCCCCTGAGAGATTTCTCTCCGAAAAAATTGTCGCGGAAGCGGCATGATTCTTCTGCAGCGCTGCCGCTGTAGTGGAAGAGACAGGATTTAAATATTTTAGAATTATTGGGGAGCTCACTGGGGTTGAAATGTCGTTGAAGTGGGATATTATGACGTTACAGTGACACCTCTACAGCGGGATGGGCTCTTCTGTAGCGGGACAGTCGAGAATCAAACCTTAATTAAAACCCCTTAACGACGTTATTTGACACTTTTTGACTTTTAGAGCTAAATAACGATGCCTTGTCTATTCCAACTTATTTTCCACCATTCTTGAAGCTTACGACAAGTTTTTCACTCTCCAAATTCACTTTTTGATTCGTAGAACGTAATAGAATGGGTCAATATTGATGGGATGAGTTTCTTGATAGATTTTATGGTACAATCAAACCTTATTTGACTAGTTGATATCAGGGGTTTGATCCAGGGTTCATGGAATTGTTAGTAATCCAAGTGATTAGTTATTTTGTATTGATTCCCGTATATTCTCAATTGTTTGTAGACCAAATCATCTTCGATTGTTATGAGAGGTTGCATAAATAGGGTATTGTTTACCAACATGGGGTTGAGTACGTGTCATTTCGACTTCAAGATAAGTCCAAGCAACGGTGTAGAGCTTACATGGAATGAAGATCTTCTACATTACCTGCACTTACTTGGACCTAATTCCATGTCTTTTTTTGTGGAGAAGTATATACCTAGGACCTTGAGAGATCACAAGAAGGATGAGTTTATGGCCTTAGAGCAAAGTCATATGGCTATGGCTGCTTATGAGGCTAAGTTTCATGCTTTATTGAGATATGATATACAGTTGGTTACTACTGAAGAGGAGAGGATCCACTTATTTGTTAGAGGTTTGAACTTTGATTTGAAAGTTTTGTCTGTCCACATGACTTCTAAAGGGAATAGTTTCAATGAGGTGAGGGGGTGAGGTGAGACGATCAAGCCAAGGCATTGGCTAAGAGGGACAAGAATTTTGGAAATTTTCAGGGCTCCTATGCTAGAAGATCTAGTCGTCCAATGCTCGCGTCCAAACATATTCAGTCCGCCATGCCTGCCTCTAAAGGTAATTATTCGGGGACTCCATAGGATAATTTTCAGGATAGTCAGAGTATTGTACATGCAATGGGCAACAAACCATCTGGCGATCACACTTTTTTTAAATATGGGGAACTTGGACACATGAGGAGAGAATGTTTATAGCCGTGTGTGTTAAATTACGGACAGTAGCCTTCTTGAGGAATGGTACCCACAGGAAATGGTAATAATGGTAGAGGACGTCCACAAGATGGGCAAGGAGGTAACTAAAGAGGTCGTGGAGGTAGAGGAATGGATAACAGAGGTAGAGGTTATGCACACCCACGAATGGAGGTAGGTCGTGGTGATGATAAAGTTCAATGTTATTCTTTCCCGGGAAAAAATAAGGCGGAGGCATTTGACGCGCTGATCACATGTACAATTCCTCTCCGTGACTGGATGGCTAATGTGTTATTTCATCTGGGTTCCACTTATTCTTTTGTGTATGTGAGATTGGCCTATGAATTTGAGATATTGTGTGATGTCCTTGATGTACCTATTCGCGTTTCTACACCTGTTGGAGAGTCAGTTCTAGTCACCCACATCTATCGTGCTTGCCTTATTTTGTTTTATGCGATTTCAGACTTGGGTTGGTTTTGTGATTTTTGATATGGATGATTTTAATATTATACTAGGCATGAATTCGTTGTCCCCCTATCATGTTGTGCTTAATTGTAATACTAACTTTGTGACTCAAGAAATTCCAGGTAGGGAAATATTAAAGTGGGAAGGGGTGTACGAGCCTAAGCCATCCAGGCTAGTAAACTAGTAGACCAAGGTTGTTTAGCTTATTTTCATCATGTTATGGATGTTGAGATTGAGGTTCCATCCATTGGGTCTATTCATATGGTGTCTGAGTTTAGTGAAGTATTTCTCAATGACTTGTCGGGCATATCTCCGGATAGAGACAAATTTTTGTATTGACTTAGAGCCTAGTACTTATCCCATTTCTATTCCTCTGTATCGCATGCATCTAACAGAATTGAGAGAGACTAAGGCTCAAATCCATGAGATCATTGATGAGGGATTTATTCATCGTAGTGCTTCCCTAAGGGGTGCTCCAGTTTTATTTGTCAAGAAGATGGATAGTAGCATGAGGATGTGTATAGATTATCTACTACTAAAAAGAGTAACTATTCGGAATAGGTATCCCTCGCCCAAATTACATGATCTCTTTGATCAATTACAAGGTGTAGCGATCTTTCTCTATGATTGATTTAATATTCGGGTATCATCTATTAAAAATTAGACCGGAAGATGAACCCAAAACGGCATTTAGGACTCGTTATGGGCATTATGAAATTTTGCTGATGTCATTTCAATTGACTAATGCACCTGCATCCTTTATGATCTTGATGAATGGGGTGTTCAAAGAATTTCTTGATTCTTTTGTGATAGTCTTTTGTCACGACCCGAGAGCCACCTCTAAAAGAAATAGTATCCTCAAGTTGTGGCACAGCGTATTCGACCTCTCGGAGGTCTTATACAATCCCTTGACATCATTCATCCCAATATATATATATATATATATATATATATATATATATATATATATATATATATATATATATATATAT